>VXAY01007500.1:0-23586 GCA_013399855.1 Oxyruncus cristatus | reverse complement strand
TCTCCTCCTCCCTTCCTCTCCTCCTCCTCTCCTCTCCTCCTCTCTCCTCCTCCTCCCCTCCTCCTCCCCTCCCCTCCCCAAGTCTAGATTTCCCACTAAAATTAAAGAGGAAAACCAAAGGGGAAATGAAAAAAACACCTGGACAAACCCAAATTAACAGGAGCACAAAATTTTAATGTTCTTCTCCTTCTTCTGATTTATAGCTATGTAAATGAAAACTTTTTTACTCTGATTACTCATCCTTTTTTACTCTGATTCTAATTTTCCTTTTTTTTCTCCCCATTCTCTAGAACTTTTTAATGTCTTTTCACATTATCTCCCATTCTTGCCTCTTTTGTAATTATGTCCGTATTCATCTCCCTTTACTGTTATAAAAGGAGAAAGAAAATGTTTCCCACAACTGTACTCGAGACAAACAAACAAAAAGAGATTGAAAGCATGCCAGTAAACAAACAATTCCTAATGTGTTGCTTAAGCCTCAAAGGTTTTCTTGAAAATCATTTGAAGTGTGATGAAGGTGCTAGTTCTAAGTTCAAGTCCTAGTGTTCCAAAATACTGTCCTTAGATCTGGCAAGCAGAGGACAGAAATGTGCTCTGGCAAAATTACAGGAAATTTTAGGCTTGGCCAAACCTCAACACAGCAAAAAAAGTTGGATGCTGTCCCTGGTACACATTTGTGCATTCAATCAACAACCTTAGCAGCTGCTTGTGTTTGGAAATGGCACAACTCTATAGGTCACACTACTACATCAGTCATGCTAGAGCTTTAAGACCTTACTCAGCAGCTGTCTCTGCCACTTCTTTTTCATCATGAGTTTTTAGTTTATCAGCATCTGTGCTGCTCTTCTGTAACATTATTAATGCAATCAAGTGTGAAGGACTTTCTTTTGGCTTTTCGTTGGCTTCTGCAAAAAACTGGCAGCCTACTTTGGGCTGTCAGGAGCTCTCCTTCTTCCTGTCACTTAAGGGCCGAGAGTCTACTAACTCCAGCCACACTCAGCAGCACTCCAGAGACCTCAAATATGTTAGAGGCAGAAAAATGAGAATGTATTATCAATAAGGTTCTCTAGGGAAGCATGTCCTGCAAAGAAGAAAGGGGTTCCTAGGTGCATGAGGAAAATGCCTGATTGGCAAAGCTGACCTGTACTAAGAGCAAGAACAAGGATATTTGTGCACAAAAGCAAAACTGATATGCACAAATAAAGAGAATGGCCTGGTCTGTCATGAGTGCATGGCCTAGCGTTGCTACAACTGAAAAGTGTTGAGGAGTTTGCACTGATTTCATAATGGGCACATTAAAACTCCTAATTTTTATGATTACTTTTATTTTTCTCAGTTCTGGTTGCTACAGCTTGCTGCAGTAGCTATGAGAGTTGAGTGATTAAATTAGTAATCAGAATTAAATTTTTAATCAGAATTAAAAAGCTACAGTTTAGAATGTTGTACTTTTACATTTTTTATTTGTAGTTACGGTAAGTCCTTATGCTTAAGCAGCTGAATGAGCATGTGTGTGACTTGGGACTGTAATTGCACAACCAGTTCAGCAACACATATGTCAATCACACAATTTTTGCCTTCATTTTTCTGGATATATGGCTGAAAGATGCAAGACACTCATTGCTAGTTGACATGGAAACAGGTCTTTGTGATTTAAAAAGGGAACAGATAGACAAAAGTCCATTTACAGAAAAAAAAAAATATTGTCCAAATTCAGATTAAAAAATAAACTTGAAATGGGGACAACTTTTAGTATTTTCGTGGCCACCATGAGGCTACCCCTTACTACTCCTGCTACTCAGTAGCATGGAGTTAAGCATTGTGGGTTTACAGATTGACTCTTGCAATGAAAACAAGCAGTTTGATAGTGGGTTTTGTTCACATTCACTGGATTTTCTTTGACCAACACCCATTTATCAAAGAGAAGGAACTTCCAGACCATTTTAAATACTGCCTCTACTTTTACACCTGGCTTCAGAACAGTTTACTGTAAAATGTGCCGATATAAGTCAGTGTATGCCCAAATGTTTGGGCAAAAGATAAAGTAAAATTTTGTGGGCATAAGATGGGATCTTGGTACTATTTTAGAGAAAAGGATATGGTGAAGACCTTCAGCACACTGTCCTATTCCCTTGCTCTTTCCTGGTTTCTCTCATGTGGAGTATACACTCTCAAAGTCATGTTACACTGGAATAAATACTGATTTCAGTCCTGATCATGCCCCAGTGAAGTCAGTAGGAATGTTGCTGTATGAAAAAGTTGACACAAAAAGCATTTGTGTCTAACTTGATGCATTTTGCTAGGGTTTTTGACAGGTTTTTCTCCCCCAAATACTACAGAAGCAGCATTGACAAGCAGTGAGAGAAGAGATAGAGAGCTCAGGAAGCTTTAAAGTCTTTCGTATTGTCTTAATTTTTAATTTTCCTTAATTTTAAAACAGTGCTTAGAGTGAGAAGACACCCAGTGGAAAAACTTGAAAGCAGAAATATATAGGCAACAGGGAGACTACCTGTTACATTCGCAGGGACTGATCTGGTAGCCTGGATACCTTCGACACCAGTCTTGCAGTTCCCAGCGTAGCTCCAGGAAGCTGAGACTCTGAGAAGAACCCCAAAAATAGTAGATGATCTGCAGATGTGTTTGAAGACATTGATCTCTTACATATTTGTCCACAAGAAGCATAAACATTTTTTTTCTCTTGGATTGCTACTACTGCATAGCTACCTTAGAATGATCTGCATAGGCATTATTGATTCCTGTCTGCAGTAGCCTGAAATTAGAAAAGGTTTGAAATGAGCCAACAGGGAAAGGGAATCCCAGGAGCATTTTTACTCCAATGAACATTTTACTCTTCTGTTGGAAACTCCAGTGTCAGGCAAGTGTGCTAACAGCAGTTGAATATGGTGTATCAGTAAGTGACCCAGGGTCAAACTGAGAATAGTAATTACATTGTGTTCTTGTATTTTTTATTCTTTCCTATTTGTGCTTTTTGCTTTTCCTGAGAGATCAGATTTTTGTGCCTTTTAAAGTAGAAAATGAAAGCAGAGCACTTTTGATTAGTTCCTGCCTGTTCACAGAACTGCCAAATATCAAGCGGTTTTCATATTATATTGTTTTCAGTGAAAATTAACAGACTATCAAGATATACGAAACATAGTCTCTTGAATGTAGGTGAAGACAATTTTTACATGTGTAATGTGATACCAAATGTGCAGGATGCTGGAAACAGCTGGAGTGAAATAGCTCGCAGCGGAGGTACAGTGACGCAGTGAGTCTGGAACAGTGACAGGGACTCAGAGGGTGTCACTCCTGCCTCCAGCACAGCTGCTTGTGGGGCCCGAGGCAGGTCACATTGGCACCGCTGGCCCCTACACAGAACATGCATCCAGTGTGTAGTGCTTGGGGAACTTGTGTGGATAGTGCTGGAGCATTGCCACCCACCTTAGGAACAACTGTGTTGAGAATTGCATATCAGCATTTGTTCAATCACTACTTTGCAGCACATGAGGTCAAATAAATAATCAAATCTGCATTTGTGCTGGGCCTGCTGTTAGACACAACTATAAAACACGTGATCTAGAAAAAACCCCATGCAAACATATGCAAACACATGGGGTGTGTGTATGGTATCTTATCATTGTTAACATGGACCACAAGCCTGCAGGTCACGCTATTCTTCTGTTAGATAATCCACAGAAATATGTTTGCTTGGAAAAAACCCAGCATTGTGGGGCACAACAGAGAAAGTGAGGGACGCATGCTTAATTTCTTCTCACAAACAAGCTCTTGTATCAGGCTGAGCCATGCTTCAGGCTCTGATAGGGAAATGCAGGAAGTCGTACAATGAGATCTTTTCCCTTAATGAAGTCTGTAAGAAAGGGTAATGCTCCTGATTACACCTCTGAGAGGAAGCAGTCTGCCATATATACTTTTGGAAGATGGGAGGTGTGAGTAATGTGAGAGGCCTAACTATATGTTACAGAACTTTCTGTCAGAGTGGGGAAAGAATAAGTAGTACAGTAGATTTCATATTTATAGAATAATACAAACAGATGGGACTGTTAGTAGCAATTCATCAGCAGACAGGCCAGGATAATTAGACGGTTTTATCTATGTATGAGCATGACCCAAAATCTAAAAGTCAAGCTGAGATTACAAGTGGTTTTAATGCTGGTGAGAGTAGTGTGCTCACAAAGCCAAATGGGTGTATTGGTGTAGGCTGTTCTGTAGCACTGCTGAAAATAGCATCCACTGGTTTTCACTTTTTCTTGTGTTTCCCATGGATAGTAATCACAGGCACCATCTACTTCCCACGTAAATCTTCACAGGACACTTCTGAACTCCACTCAGATGGGTTGTCCCCAGAGCTAAGGCAGCACAAAAGATTGTTTCAAGCCACTTTTGCCCCTACCACTGTCCTCCTTGCCTTCTGGATAAGTGGTACTTCAGTAGCCATAGGAGAGGGAACTAAAAATGAGCTGTAGGATGCCAGGGCTTTTCTCTTGTCAAAAAGCATATTTGTAAAGTGATGAACACACACTGTGAGTGCCATATTAATAAACAAATGGCAGTTACTATACAAGCAAAACAAAATATAGATGGGCACCCTTTACAGATATTTAGCTGAATCTGTGTTGAGAGAGATATTAAACCCCTGAGTATACAATAGTCCATTTAGAAGCATATTATCAATTGGTACATGATAAATGCTGGAAAATATCTCTCAAATTCAACATTCCCCTTGGAAACTTTTCACTGCACAATTACACTATTAAGCAAACTGTTATATGCTCTCACAGAACTACTCAGGCGATTTTCTCCATTTCCAAGCAAAGTTCATCTTTCTACCCCCTAATGTAATTTTATTCATTGGACAACTCCAGTAGGACTGATACGCTGTCTCTGCTTTTGACTTCTGTCAAGAGCTATTTCCATTATGTTTTCTTTCCATTATGCTATCTCCATTATGTTCTGGATCCTGACCATTCCTGCAAGTCGGATTACACTATCAGAGCATGCCACTCTATTGAGAACCTTTAGTATCCCAGTTACAATGCTGAGGATAATTTCAGTTTATGACAGGGTAATATGAGTTGTCTGACCCCTGCTGTGCATGAGACGAATTGTCCTTTTTTTTTGACTGTACTTCTGTTGACCTTTTCAGGTTTTTAAATTGGTGTTTTTCTGTCACAGCAACACAATGAGCACTCAAATAAGTACCATTTGCTAGGACCTGGGAATACCCCTGTGGCAAATGAACATGCAGTGAGTCACACTGATGCTCTGACACTGCTGATGTAATGTGGTTTGAAAAGTTTCCCTGCTTGGAGAACTACAATGCATGGCTTTAGCATCTTTGCGTCTTTGTGTTGGAGGCCTCTATTAACACAGCAGCGTATCCACACTAGAATTTTAGTGCCTCTTCAAAACAAAAGCAATCCCTCTAACACTCTGCTTTTGTGCCCATGGTACTAGATCCTGCCATGCATTAGAGGTCACTTTGTCGTCTCCCAAAGTCAGCTAAAATGACCCAGAAGGATTTTCCCCATGTACCCATCTCCCAGGTGGCAAAGAGGTGACATTTTGTCTCTTTCATTCCCCATCTTCTCACAGCCCACAGCTGGGGGACAGAATATTTGGAAATGTAAGAGGCTACATACCTGGAAACTGCTGTGTTTGTTGGGGGTCTGGCATGGTGAGTTCCACCATGCAAAACACAGTTTACCTACAGACCAGCAGCTGTGGTTCTCCATCCTGCCCTCAGTCTCTTTATAGGTGCAATCAGTGCGGTCTGAGTGTCAGCCAGGTTATTTTTCACATCACAGTTGCTTCTATTGTGTTTGCACTAATAAAGGCTCCTGCAAGGGTAAGGGGAAAGGCACAATGATGTTTCCTTAGCCATGAAGTCAAAAGAAAATGCTGAGCCTTTCAAATCTGACTCTTAAGAGTCATTTCACAACTTACTCCCAGAAGTATGCAAATGGAAGTGACCAAAACATATTTAAAGCTCTTACATGGCTTTGCTTTTATCAGATGAGATTGTACTTGGGTGGATGAAGAAGCAGATGCTGACAGTGCCCTTCCTACCACTGCTGCTGGACCATCTGCAGGAAGTAGGAGCTTCTTGGCCATGGGGAAACCCGTTCAGACTGAGTCTGTTCCTATCTGCTGTGTCATGTCACTTATAGTGTGTGTTGGTGTTAAATCCTAGTCCAAGTGCCAAATCCCATAACCAGGTACATGCATAGATAACTTGACATGGCTGAGTAGGTCCCCCATAAAACAAATATTTGTGGTCTAAGACTCCAGGGTACTGAGGAATATGTTACACAATCCCCATCCCAGTACTTGACTGGTAGCTGCAGGACACATTCTTGTGGGAACCTACTGATAAACATATATGTTCTGGTTTTAAACACTTCTAAAAATAAGCTTAACTATCATTCCGTATCTAACAGTTGTGTCTTATCTCTCTTTATTGTACATTATCAAAATGCTTTCCTTACATTGCTCTGTCTGGTGTACCAGAAAGGTTGAAACACGATTTATAAAGGTTGCAAAGGAGCAAGGAAATTAAAAGAAAGATGACTGCTTGGGTCACAATCCGCAGTTAGAGGAAAGAACAATGGGAAGGGAATTTACAGGTGCTTGTGCAACTCCTGAGATTTCAGACACATGAACTAATGTTAATCCAAAACACAAATATCAAATTCTTCTAGTTGCTTTTATTTATAATAGCAAAGCTTAGAACATTTCAATCATAGTGTTGTTCAGTGTGCTAGTTAGTGAATCAGGCCATGGCTCTCAATATGCACTTCTTCTAATTTAGGCTCCATCTGACCAAAAAAATGTTGCATTAAACACAGTGTCCACGAGTAAATGTGATACAAAGTTGTACTGATTGACCAAACCCCAGACCTGTGTTTGAGATGTCTAAGCATTCTTGCTGATGTGTGGTAAACTTTCTGTGGGAAGCACCTGAGATGGCAGCAGCTGTCAGAGCTCGTGAAAAAGCATCAAGCCTACCTGTTTTCTCTCAGTAAATGCCATTTTCTCTCATGCTACAACCAGTCCTGACGACAGTCTCGTGCTGACTGCACACAGGTATGTTGTCTGCTGGGTACTGAGTGGGAGGCATGGACACTGCCTATGCAGTTTCCCCACACTGCTGTGGCTTGGGGCAGCCTTGCACACAGCTGGTGTGGTGACATGACCACTGGGTGCCCAGAGATGAATGCACTAAATAATCAGACATATTTCCTGTACCAACTTGTAAAAGTATGTTCAGAGCACTAAAAAACTGGACAGATTAACAGTTAAACTGCCCTTTTTTTCAAGTGTTATCGCCAAACTCTGAGTATTTATCTGGAGCTTCAGAATATGCCTGTCCCCAGAGTATCTGTGCAAGCACCCCTGTAATGGCAGAAATCTCTGTCTTTACAAACCTCTCTCTGCATTATACTCATCTACATTTTAGTGTGTTACATTAACTTGTAGAACTGGCCTGCTACTGGAAGACATAATTAAATTATCTTTTATTGCAGTGATTAAGAACTAATGGGAAGTAAAATCTTATGATTTACTTGAAAAATTAGTGCTCTCTGTTGACTTTCAAAATGGAGATGGTGCCCGGTGAGTCTCAGATATTCTATACTATGCTGAGAGTGTATGAAGATCAAATTTCTTTTTCTTAAACAATTAATTCCTTTTCACTGCAGAAATACAGTTTCTAAGTGGGTTTAGACATACTGTCGTGGACAAAACCTATGTTAATCTGGGCTAAATCACAGATGTCATTTCTACACAAACCTGCACCATGGAGGGTAGACCCACCTTGGGCTCTTTTGTTCCAAAGCCAAATGCTCCCCACTTGAACTAAAGCAGGTGTTTCCCTTATTTTAAAGGCTAGTAATAACAATATTGATAAATTTACCTACCTTTGCATTGTACTCTCAGGATATAATTGAAAAGCTGGTTTAAAGCAGTTATTGTTGCATTTTCATTTGAACTGGCTGAGCAAAAGCCTGTTATCTAAAAGCCAGAGGTGGATCAGTATTACAAATTTTATGCATTGCTTGCAGAACTGTTCCGGAAAACTGCACACTCTGAAAATATTAATGACATAGCCAGAAACTGGATGGTAAATGTTGGGGATGGCAGAATCCCCCAAGAGCGATGGAACGTCTGGAGAAAAGCCTTATATGAAAGATAAAATTCTACCTTTATTTGGACTGTTTGTGTTACACCATGTTGTTGAATAGTAATGTTAATGCATGTTGAAGTATTTTGTACCCCAGTTCTATGTATTTTATCCCTCATAATTTTACAAAATTTTATTCCCTTTTTCCTATTGGTTAATTTCCCTCTGCATTGCAGTATTCCCATATTTGGCTTGTTACCACCCTCTAGTTGTAATAATCCAACCCTTTTTACCCTTATTAAGAGGTAGCCCTTCCTACTTTTTCCATATATGTGTAGCTCCTCCCAAGTTCTAGTACCTTCTCCGCCTTACCTTATAAAAACCCTTACCCTTCCTTCTTAGGGGAATTCACCTGTCCTCCCTTTGGGCTCTTGCTCATCTCTGCTTTCCACCTTCCAGCAATAAAGACTTAACAAAACTAACCAAGAACCCACAGGCGTGTTCGCCTCCTTCCTAAAGCGGTTGGCTTTAGGTAAACACTTCTGGTGCATGTGGAATTAGGGGGTTTAACTACTGTTATCTTCGTAATTGCCTATTCCACAATATCTAGAAAAAATCAATATCGTGCTATAATGTCTGCTCTAAAATGCATCAAATATCACAATGTCTGAGCAGCAGCTCAAATTATCTAAATAAATACGTGGACCTCTGTTTTCTAGCTTTTATTTGTTTTTATTGCTGCAGTTTGAAAGTATGTTTAAATATCGAATCAAATGTTGAAAGCATTAAATGAGTCAACCACAGAAGTTAGTGTCCCAGCAGAAGAATGACATGTGAAGCATGCAAGGCAGTTCATAGGGGAAGACAAGACTTGCCTTTGCTCTTGAATGTGGCAAATCCCTTTGAGGTAATGAATGAGCTTCTGAGGGGCTACCCGAGGAGGAAATAAGAAATAAGAAAGGCTGCTGGAAAACCACAGCCAAAGCTCTCAGGGGAGTAACCACCTTGCAGCAGATTGCCCACCATCACCTGGAAGCTCCAATTAGGACAAATCTGGAAGTTGTCCCCAGAGACTGCTGAAGGGGATTGTCGTGGGAATCTGCTCTTGGGATGGTGACCACCTGGAGACACATGGCTGTCCCAAAATAGCTTCTAAAGCTGACAAATGGACTGCAGACATGCTAAGTACATGTGCTTGTCAGGTACCCCCTTACAGGCATCTGGCAGATATATTTGCAGAAAAGGACTCCATTGTTGTTCTCTGCATCATATAACTCCTGCTATGAATGGCATCCTTTAAATTTCGCTTACTGATCTCTTTAACAGAAGAGGATTTAGCTTTTATCGTACCTGGTTTTTTTTTATTTTACCTTTGCCATCAGAGGCCAAACTGTTAGATATTAGAGGCCAAACCCGACTTCATTAAGTAAAATATAAATTACTTCTGGTAAATAAAAGACGTCATTAGCTTAATACGGATTATTTTTATTTCCTTCAATTGAGTGCAGTTCACAGCAGACATAAAATTATTTACTTCAAATCAGTCTTTTTGCTGGCTTAGGAAGCTGCAAATGTGCTTCTCCAGCTTGACCAACTAATATCAGACTTTTAAGTTTTGGGTATCTATTTAACTTCTCTTGTCTCCCAGATTTTCTGCATGTAGTAGGCTGTGGGAAATGACATGCTTTATGTGGGGTGGAAAAACTCCTGTCAGAAATGGACTAGTAAAGAGAATGAAGAGAACAGCCTAAATGCTGTAAAATCAGAAGTTTTTAATGTTGTTTAACATGTTTCAAAATGACTTTTTGTAAGTTTTTTGCTAAGTCACAGCTTCTTCTTCCCAAAATGCTTTTAGAAAGCTGTTATCTCTCTTAGGAATGTGCTGGGAAGATATCTGGAAGTTTTCATATTGGCCTTTATTAACCCTTTCCTATTGGATGTTAACCCTTACTTGTTATTGGTGGATTCTGTAAACTTTCAGGGATTTCTATTGGTGTTTTTCTGATCTCCCTGAAGCCTATATATGACCCCTATCCACAATTAAATCTCTCTTGCTCGCCTCTCTCCTCTGGTCTGTGTGGGTCCTTGCTGGGCTCCCTGGGGCCAGGCGGAAGGGGGGCAGGGGGGGAGCATTCACTCCCCAGGTAATGAGCTGATCACTCAAACCTGTGGTCCCCCTTTTATTCCAAACCACCACCGCAGTAGGCTAATTCTGATTCAATCAGCACCTTTTTTGGCTGGTGTTCCCCTGTTGACTTCTACACAGTTGATCTGGAAGACCCAGGTAGAAACTGTGCTGTTAAGGGACCTACTACCTACAGCAGTGCATTTGCAGTAGAATGTGTTTCAGACAAGCACAGGTCTGCCAGAAATCCTATTTAAAGACCCAGCTGCTGCAGCCTGAGGTGTTAAAGTAATTAATTTCTTTCTGGTTAGTTAGAGCTAGTTTAATGTTAGCTGGGGAATGAATAGACTGCTGCCACAAAGAGAGCTGATGATTATTTAGGCAGATGTCATGCCAGTGAGACAAAAAAAAAGAGCCAGGGCTATTTTTTGCTTTTTGAAGCAAGTGGTGCTTCAGATGTTGTGGTGTGGGAGAATATAGCAGGAAGGCCTGATCCAGCACCCTCTGGACTCAGTGGTAGTCCTTTTATGGCTTTACTGCAAGAGAACCTTGGATACAACTAATGGCTGGAAAGTGTTTGAAAAACATTACTTTGACAAAGAACAGTAGTAATATAATCCCTTCCTTTTCATAGCAGGCTTTCCTTTATGCTGTTTTGCTTTCAGTGGTTGCTAAAGGTACCTGTGATTTTGCACCTTCTGTGCAAACAAATTCAAGGGACCTTACTGGAAATATGTACATGAGCTTTAGACATGCCCCTGCAAAGACTAAGCCTGAGCAAAAGCTGGGATTTGTAAAGCCACTTGAAATGAAAGATATTTGCAAATGCAAATGTATATAGTTATGGTAATTTCTTTCCTGATTTTGCATGACACTTTTCTCTTAGAAGATTTCACTTCCTCACAGAAAGTGTGTAGATATCACATTTATTACAATTGGAGAAGACAATAGAGATTAAGTTTTCCTTCCAATACTTGGACCTAAATGCAAAGAACCAAATTGTTCTGTCCTATTCTTAATGGGAGGACACTTTAAAATGAGTCTGAAAATACTTGCCAATAAATTTGCAATTGCTAAGACTGTAACTGCATTGGGACGTCAGTCTTGCAACATTTCTACGGGATGAATGTTGACACCTCTTTAGAAAAGCATTTTCATGACATACATTTGAAATGACACACAGCCAAGCTGACAGTGCTACAGACACAGTCTCAGCTGTTAGAGCTGCCTGCGAAGCTCCAGACTGTGCTGAAATGTCTCTTTGATAATGAAGAGTGACCATCTTACAACTTAAAATAGAAGATGTACATGTTTTGTTTCCCATATACCTTTAATCCCTTTTTCAGTGTAATTACCATGAAATTACTGTCTGCCGGGGAAAAAGTCACAGAGGTGGAAAGAAATTATCAGTTCTGAAATTTTTTGGTAGTAAAGCTGCAGGTGCTTGCTGGCTGTTTGCTGTGACCAGAAGTTCTGACTGCATGGCTGACAGAGGCCTGGCAGCGCACAGTTTGCCTCTGAGAGCTCCGCAGGTCACGCCCACGAGAGCAAGCTGGTAGGTGCAGCCCCGCAGTCTAACCTGTACATGTTCTGAAGAGGCGTACAGCACCATGAAGAATATTTTACAGGCCTACCCAGGGTAGCTACATATTGGCTCGTCGTTAGACATATTTATTCTGTATGTAAAAGGGAATTGAAAACTAATTTTCAAACAAAGGAAACATTCTCAGCTAAGGGGGAAACCATGAACACTTGCCCCAAGACAAAATCCCAAGCGTGTATTTAGGGTTTAAAATACGTGTCTTCCTATGTCTCTGTTCAGAAGGGGACTTTTTCTACAACACCGTGGAAGTTACTGAGCGTGTCTTGGGCCAGACTGGGAGGCTTATAATCTTATCTGGCAAAATAAAGGCAGTTTAGGAGTCTCGCGGGAAGGGTCTTGCAGTAACTTGTGCACCACAGAGCTGTTGACTTTGACAGTAAAGGTCATACATTCAGTGTGATTGAGTAGTAGGGGTGAATGTATACGTTAGTAGGCCTAGAAGGTCAGTTATCAGTAGGAGTGTTATTAGAGATGGATGTTAGGATTAAAACTCATTTGTGTCCTCCCTTGTTTAGTGGGATCATCAGCTGTTTTGTAATTAGGTGGAAGAATCGTAGTTGAGGGGTGGAAGGGTGGTTGGCAATTCATTTGTTGTCAGGAGTGGGAAGTAGTAGGGCAGGGAGTAATATTGAAAGAAGAATTAGGGGATTCCTAAGAGAGATGGGCTTGTAATTTGGTCAAAGAAGCTTAAGTTCATAGTCAGGTTCAAGGCGTAGTTTTTGTGGTTGTGAGGGTTTTGTTTGAGGGGCAGTTGGGGGGGGTGAATGATAGGATTTTGGGTTGAACGATTAATGGGAAGGTTAGTCATAATGTTAATACAATGAACAGACCAGCTAGGCAAAGTCCACATGAGATGATGTGTTTGGGCAAATATGTGTTACACATTCTGTCAGTGTCAGTTCCTTTTTCATGAGAATCCAGTCTTGTATTGATTTTTTTCCAGGATCTGTTATTTATATGGTATTACTATAATTATGTGCTAGTATTGTTATTAATGTGGTAGCATTATTATAATTATGGTATTATTATTACAGGGTAATGTTCCAAGACCTGATGTTTAGTAAACCATAGATGCATTTATGGTTTAGGATGGGAACCCAGCTCAATATGCTCCCTGCAGACCTGCTACTCTAAGTTTCCTACTCTGAAGCTAGAACAGGGGGCACATTTGATCCAAATGATGATACTCTTGACTTGATTCCTGAATTTGTTTGCATCACAGATGCATTCCTTATTTACACGTAAAAAAGACAGGACAGAAAAAAGTCCTGTGACTTGTCAGGTGGGAGAATGGAGTATCATTAGGCCACAAAGCTCAGCTTTGCAGAAAATGAGCCTTGCATCAGTACAAAAACATGTTTATCAGATAGAATGTTCACCCACAAGCATCACTGCTCAATTTACCTTGCTTTGATCATATCACATCATTTACCAAGCTTATCTTGTGAGTGAAACAAGTGGTTGACATAAAATGTTGTCCAAACAGAAGATGAACTTCGATAAATTATCAGGGAATACAAGCAAGTTAATGGATTTGTTCATATCACCTTAAAGTAAAAAAAAAAAAAATCCAGATTTTATTTCTTCTATGGGGACTTGACACAGTCAATATCAAACTCAAATTAAGAGATAGTAGTTTTTTTTAAACCCACAAATCATTGAAACCTGGGCATAAATCAAGAAAAATATACTTCAGAAATATATACTGCGGTGACTAAGCACTCTAGATTACATTTTTTCTATATTTCAAAAATAAAAAAAAGTGTTTGTGTGAAAGAAAGTCAGCAGTGTGAAAGAAATAGGCCCATATGGGGTTTTTTGAGCAGTCAAAAGTTATAGGTCAGTTTGATTTTGAACCAGCAATAGCACTATGTTACTACACTTGGTTGCATTTGATCTAATTGGCTATGATTTACTCTTCAGCTGTTCTCCCATTTGTAGGTGTGGCTTGGGTGACTGATTATAACATGTAATTTTTAAAATTTTTTTTTTTTAGTTTAGCTGGACTGTGTTTGCTTGCTTTATTTTATCCTGGGGGATTTAAAACTCATCAGAAGAGGGGCTGAAAACCACTTGGATTTCTATGGGGTTGGGGTCATGTCCAGCCAATCCCTTACAGAGGTTTGAGAGGACCCCAGCTGCTTACATGCCTCAGCATTTGGAATTTAGGGCTTAAGACAGTCCTGACTTGCACCTGGCTTCTGAGTTGAGTCCACCTCCATTCTCAGCAGTTCAGGCTAGTGCAGTTTGCCACTCTGTAGACACTCTCTGAAATGTTCCATTTCGCTCTACCATCAGACCTGTGAATGTGAACAAGTTTTCACAGGTTCCTAAAATGGTTTGTGTTGGAAGGGACCTTAAAGACCTTCTTGTTCAAGCCCCGTCCCATGGGCAGGGACACCTTCCGCTAGACTAGGTTGCTCCAGGCTCCATCTAGCATAGCCTTGAGCATTCCCAGGGGTGGGACATCCACAGCTCCTCTGGGCAACCTGTTCCAGTGTCTCACCATCCCGCGATATGCATATGTTACCTCATATATGTAACATGCAATCTACATTCTATACCTGTACAATTCATAGATCTTAGACCTACATCATGCTAACCTGATTTGATTTCAGGTGATACTTTAAAATAAAACAAGGCAGGCAATTTCACCTTTGACCTGTTGTATTTTTCCCATTACTTTCAGTTGAATTAGTTGCAATCTATATTTGTAGGAAATAAGCTGTGACAAAGAGCTTTAGTAGTAAGGAATCCACTACCCTCTTCCTTTTCGTGAGTTGGGGGGAGGCATTTTTTGTCTGAATTTGACCATTGTTTAATGTAATCTGATAGGTTTTGTATTTTCCTGGATTAATCATTATCTGCCTCCCTATCGTTTCATTTAACACCAGGTTTGTGTAAATGAAAACTGATGACTCAGAAGGATTGTTCTGGGACTGGCTCATTAGACTCTGCAGAAAATACCACAATGGCTTTTCCAGAGAGGACAAATGTGACTCCCTGAATAAACACACTGTACTAACTGGTAAGACCCACGTGGTGTGGCTGGGCTTTATGCTCTCTGTGTGTATGTATCTTCCTGCCTGCCTCTGAACCAGGCTTATTTATGTAAAGGCTACTTGTGCAAATGAAAATGCTGTTGTTCCAAAGAACACAAGGCAAGCAGTCAGACTGTGTATTGAGTTTCTAGTTGGCATAAAACCAAGGCCTTGGTGCTTTGCACAAAGAGTTCCCAACTCATGAGTGCACAATATGAGGGAAAGCAGCGACACAGACTGTCATCAAAAATCTGTTGCATAGTTTGGAGTCTCAATTACAAGAAACCCCCAAAAGCTTCATTTACAGGTATGCCTATCGTATTGTGAGTTTCTGTTGTCAGTACTGTAAATAATTAACATATGAAAACAAAAGTATAAGGGATTAGCACAGCGGTAATAATCAGAGCAAAGCGGTGCCCTGGAGTGTCACAAGGTAACAGAGTTGGAAACATGTGCAATATAACGCTTGAAACCACCATATGTTGCTTTGCCAAGAACTCTAGCTGTGCCACTCAACTGTGCTGAGCATTAGTCATGTAGCAAACCATCCTCCTGGGAGGGAATTGGAGTTAATGACCCTGCCTTAAAGAGGCTTCACAATGCAAGAACCCTCTCCAACCGCAAGCCTCTAGTCTTCTTATGCAGCAGGGGTCATCACCCTTGTTAGAACTTCTTCTGTGGTATATCCAATAAAAATAAAGTTTGCAAGCCTAGTTAAAAAGTGATTTCTAGTGCATTTTCTAGGATACTATTACTCAACAAGCCACGGGGTATTAATATCCCTTGATGTCTTTTGGAAACAAAAGACCTTCCCTAGTGGGTGGTAAGTCCCTCCCAGCCCACCTTCCTACATCATGGTCAAGAACACATCTGGGAATCCAGCTAGAAAGTTTTGCCAGTGCCTTTCATTATACTGACTTGATTCATGCTGACTTTTTTTCCCACTAGGCAGATGTTGCCATTGCAAAATGGCTCCAAATCTGCCAGACTGCTTCTCAGAACATCTCCCAGAGTTAGTGAAATCCTCAGGTGGCTTAAGGAGCATGCAGGTGTCAGTGGTGTACTCTCAGTAAAAATGCTGACACCAAGCACCAACCTTCACTAATGTGAAGAAGGAGATAAGATAAACCTCCGGTGTCACCTGTGATGGCATTTTGCTTTCCCCATGCAATGACCACTGCAGAGCCTTGGCTGTTCCCCTCCCTCTGAAGGAAGCTGGAAATGCAGAGGTGGAGAGAAAGCTTTGTGCATCTGAACTAGTAGGAAGAGAAAAAAGTGTTCACAGGGCAGCACAAATTATTCAGTGCCTTGTGGGGATTTGAAAGTAAATAATGATGTTTCCTATATTCTGGCTAAAATTCTCTTTACAGTTTCTCTCAGACAATGCTTAAATATCTAATTCATCTTGTTAATTTAAACACTGGAGTGAGGCAGGAAATTAAATTAGGAACTCTCTCCTCTTTCTTGGCAACAGGAAAAGGAAAGGTCTTGTAGAAGAAGAGGTGTATCCAGTGAAAGATATCAACTCGGTTTTCAGCGACGTTCAGAAAGTGGAAGGAAGATGCAAGTTGTTCACAAAATGCTAAAGGACTAAACAGTGAATGCCATTATGCCACTGTGTGTTTGGCTGTGATATATCTGCATCTTTGACACTGCATTTTGTTTGGAATACCTTAGAAGAAGTCAAAGAATTGAGAAGTTACAGAGAAAAAAGCAAGGTCTGTGAAGCTAGAGAACAGCTTTCCTCTGATAGAAATTTGAACAGTTTCAGACTCTTCAGACTGGAAAGGGGCAGAACTCAATGGTCTGTAAATTGTTGAGTGACTTAAAGGAGTTGGCTATTTTTCGTGGTCTCTTCCAACACAAAACTTCAGGAACATGAACTGAAATACACATATGCAGGTTCCAGACAAGCACAGGGAGGTGGCTTTTCGCTAAATACACAATTAATTTGTGTATCACTCCTTGCTGTAAGACATTGTAAATGATAAAAGTTGTTTGAATTTTTAAAATAACTCAGCAAACTGATGGGAAAGGTCCACCTAGGTTTGCTAAACACAAAGAAACCACCACCTGAAATTAGAAGAACTCACCAGGTGTTTTTAGGTCTTCCCCACCCTTTTATCCAGACTAAAGAAGTCTCATTAAAAATTGTCTAGTCAAATTTTATGAAACTGTTTAAACAAGTTTTGCTGTTAATGATATCAACAGCTTGAAGTTAGTCAGTAATCTGTCCATTTCTGAAAAAAATATTCATGACTAAAAAATGCTAGGCAGATATTCACAAGTGAACAGAATGAATTTGTCTGTGACCTGGATAGTAAGATTAGTAAACAACCTGTACACCTAAGTGTAGCTTTGAGGGTGAAACTTCTGATTATTGTCACATGCGTGTCTGAAAAGGCTTATGAAAACTGGTTTTGAAATGCACTGGGCTGGCCTTCAGTCCAAACTATGCTCATGGTCTAATTAATTACCTTTGGAGCTGCTAGTAAGGTGGATGCCAAAAGCAAAACCAACGGCAGCCCTGGAATGGGAAGGGAAGAAAATATTCCTATGCAAGAAAGACAGCACCATCAAGAAACCCATGTAGATGATGAGCTTTCTGCTTTCCCTGTCCACTTCTATCTGACCCTGATGACAATGTTCTTGCTTGAGGTTACTCCTGCAGTCTTGTTCATGTCTTAACAATTTCTGGGGATTTTTCATTCATATTTCAGGTGCTGTAATGGAATAGAAAATGTATGTGTGGCTGAACTGTGACATGAAATCTCTAGTATCCAAGGAAACAGAGAACACATATGAGCAACTCATCTTGTAAAAAGTTAAACCAAATTATCTGTATCATTTTACTTGTCCAAGAGACTTATTATCTTACACAGATAAGCCAGAGTAAGGATATTTTAAATGTCAAAATAGAACCCACACTGCAAAATATAGATCCTAGTCTCAAGCACCCTAGTTCTTAGGAGGGTTTCATCAGTGGGTGTAATTTTGGCCTATTAAAATCACAAGGATGAATCACAGATCAATTATTTGTCTCCAAAAACCTGGATCATCTCTCAAGATGAGATGCTGATTGCAGACAGCTTGAAACTGGACATATTTTCTCACAGCTTGCTAGTTTGTGCCTGCCTGTAATAAGAAGGGTATAGTAATGAGGTGATTAGGCAAAAAATGAGATGTACTAGAGGAAAAATACTGAAATGCTATCCAGTAATCTCAAAAGAACCACAAAAGTAAAATGTCCCCTCATATATTCACTACAGTTTATCGGCTGCTGCCCAGAAACTGCTGATACACTAGGAAAGCTGGTCTGTCTAGAGCTTCCCATTCAGGAGGGCACTCGCATTATGAGTAAAAATGAGGAGAAATATTCAAGTGAGTAGTATGGATAACTGGCTCCTTTTGATCTGCTTTGTGTAGCCAAGCAAAGACCACGTGATGCTTTTTGTTCTGTTGCCTGCTTTTGGATAGATACACAGATACAAAGGCAGTATCATTATCCGGAGTTGCTATTTCAGTGAATAACCAGGTGCAGACAAGCCATAGGCGTAATGGAAAGGGGCCAAGATGGGGCACAGAAGCTATTTCCATGGCTTATTTTCAGAGTCAGGTAAAAAAGGAAACAAGAACAAATGTAAGATCTTAATGATAATGAGTGCAAGAGAGAGGTGTGTTCTGTGTATTAAAGTGTTGGGCTTTAGTATTGCCCCACAGTGTGCAGGACTGCATACACACACTTATGATGGGCTGCCTGAGGTTGCCCCAGAGAATCCACATTTACCACAGATTTTTGAATCTAGGAAAAGATTATAGTCTACTGAGAGTCCAAATTGCCCAAATACATCATGACTCTTTGTTTTATCACCTATTGGGTGAAAAGTGGACGGGGGGTAGAGCTGCCTGATCTTGGGTCCAGACAGTCCCAGCAAGTCCAAATGCATACATATACCTGTATGTGCACCTATAAGTGTATTCTCCTCCCAAGCAGAGAGTAGAAGACAAGGCTAAATGGATCTGAATTTAAATATAGTCTCTGTACAGGCATAAAAATTGCACTTTCTTTCAGTGGGAAGAAGGTCAGAACCCCCTAAAAATGGTGCTGAAGAAGTGCACAGTCCACCCAGACTGTGAGGAGTCATGCAGACCCCTAGGAAGTCTGCAACCTTACAGACAAATGATAGCTGGTGATGAGGTAGAAATCTGACTATCGGCTTGCAAGTTAAGGCAATTAATTTCTAAATCCCTGGTGTGAGGGAAACCTAAGAACCTACACAGGTGTGGGAATTCACAAAGAGATAAAATAAACCTTTGCAATCTTAATGACTTCAAAGAGAATCCCATTATTCTGGGAGGGGATTAGTTTTTGCTGATCTGGGCTAGTTTCTACCTATTTGCAAAAGAATAAAATGGGTCCAACTGCATAGTCAGGACTTCCTTGGTCAGTACTCAGACCAGTAACCAGCTGCAGCAGCTGTGGTGACACTGACACCTAACAGCTGCACCAAAATGTTCAGTTAAACAGAACAAATTAATGTTTACCCCAGGAAATTTGCTTGGCTTAGTCACTATATGACTTGGAGTAAAAAATGACCTATTGTGAAGATGCACCTTTACAGCCTCTGCTGAAGCCAATTCTCCTCCTGGGCAAGCTCTACTTTCCAAACAATAATACCCAAGGAATGGCATGTCTGAGAAATTCCTGTTAATGTTTATAGAATTGCAGAGAAGAGGTTATTCATTTCTGAGAAGAGCACCAGGTTCTCATTTTAGACCATATCATCCTGGCCCTCCTCTCCAAGCGAGTGATTTCATGATGGGGGGGATGGCTTTCTCTTTAAATAGGTAAGGCAGGAGGCCACAGGACCTCTACTGAAGATGATTTCCCTCATTTTCAGGGTGTTTCCAACTATTTCTTCTCATCGTTCAGCTGTCTCTCTAATTTCTGCAGCCAGGAGAAAGAACACATGAAAATTAAGGCTGGTCTCAACTCTTCCGTCATTTATTCATCTCTACAGGTTAGCACATCTGACGGTATAGTCCAAGCTGTGTTAGACCCTGGTGTGAAGTGCATTCACTATCAGCCCCCAAAGTACTTCTCTGTCAGCTGTTGACCATAGGAACCCAGAAGAAAACCAGGCAGATACGTCTCTGAGGGTGCTGGGAGGAAACTTTTCACCGTGCAAAGACAGAGCATCAGTACTGCTTCAAGGCTCTTCCTGTGGCAGCAGGAGAGAAGTAACAGCGGTCGCGACTGGAGAGAAGACGCGGACACGCCGTGAGGGTTCTTGGTCAGCCTTGCTAAGTGGCGCAGCTGCCCTTTATTATAGTCGGTAAAAGTCAGCAGCAGCCTCAGTAGCGCAGAAAGCAGAGAGCCAACCGAGGTGTGCACAGAACCCGGGGGAACCGACGAATCCGGGGGGTGACCAAGGGTACAGTCTTTTATAGGGTGCTCAGGGAAGGGTCTGGAAAGTGGGGTGGAACTACACATATAAGGAAAAACTGGGAAGGGCTAGCTCTAAAGAAGGGAACAGAAGGTGGGATTATTACAATCAAGAGGAGAGAACACTCCTAATAGGGAAAATACTGCAATGCAGGGGTAAGGGAACCAATAGGAAAATAGGAATAAACTTCTTATAAAACTGAGGGGAAAAGATTTATAAACTGGGGTACAAACAATCCAAGCATGAATTAACATTATTTAAGAACATAATCAAATAACAAGAACAGTCCAAAACATAGTAGAATGGTTGGTTTCTGGCTTGTGTCAGTTGGTGTCATCCACAGTTGTTTTGTCTCGCATACAGGGCCTTCTTCCACGCTTCCCACCGTTCTTGAGGAACACGCTGATCCCCGACATCTCCCCCTTTTTTATTTCTTAAAGACACAGGTCCGGATACTGCAAACTCTTCTTGGGTAGCCATAGCTAAAAATGATCTAACTTTGAAAGACTTTTTTAAACAAGTTAAACAACATGACAAAACTAAGAACATAACTAATAATGATATTAATATGGAAATACCAATTTTTATAATTTCTTTCGTCCAATCTGGAAGTTTAAGCCAATTAAATCTATCCAGGACGTCTGGTGCCTGAAACCCCAGATCAGCATGCAAATCATTGACCAGTTGACGCAGCTGGTCAATGCTTGCTCCAACTGATTGAGAGTGGTCCGAGAAATTTAGACAGCAGAGGCCCTAGAACTCGGCACAGCCATGATTATGTAATAAAAGTAAAAAATCTATGGCTGCCCTGTTTTGGCATGTTACTCCTTTCAGCATCAAAAGGTCATCTAGAAGTCCCTGTAATGCAATGGAGGTGTTGTTTGCTTCTTTAGTAAGCCAACAAGCTATATGATTGAGTGCTGTTAAGGCATGATCTGACGCGATCCCCGCAGCGAAGAAGGATGTCCGGAAATTTTTACTGGAGGACCAGAAAAAGACGTTCAGATCACAGTCAGCCGGAATATCATGTAACTGTGAAAGAGGACTGACCGTGGTTGGTGGCTTATTTTGGGGCCGAATCGTGATCTCTTGTTTTTTAGTTGTAGGCCAAATTGTGACTGGCTTTTTTGTGGTCCAAATATTTTTTGGTTGATATGCCAATTGTGGAATTCTAGATCTTGGAACTGCATCATCCCCATAAACTGATCCAAATTTAAAGCCATATTTGTTGAGTGGAATTGGAGCCGGGAGATTTTGTTGTACGAGGGGAGAGCTTGGACCTGAAACTAAGGTTTTCGCTGCTGCTACTGGGGGCTGGTAAGCCGAAGCTCTACTGCTTCCCCAGTTCTTACACCAGTGGTTTGTGTCATATTTAAAATTTGATGAAGTCTGTGTTTTCTGAATTGGTAACTTTAATGCTACCGATGGTTTTTGGCCGATGATTGGTGTTTTTAATGGATTAAATAAGGTGACCTTTCCGATGGTACACGGTCCTCCCACTGGGAAAGAGGGTATTCCGGTCCACGCTCTCTCACCGCACAAGAGAAAGTCTCCTTTCTCCAAGGCCAATGGTTTGGTTATTTTTTCCGTTGGGATGATTTCCAGAAGACTTCCATTGCACCACAGTGAGACATTCTGGAAGACAGCTTTGAATGGAGTAACCAATTTAGAGTTAATTTTGGTTGTAGTTACTCTTTGGAACATAAAACAATTTTTTGCGGTACTAGACCCAAGGATATCTGTCTCCATTGGATCATAGTCGCTAACTGAATGCCAATTGGTTAAATCATACACAACAGAAATGGAAGGAATACCTACAAAACACGTCTTAAATGGATTGGACGCCTCTTTAGTAGACAAGCAAATTGTGTCAGTGTTAGCTTTTTTGGCTAGAGCTACCCAAATATTCTCAGGTTGCTGGTGTATCCAGTTTGGGATCGAGGTAGGAAATGCGTCCACTTTTCCTTGAGGAGATGTCAGGTACAACATTATGATGACTCTGGTAACCAAGACGTGGCTGATGTTTCTTGGTGAAATTTTATTCTTTTTGAAGGCACCCATACTGGACCCTGACCTGTGGAGACACAAGCGTGTCCTCTTCCCCACGTTATAATGGGGAAGGGACCTCTCCATTTGTCAGTGATTAAATCTTTAAATAAAACTTTTGCTTTATTGTCAACAGGTCTATCTTTTGAACAGAAATGTCTGTGTATGGGAGGGCAGTTTTCATTATCCAACCTATTAAGAAAATTTAGAACATACATGGCCTTTGCCAGCTGCTCTTGCGGAGAGAGACCCACACTGCCCCTCTTTTGGTTTTGTAGCATGTTTTTGAGGGAAAGGTGTGCTCTCTCCACAATCGCTTGTCCAGTGGGATTATGAGGTATGCCGGTGATATGATCAATGCCCCATTTAGACAAAAATGTCTGTGTTTCTTTCGACACATATGAGGGGCCATTGTCTGTTTTGATGGTCTTTGGGACCCCCATATGTGCGAAGGCTGTTGTCAAATGCTTTTTCACATCCCGACTTTTTTCCACCACTGTGTGCAGTGGCCACTAAAAGACCTGAGAATGTGTCAATAGACACATGGACATATTTTAGTTTGCTGAATTGGGATACATGTGTAACATCCACTTGCCAGATGTCAAGAGGTCTAAGACCTCATGGGTTTACTGCTTCTGCTTTTACTGGTGTTACTGATTGACAATCTGGACAAGTGGAAATTATTTCTNCAATTCGGTAAATTCAGCCAATTCAAATTTCCAAAGGCGTCTGGCGCTTGAAACTTGGGGTCTGCATGTAAGTCGTTGACTAGCTGTTTTAATTGGTTTATGCTAGACCGTACCGATTCGGAATGATCGGAGAAGTTCAAGCAGCAGAGGCCTTCAAATTCGGCGCAACCATGATTATGTAGAAGTAACAGGAAATCTATGGCTGCCCGATTCTGTAAAGTCGCCCCTTTTATCATAGTGAAATCTTCGAGAAGTCCTTGTAGTGCGACGGAGGTCTCATTCGCTTCTTTGGCTAACCAGCACGCCATATGGCTAAGCACTGTAAGGGCGTGATCAGAAGCGATTCCTGCTGCAAAAAAAGAAGTCCAAAAGTTTTTATTGGATGACCAGAAGTATACATTTGGGTCGCAGTCAGGAGGAATTTGCTGTAGATTTTTAGCCAATTCAGAAGTAGTTTTAGGTGTTTCAGTAATAACATGTCTGATTGCTGTTATGGGT
>VXAY01007498.1:313475-373552 GCA_013399855.1 Oxyruncus cristatus | reverse complement strand
AGAATATACAACCACAGACACAATCCTAATAAAACCAATTTAGGTCGTTGCTACAAGGTTTTGTCATGCCATTTTCATTTACACCCAATACCTAAAATCCTGCCAGGAAAACCTACAGAAATTTGGCAACAGTTCTGATTTCTCGTAATTACTGTCTGAGCACACAGGAATCATTCCAGGCAATTCCCTGCTGCCCACACAAGGTCACTCTGGACCTCTGAGTGCTTCCATGATTGGTTGGATGGTCTCAGGCCACTGATGTGTACTGATCGTTGGACAGACTCCTGGGAAGCCTCTGCCAGATTCTCNAAACCTACAGAAATTTGGCAACAGTTCTGATTTCTCGTAATTACTGTCTGAGCACACAGGAATCATTCCAGGCAATTCCCTGCTGCCCACACAAGGTCACTCTGGACCTCTGAGTGCTTCCATGATTGGTTGGATGGTCTCAGGCCACTGATGTGTACTGATCGTTGGACAGACTCCTGGGAAGCCTCTGCCAGATTCTCTGTCCCACTGACCAAACTGCACCAAGTTCAGCATTTGCCTGCTGTGACAAAAAACCCTCCCGAGTGTTCATCCAGAAGAATGTCTTCTCTACAGTGGCCACAGCTACAAACCCAGGTTTTCACACAGTATTGCTGTGCACCAAATACAGTAGGATTCTAAGTTAACTTTGCCCAGATATCATTGACTCCACTGATGTAACTACTTCTCTCTTTACAGAGAAAGAAAATTATTCCAGAACCCCCTGACTGTCCCACCTTGACCACGAGGTTTCTTAAACAAGGCTACAGAAAACTTGTTTCCCTGTAAAATGTATGATTTCAAATTAAAAACCCAACAGCAGAGGTGTCCGGAAGCATTTCTGGAGGTATATTTAGCTGAATCCTCCAAATATATCTTTGATCCAGATGAAGTGGAAAACAAGTGCTTTCAGGAAGTTCATCCAGTTGGAGATGTAGCTTATCTGAAGCCACTCTGCCCTGCCCAAGGTTTTCTTGTGTCCCATCCCAAAGTCAGATCCGTCGCTTTTCCCCAGCTGACCACCCTTTATCAGGAAACTTTCTCCCACAAAGCCTACAGGCTGACTGAACGCTATCGCAGCAGATTCCTTGTGAAGGGAAAGTGGGAGCAGACCAGGAGATCTTAGAGCCCAACACACTGGCTGAGCTGTTCCCAGCACAGAACTGAGCCCAAGGCTGCTCACAAAGAGAGTCCTTAGGGCAAAAGTCACCACCTGCAAGCTCACACGAAAGTGTTCTCGCACCCAAAGGCACTTGACGAAGCACTCAGAGATCTGATGGCAGCAGGGATTATTTTCCAGAGGTACTGGGCGTTATTTCTGAAAAAAAAATGAAGTTCAGGATGCTTGTCAAGTCACGAAAAGGTCTGGTCACATCTGTCATGAACAGTCTCAATGCCTTGAAACAGTCTTTCTAGGCAGGGACATTTTACACCACAGTAGGAAAGCCAAGCTACTCTCCAGAAGACAACACGACTGATGTCCCACAGCAAACAGCTCATTAAAGGGCCTCGTTTAACACCAGCCTGGGAGGGGTTTTCATTTCGGCAACATTTCCCAGAAGTGAGGTTTGCAACTTCATTTTGATTTGACTAATAAAGAGCACAAAAACGCTTTCTTCATGTGCCCACAGCCCACTTTGCAAACCAAAGACTTAAGACTGGTTTGGGCATGTTTTTCCTAGCCCGGCTTGGTCACACAAGGGGGACTGGGACACACTGAAATATTTAGTTATTGATCTTTAGGGCACAGAAGCCAAACCGAAATGGTCGCAAGTTATAAGATTTAGAACGTTACAGAGGAGAAAAAGACTCGCTGCTTTTCATTAAAGCACAATTCTAAAACTCCACAGCTGCAAAACTTCAAATTCATCTGAACCAAGGTTATATGCAGTAAGTTCTCAGTATCAGCCTTCAGGGAATTTGCCCTGGAAGAATATCCACCTACAACCTAGGAAAACACTCCAATCTTGGAATTCCCCACACCAGTGCTTCCCTCGGGGCTTGGTAATCAAACATGGCAGTGACATTAATTTGGCCTGAATAAATAATCAGCAACTTCTCACTCAAACCCCAAGTGCAGTGAACCACGTTCACACAGGGACATGGCAATCCCACACCAGACAGAACACAGGGGATCTCTGCTTCCTGCAGATTCGGCTCCTTCAAGCCAACAGCATCCCTCATTTTTAACGTGGGCAGTCCAGAGTTATCCTGCTGCAGCTGAAACACAAGGAGCAGCCTGTAACCCCACTCAAAACAAGTGCAGCCCTGAACAGCTACAAAACAAAACACTGAAATGTCTGACACTGCCCAAAGCAGCCAACTTCACTATTTAAGGAACTTTATTCCTCTATTTCCCCACAGTTCCAAAGGGTGGGGAGGAGCACACAAAGCAGAGTGATTTTTTTGTTCAGATGGAGGGTGGAAAGAGACTTAATCCTGTGAATATCACTCTTTCCTTTCAAACACAGCACTGCCCACTGGCTTTTTGGTACTCGCACAACCAATTCCTCACATTCTGGCTGCAGCTCGGGCTGCTGGTGACACACCCTGGGTCTAAAGCCACAGGTGGAGAGAAAGCCACTCACATGTCGTGGTGCAGCAGGTACAAAGCCAGAAGCTGGCCACAAACGAGGGCTGCTGCAGTTCCTCCAGGGGCCTAAAAACAAACACAAGTCATTTGGTTACTCATTTTAAGAGCAGTAGGATACAAAACACAGCAGGAAGCCAAGTTTCATGAAAACTGAACACTTCAAGACAACTGAGGGGGTTTTTTTCCACATCCCATCACAGATCTGGGCAACTTTTTTTTATATCAATGCACTTGTATCTTCCAATGAGGCTTCAGGCTGCCCAAACCACGCACGAGCCACTGCTCTGAAGTTCGGGAATGGCAAAGGGACAAAAGGCAAGTCCATTTACAGAAATGCGGGGAACTAGAACCAGCCCTCCCTCCCGGGGAGCGTTGGGAGCACACCCAGCGCCACACTGCCCTCAGGCACAGCCGGCTCTGTGGATGCCACGCGGGAAGAGCCTGTGCCGTGCCCGTGGTGCCACTCCTGAAGCCCCGGCTGCCGCCTGGGGCCCCGAGACTGCTTGGGCACTACTCGGGCAAGAGAACTGTACTGGAACGAACTAATTTGCGTGACACTCGCGAGTTTCTCGAGGGCTTTCCGGCGATCCCGGGGGCGATCCTGAACACTGAGCCCTGCGCACCTCACACACACAGAAGGAGCCCCGGGCCCTGCCCACCCCACCGCCCGTACCCCCACACCTCCAGCTCCCGAGTGAGCGTCCCTCCGCTCTCGGCCGCCGCCATCTTTGCTCACCGCTGCCCGAGCTCTGGCGTCACTTCCGTCGCCGTCCCCCAGCCACTTCCGCCCGGCGTTCAGTGCGCGGGGACCGCGGGCCGCCAGGGCGGGGCGGGGCCAAAGCGGGGCGGGGGGCGTGGCCAAGGACGGGGGCGTGGCCAAGGGGCGGTAGGGGGCGCGCGCGGCGGGAGCCCCGGCGTCGTTGTTCGTTGGGGTCGCGCTGATGAATCCTTTTTAAACCCCGTTATTTCTGCAAAATAGGCAGAATTCCTGTGTCACAAACAGAATCACCTCCAGTTTTCTGTCTTTGTACGTCGCCTGTTGCGGATTGTGTGAGATAACGCGCCCCCATCCCGTATTGAGCGTGACGCGCACGTGAACGGTGTACTTTAGGGAGAGAAAGTGCTTTCCCAGCTCCGTGCCTGTTCATAATGCGTTTTAAACGTAGTTTTACGGTGGCGGTTCTTTACCCTTGTTACCTGTAAAGTCCCCTGTTAACGCAGAGCAAACAGTGTGGCCAGAGAGACACCACAGAATCGTGGAATATCCTGAGCTGGAAGGGACCCTCAAGGATCATCCAGTCCAATTCCTGGCCCTGTCTAGGACACCCCAACAATCCCACCCTGTCCCTGAGGGTGTTGTCCAAACGCTCCTGGAGCTCTGGCAGCCTTGTGGCGAGAGGGGAGCCTGTTCAGTGCCCTGGGGAGCCTGGTCAGTGCCCAACCACCCTCTGGGGGAAGAACCTTTCCCTGATATCCAGCCTAACCTTCCCCTGACACAGCTGCAATGTATACACAATATAGCATGCAATATAGACACAACATGGGATTCAATATATATACGACAAACCATCTATGTCTCTGCTTATATCCTATGAAATGGCCCATAATGTGCTCGAATGGCATTTAACAGCACATGTGCTATTTTAGAGGTGGAACCACCCCTCTGCCATGGCCTGTCCATGGCTCCAGTTCCCATCCCCAGTGAGCCCAGGGGGCTTTTCTGAGCACTGAGTCCCCTGCACCTCAGCAGGGGTCAGCACTGGGACCCCCCGTCCTGCCCACCTGCCCCCAAAATCAGGCCCATGAGCCATATTTCTGAGTGGAGGGGGGGTTGAACATGTTTGCAGCCCAGTTTGAGGCAAAGGAATTGATGGAAAATGGCAAGATCATCACCAGATCTTTGCAAGTACTGTGGCCCCAGATGTAAACTCACAGTTCTAGGGTAAAATTAACCCTAAGGAGGAGGTTCATTTTCAGCAAACCTTTGCCTTCTGATATGACAAATTTGCTTTCCACGATCATCCCCACCCTCGGTCACAAAGCCTGACCCCAGCACTTCTCACCACCTCCCATGCCCAGCACCGCCCCAAACACCATTCCCCAAACCATTTGTTCCTCATATGGAGAGTTTCCCCAAACCGTGCTCAGGAGCTGCCACCACCTCACTCTAAAGTTAAGCAAGCCTGTTCCAAGTGTGCCAGTCCAGAGGTGCTTCCCACCCTTCTGGACTGAAACAAGGAAGGAATAGGGGCACTCAGCCCCCCGATGCTTCGGCATAAGGGAAGAGTGGTGTAAATCCTGAGCCCTTTGCCGCAGGGTCTCCGTGATCTGGGAGAGGGCTTGGCTATGGAAAAATAACACTAAGGGGTTTGTTTTCTCTCTGGGTTTTGCCCAAGGGAGGACACCTTGGAGGAGGGCTCCAGGCGATGGCACTGCTGCTCTGCCAGCTCAGGCATCGCTTTTCCCAGCAAACTCCCTTGCATCCCGCTCTGTGCCCACCGGCCGCACCCATCCCCACGGCTCTTTGTTGCCGTCAGCTCCGTGCCAGCGTCGCTTTGACATTCAGACGTCTGAGAGGAACGCCGTCCTCACCTTTTGCTCCCATTCCCAATTATCTCGTGTTTTCGGGAGGCGAGCAGGGGAGCAAAGCGGGCGGCGGCTTGTGGTGATGCCGGTGGGAGACCTTCCCTCAGCACCAGCAGGCTTGGGGTCAGAGCACCCTGGAATGCCGCCATGGAACACGATGATTTGGGAAGGATTCATCTCGTGGTGCGATGTCCAGGGGCTGCGACCCCACATCCCGATGCCATCCTCCTTCCCAGTGGTTCCACGTGGGAAGGCAGTCCCCGGCACTGCTGGCCACGTTGGGCCTGGGCAGAACCACAGCCTCTGTCCGTGCCCCTTCTCTCTGCTGGGAAATCATTTCATTTTCCGGGAAAAAAACCCAGCAAAAATGGAACAGATGAGAGGTTTCCTCGAGAGGGCAGTAGCTGCAAGGGAAACTGCCTAAAAGTCCGAGGAAACTGGACATCCATACATCCTACTGTCCTTTCCATGCAAGAAACTCTCCTCTTTCCATTTCAGGGCAGCTGGGCATTTGTTTTTTTTTTTTAATGTATATATATATATATGTTTCTTTTTGCTTTTCATTCTGTTTTTGGAACAGCAAAGAAAGGGTTGCCTCCCAGTGTGCTTAGCTGAGCCTCCCAAATCCACCGGCACCTCTCTGGAAGCAATTCCTTGACACGGGGACAGGCAGAAAAGCTGTATCCTCTTTCTCTTTTATATTCTTCCCTCCATTCCTCTCCTCTTGCCTTTCTTTCACACCCTAGGGGACATGTCCCTGTGATCCTGGACTGGATCCTCACCTCAAAACCCTGTCCAGCCTGGCCTTGGACACTTCCAGGGATCCAGGGGCAGCCACAGCTTCTCTGGGCAACCTGTGCCAGGGCCTCACCACCTTCACAGGGAAGAGTCAGAATACACCAAATCCAGCCCTTTGCAAAGGAGGAAACTCCTGGGTACCTGGGCAGACCCTGCTCGCTCCCACAGTGACCCACTCTGCCCATCCCGCCTGCAGAGCCCCTGGCGTGGATTTGCAGGAGCACCCCAGGCTTCAGGGACAGCACATGGAATGCAGCCCCCACAGCAGCACCCCGAGCTCAGTGTGTCACCCCCTGCGGAGGGATTTTCCTGCAGGTAGGACCTTCAAGCCCAAATCATCAAGCCATGGGGCTCAGGCTCATGGGCCATAGCCCTGCTGGCACCATTTTTATCCAATTTCATGACAAAATGATGAATTCAGGCCAAACCTGCCCTTTCGCAAGCACGTGCTGCATCCTGCCTCTCTCTTTCCCCCCGTTTCCAAAGCTGTTTAAGGCTCTGAGAGCATTTTCAGGGAGGAGATGCGCCAGAAGGGAACACTCTTCTTCTTGCATCACCAAAATAAAATGCAGCAGATCTGTTGTATTTTCTGGGTTATTAAAAATCCGTGAGGTTTGGATGCTGTTTCTGGGGTTGTCTGGAGCTGGTGTGGGATGAGCTTGGCCTCTGTATGGTGGCATCATCCAGCACCTCTGGACACTGCTGGAGACTGCCTGAGCCAGCATCCCAGGAAGTCACTTATTTTATTCAGGAGTTTCTCTTCAATTCAGACACCAAAAGAAGAGGTCAGACTCATAAAACAGCTGAGCACGTTGGAAAGTCTCTTCCACCGGCAAAACTAACCACGTTAAATTAACGGGAAGACTTCTTGACTTGACAGGATCCTGATTTGTCTTTGGCCCAAAGGCTTGAAAAGCACTTTAGGAGGTGGCCACCAGCTGCTGCAGAAGTGTGGAGTAAATTTAATGTGATTTTTATTCAGCTCCTGGTGACGGCGGCAGGAAAATCTCAGCAACTGATTTGTGCCTTGCGTGAATTTTAGTGGGGAGATGGAAATGGATCCCGGTTCTGCCACTCTGGACAGTCCCAAGTAGCTTTCAAAGCAATACCAACACATTTCCAAGGAATATTAGCAGAGATTTCGTGACAGGGCTTTATTTTCCCAGTCATTTCCATGTGCTGCCTGTGGTCTGGAGGTGCCCTCTGGAAAGATGATTGCAAGTGGTTTCCCTTTCTTATCTGCTTCAAAAGGTTTGTGGTGGAACAAAAGAACCACAGTGGGGAAATTGAGATGCAATGGAGCGATATGGAACAATAGGACAGTTAATTTAATGTGAAAGTTAAAGAAAATGGTGCTAAAGGGTCAGGTTGAACCTCTCCTCATCCTTCCCACCCCCCCCAACGCCCTGATTGATATTGTCTGGGCTGCTCTGACCAAAGGCTGCAGCCAAATATGTTATTTCCTTCCATGACATCAAAGGGGAAAATGCCTCGGTTTTTTAGGAGCTGCATCCATGAAAGGAAACAGCGGGCGGCCGCTGGGAAATGATCATTGCTTTTTCCCCCAAACAAGCTTTTATAATCTGTTTCATTCTCGCAGGGGCGTTGGTTTAAACTGCAATAAACAAGAAGCTCTCTGGGGTATTTGGGATATTACATTTTTTGCTTCCCTCGTTCTTGCTTCATCAACTCCACCCTGAGTTCTCGGTTGTACAGGTTTACAGTGCAGCACTGTGGTGCAATTAAGTGGCACAGGTTGCCCAGAGAAGCTGTGGCTGCCCCTTCCCTGGAAGTGCCGGAGGCCGGGTTGGAACGACCTGGGGCTTGTGCAAGGTGTCCCTGCCCATGGCAGGGGGTGGGACTGGATGGGCTTTAAGGCTCCTTCCAATGCAAACTGTCCTGGGATTCTATGAATTAAAGGAGAAATCCCTGAATAAGGGAGGCTGAGGAGTTTGCAGGATGCCTAGGAGACCACGAAGTGACCAGAGTGGCATGAGGTGCTGAGGACTGTCCACCCACCTGTCCTTGTCCATGGGACTCTGTGTCTTTCTGCTGCTGCCCCGGAGCAAATCTCCTCCTAAGCTGAGATCTGGGGGGCACTGAGCTGCTTTCTGTCTATCCTGAACACATTTTTTCCCCTTCCTCTTGTCTTCCCCGGGTGTAAACAGGAGCGATGGCTTCTGCCAGCGGATCTGGAGGCAAAGGCTGCCCTTTCTTAACCTGCCAAGGGGATAAGAGACCCAGTGTGTATTTAACCTAAAGTTTGTTTTTATGACTTTCTAGGCTTGTCTGTGCATTTTCCTGGTTTTGCTTTGTTCTCCGGGATCCTCAGCCAAGTTTCTGTCCCCTCCCTGGCTCCTGGGCCAGCGGTTCTTGCTTTCCACATATTTTAATCCTCTATGGCAAAGACCTTTGGTAGTTTTGGGTGACGTAACAGCTCTTCTCTTGGCTGCATCCCCACCACGCTGCTCTTTTGCTTGAAAATCCTTGAAATCCCCCAAATTCAGGGGGACACAGAGAGGATGGGGATTCCTGGTCTCTCGTAGAGTGTTTGAGAGATCGAGCATCCAGCAGGGAACATTTGTGGGGATGGAGTGGGAGGATCCCAGGTGAATCTCAGGATGCTTGAGGGATAGAGTGGAGGTCTTGTCCAGCCAGGGCATGTGGGGGATGGAGCAGGCAGGTCCCTAGTCCCACATGGGTGTTGGAGTGTATGAACTGAGGTCTCCCTAGTGCACAAGGGAGCATTTGGGGGACGGAGGGAGTGATCACTGCTCCAGCTGGGGCACTTGAGGGATGGAGCATCCCTGTGTAGGAGCCCCTCTCCAGTCGATGCCCTTATCAACAGGATGGGGTGCACACTGGGAGTAAGCCCAGGGGCTTCCTCCTTTGGCCTCCCAGTTCGTGCTGGGGCTGGCTGGGGCCACATCTCCGCCCCCAGGCAAGAGGATGGGATGAGCTTCCTGTGCCAGGGAGGGAGGTGCTCCTGCAGACACCTCCTGCCCGGCTCAGCGTCCCCGCTGAGGGAGCAGGGTGCACTGCCGTGCCTCCCGGGGCGCGCTGTCAAATCCGCTCGTGTCCCGCCATCGCACGCGTGTTAAAAAGCACCTGTTCCCCTCCAGCGCCACCGGGACACCAGGCGAGCGCTCGGGTGAGCGCGATAAAAGCTGCAGTTGGGAGGTGGGCTTTGATCTCCGGGAGGTGAAGGGGTTCAGGCAGCTGCGCCGAGGCCTCGCCCGCAGCCGCTCTTCTGCTTCAGTGACATCCTCAGAAAGAAGATCCTGCGTCCACGGCGCCTCGTCACGGTCCTTCTTCCCCAGCCCGCGGCCACCTGTCCTGCCCCGCCGCCCCGGCGCGGCTGCCGGGCTCCCTTCCCCGTGGCTGCCGGCAGAGGGGCGCGAATCGGATTTCACGGCCCCGACGCCTGCGAAGAGCTGCCGGGCTTTGCTCTCCATTACTCAAAGTCCCGGTCCCAATGGCCTCTTTGTTCCCCCGGCACCGGCCTGCCAGCAGCTGGGTTCTCCATCCAGCCGTGCTGGGATGCGGGCGAGGGAAGGGGGAAGCAGCCAGGATGCGGGTCACCGCACGGGACCCCCCCTGTGCGCATCCCTGGGGGACTCCAAGGAAGGGACAGCTCCCGTCCTGCACTCCTGGACGTCCCACGCAAGGATTCTGGCCCAGAAGAGACTGAGGATCGCAGCAAGGTGAGGGTCGGCCCCTTCTCCCAGGCAACCAGCAACAGAACATGAGGAAACGGCCTCAAGCTGTGCCAGGGGAGGTTCAGGTTGGACATCAGGAAGGATTTCTTCGTGGAAAGGATTGTCAAGCATTGGAAAGGGCTGCCCAGGGAGGTGGTGGAGCCCCCATCCCTGGAGGGGAAGTACTTCTCAAAACAAGGTCAAGAAACCTTTCCAGACTTTAGCCACGCTTTTCCCATAATTCCCGGAGCAAGGTGGGTCCGAAAAGGAAGAGATGGATATAAAACAAGAGGCGGGCAAAAACAACTTGGAAAAGCAATGAAGCATATTTCCATAGGAATAAATATTTCACGGCACAGGCAGGCACACCCCAGGCTATTGGTCTGAGCCCCTGTGACGGGGTGGTCGCCTCCCATCCCTCGGTGGCTTCCTGTCTCCAAAGGCAATGGCTTGAAGGGCCCACAGATCTCAGAGACCATAATTTTGCAGGATCTTTGCTTCAAGCCTGGATGTATGTGGTGGGAGGTCCTGCTGTTCCTGCTATTCCAGCCTGCACTGGTCTGGAGTGCGTCCTGCCCCATTCCCTTGCTGGTGGGGGTCTCTCACCTCCACGGAATTGTGGGAATCAGGATGAGACCTGCCCATCTCCAAAGGGGATGCCCCCTCCAAAGTGGCAGGGGAAGGGTTGTGGCCACCAGGCCCTGGCAGCTCCCCACCACCCTCTCTCATGGCTCATGGTTTGATCCCCAAAGTTTGCTTCAGGCAGCATTTCCCAGGTAAAAACCCAAAATATCTATTATATTTTCCATTTTATTCTCATGGACAAAGCCAGAAGAAAAGAAATCCAAGAAGGAGAGGCAAAGACACCTTCCACTCATGGGAAAAAACATGTTTCTCCCCACGATCCTACATGATTTTCACTGGGTTCCTGGTGCAGAGGAGTGGAAGGAATTCTTCCTTGTGAGAGGGGTGAGGCCCTGGCACAGGTTGCCCAGAGAAGCATGGGCTTCCCCATCCCTGGAAGTGTCCCAGGCCAGGCTGGACAGGGCTTGGAGCAACCTGGGCTAGTGGAAGGTGTCCCTCCCCATGGCAGGGGGTGGGACTGGATGAGCTTTATTGTCCCTTCCAACCCAAACAATTCCGAGATTCTATGAAGTTGCTGGAACCACGGGAGCATCCCTTGATGCAGAGCATCCTTGATGCTGAGAATGCACAGCCACTCCTCCACCTCCTCTTGACATTCCCTCAAGATCTTAGGCTTTTGCAGGATGTCATGGCATTGGATGTGCCAAAAAATGAATAACTGGGGGCCTCTGACAAAGCTGGGCATCCCGTTCTGCACAGTTCATACGTGGACTGAGCACCATTAGACGGACTAAGATGAGGATGAGGAGCAAAGTGATTAAAAAAGAGGTGAAGTATAGGTCTTTGAGGGTGGGTTTCCCACCACTAGGCAGCCGTGAGCTGAATAATTCCCTCATCAGCCTGACGGGAGGTTGTGTGTACGGAGTTTTGGGAATATCGGTTCTGCTCCTTCTCCCTGCCTTTTGCTGGAAATGGGCTTTGAGCACAGGCTGGGTCACCAAATTTGAAAGGAATATAACAAACTGCGAAGGAAAGTCAGTTGCTTAAAAGGCCAAAGTGCTCTCAGTCAGTACTGAAATAATCTTCCAAAAAAAAGAGCCAATGCGGGCTCCGGAAATAAAGGAAGTGTGTGGCAGAAACAGCATCAAGAGCATTAATTCTTTGATTGATTATTGCTGAATCCCCGAATTCCCAGCTTCTTTGGGTGTCCCTTCAGCTGGGAAAGGCTTCTCTTGTGTCAGCCTCTGTTTTGCCACTCTGCTGTGGTTTAGTCCCACACTGCCATACCCACTGCACCGTAATTCTCAGGAAGCCTGTCTGGAGCTGGCAGAGAAGCAACCACCAGAACAGATGAATCCCCATCCCACTCTCCTCCCTCTTCACAGTTACTGGCAATTAAATGCTCAGAACAAGGATCTTTTTCATCAAAAGCTGCCCAAAACTAAGTTGAAACTGCCCTATAAGCACATCTATCCTTCCCAGAGAGCTGGGGTGGGGGGACGCAGCGGAGAGAACCAGCCCCCCTGCTTAGAGAGTCCTCTCCGGGAGCTCTTCTCTGGGGGAATATTTTGGGATGCACCCAATGTCTCCGTATTTCACATCGCTATTTAATTTAAGCCACGGAGCTGTTTATTCTGCAAGGACACCGTGCTTTTATTAGCCATTTATTTACAGTATGAGGCATTCCTCACGTGCATGACCTGCTGGAGACCACAGGACAAGCCTATTTATTTTGGAGCCTGGTCCAATTTACACTAACCAGGGAGCAGGGATCCCTAAAAAGGCTGGTGAGTGGAGCAGAGCCAGCCCGTGGGCTCTAACAACGCAGCCATTGTAAGGTCCTATGCATCACCCCCCATAAACACGTGCCCTGGATTTGATCTGGAAGCAAATCTGACTTAGATGGGTCTCTTTTTAATGTACATTCCATGGGTGTGAGCGCACTGGGAAGCTCAGAGCCAAGAGCTCCCCGCCAAACTGGTCCCCATCACTTTCTTCCCGCAGGGTGTGTGCAAAGCTGGGGGCGAAGAGGTGCAGGTACCTCTGGGTATTGGGCATCCCTCAGAGGAGGGATGTGGTGGGAGGCACATAGGGAACATTGGCTTTGGGACGGAAAAAAAGGGTTGATCCCACACCTGGGTCGGTTTGGCACTGCGGGATGCCAGGTTTCCTCGCCGTGCCTCAGCTCCCCGCCCCTGCAAAGCAAGATGTTCCTGCTTTGCACAGAGCCTGGTGGACAAGAAGACATAATGCCCACGTCCACCAACGCCATCAGCTCCGTCAGAAACTTGCTACTGTTTCATCCCGTTCCCAAATATTCACCTTCTGTTCCGTGAGGAGAAAAGTAAGACCTAGGAGTTTGTTTTACAAGGATACATTTCCCTCTGTGGCACCCACAAAGCTCTCCCAGGGCACCTGAAACACCAGACATCTGGGTCCAGCGACAAATACTAAGAAACAACGGTACATTCATTGTTTTGCGGCCTTTTATAATCCATTCAACGGTTTTTAAATAAACTGGATGGAAAAATGATAGAAATTCCAGGCCCTGGAACCCATTATTCCCGCGTGCCAAGCCTGACGCCACTAAGTGTAGCAAGGACTCTGAAGTTAATGAAATTCCTGCCTGAACAAACTTTTATCCTGCTGTTTGGTAAAATGACTTGTGCACCATAAAAGCAACATCACTCAAGCTGTTAAGACGTCATCTGTGGAAAGGAAGGCAAAAGGAGCAGGAGGAATATATTTGCTAAATTGCATAGAAGCACAGCAATATGTATTTAAAATATATCTTGATTAGGACACTGGAGGCTGTTGAGTTGAAAGCATGAGGGTGAACTGATCAACTGCTGTGCCAGCAATTGAGGTCTCCAAGTTAAATTTTTTATCTCCGAATTTTAACTGATTTTCATACAAAACATCCATGCACCACCCCACCACGCCTGGAAAGGCTCCATTCCTGGAGCACTTCTCTGTAAAAAAATGTTTCATTGACAGTCAAATGAATAAATGACTGAATCACTTCAAAGCCCCCAAAGGAGCATTTTTTTTTCAAGAACACATTTTAGATGACAGAATCTGCCTAGTTTCTAGAATTCCTGATAATCCTCCCATTCTGAGGAAAGATCTGTTTTGCACGAGAGGAGTTGTGCAGAGAAGAAACTCTTCCAGATGGCCCTAATTAAGGTTTCCTTTGTCCAGATGAAGCACATTTCTGGTGCTTGGTTTTTAAAACCCTTGTGTGTGCTCCAGCTTTGCTCCACGGGGCTGGAGAGCACTGATAGCTTTTGAAAGCCCCTGCAGGGAATATATATTGATTATTGGCATTGCATTCCGCTCTTTTCCCCATCCCTGGAAGTGTCCAAGGCCAGCTTGGACGGGGCCTGGAGCAATCTGGTCTAGAGGAAGGTGTCCCTGCCCATGGCAGGGGGTTGAAATGAGATGAGCTTAAGGTTCCTCCCAACCCAAACCAGCCTGTGATTCTATGACATAACCTCAGCAGGTTTCCAGAAGGAAAAAAGCTCCTTTTGTTGGCGCAAGGAGCCTTCTTTGTTGGCACAAGGAGGTGGACAGCACCCGGCTTTAAGCACATGCCAACCCTTAATGAAGCAGAGGGGATGTTTGCCCATTAGCAAACACCCCCCAAAACCTGGCTGTCACCCACACCTCTCCCTTCCCCGTGGAACCTCTGTGTTCCAGGAGAAACCATTTGCTCAGAAAACCATTTCCCCCAAAGAACGCTGGTCTGCTCTTGAGCACCGTAGGCACAGGAAGTATTTTGGACTGGAGGCTCGGAGCGATTTCTTCCAAGACACCACCCTTTTCTCTGCTAACATAAGCCTGCAGGACTTGCTGCATATTTTCTCCCACTGAACACCATTGGACCTGTCCCTTCCAAGCCTGTGCCTTGGAAGATTTCAGAGCTGTGCTGTCCCAGGGCCAGATCCATCCCGGAGGTGTGTCTTCAGGTCTCTGAATGCCTCGGCAATGCCCTGTTACTCTTCACACCCATCCTAAAGCTACATTGAAAAATATAAGCTGTGGAGCACAGGCAGATGGAAAAACACCAGGAGGAGGGTGGTCAGTTGATGTCTTTAACACCTGCAGAGGTTTCAGCCTGGGGGGATGAACACCTCTTGCCATTCCCGGGTGGAGGGGAGGATGGAGCGTGCCTGATATCATGGCACAGCCGTCTCCCAACAAGTCCTGCTCCCTGTGCAGGCCCCTCTCCAACACATCATAAATTTTTGCCATGGGCTTAAGGCATGGGCAGGTCTTGTTACTGTCTTCTCCATCACCTCTGAAACTACCTGAGGCTGACACTGAGCACTGCTCTTGGGAGAATAATCTTGTAAGGCAGAGGAAGGTCTCTCAGATAATGGGAGATCACAGAATCACAGAATGGTTTGGGTTGGAAGGGACCTTAAAGATCATCCAGTCCCACTCCCTGCCATGGGCAAGGACACCTTCCGCTAGCCTAGGTTGGTCCAAGCCCCGTCCAAGCTGGTCTGGGACACTTCCCAGGATGGGGCAGCCACAGCTTCTCTGGGTAACCTGTGCCAGGGCCCCCCCACCCTCCCAGGGAAGGATTTCTTCCTAATATCCAATCCAAACCTGCCCTCATCATCATCATCATCATCATCATCATCATCATCCCCCTTGCCTCCTCTGAGGGTGTAAACTGGCACAAACTCATTGATTTCAAGGGAGCCCACTCCAAGCTGCCTCCTGAGGTTCCCCTGAGTCTCCCCTCCCCATCCCCAAGCGCTGCTTACCCCATTCCTGGGTTTCTTTCCCCTCCTTCTCCTCAGCATTTAATGGACATAAATAAAGCCTGGAGTCCTCTCCCGCTGTTTCCCTTCTCATCCTGTGCTGGAAAGGCAAACAGAGTCCCCTTTTTTGTATGGCCAGCTCTCCTTTTCCACGCGGAGCTGACCTTCAGCCCCAGCCAGACGCGCAGCAGCGAAGGATCTGACTCCATAGGACTTTGCAAGCCGTTATCTCACAAGGGGTTGTTTTGCCTCGTTCCTTTTAAAAACAGAGAGCACACGTGGCATTCCGTGGAACAGATGGCTGGCTCGGTCCTTGGACCCCTCTGTCCCCGCCACACGTGGGCTTGCAGCAGCATTGGGGGTTCACGACCTCGCAGATGGTCTGGGTAAACACGGTCGGGGGGAGCGGGAGGGAGGGAGGGAAGGAAAGATGGACGGATGGATGGATGGAGAGAGGGAGGGAGGGATGGGGTAAAGGCTCCAGGCTCTCCCTGCCTTGCACGTGGTGCCCAAGCATTTGGTGCTCCGTGAATCTGGGGGGAAAAAAGGGTTTTCATCTCACGAGGACTTAGAGGGGAAGCATCCAGCCACCACCACGCTGCAGCTTTATTTTATGCGGCGGCAAGAGCTTCAGCTGAGATGTTCTACACCTGCACTGAAAGCAGTGTCCAAGCACTGGAGGAGTCTCCAGAGAGGGCAGAGGAGGAAGTGAAGGTACTCGTGGGGTCACTGAGAATATCAGGTTCATGGAGGGGGACCTCCTCTCATTTTCTCCTCTGCTCTCCCTTTGCTGTTGGGCTTGTTCTCCCTTAGCAAGTGCAGCCGGGCACAGATCCATCCTCAGGCCAGATGTCCAGGGATTCCCAGCCTGACCCTTGGCTGTGCCGAGCAGCTCCGCAGGCTGGCTCAGGGCAGGTGTGGTAGGACAAAACCACTGACCCTACACTCTCGCTGTGGTCTCTGCCAGGCCCTGGGGGGCAGGACTCGATATTCCCAGAACACCGTGTCCCCGGAGTCAGGGTCATCCCCAGTTTCTCCCAGTCTGGCCCAGAATCATGAGGCAGACCCAGAAAGAGGGGCCAGCACGGGAAGCAGCTGGGCGGGATTGTTTCCAGAGCGGTGCAGCTGGGGAAAGTTTATTTTGCTAAGCTGCTACTGTCCCAAAGTTATTAAAGGTACACTCGGTGCATTAGCCCCTATTTTAGCCGTGCCGGTGAAACTCGGGACAGGCCACGCATCACATCAAATCCAGGAGGAAATGCATTTCTTTGGTTGGCGAGCCTCAAAAAGATGTGCTGCCCCATTGCCCCGAGGGCTGCTGCATCAGCCACATCCCTGCCACTGGCAGGATCCAGCAGGCCATGGATGGCTTGGCCCTGACCCCCTGGCCAGGTGCAGCCCCCCATCCCTGGGAAGGGGGAGCCTCCCTGGGTGGGATTTCAGTCCCTGGCACCAGCCTGCACTGGCCTGCGGATTAAAATGGGGATTTAATTAATGTAACTTGATCCCAGCGAGCTCCGGTGCATCGGGAAGCAGCATCCCCTCACTTCCCATCCCCTTCCCGCTGAGTGATTTACAGTGGGGCTGAGCAGAACAAGCCCCACGCTGGGAAAGCCCTTTCGTGGCTACAGCATCCCCCAGAGCTCACAGCTGACCCTGGGGGTAGCTGAGCCCTTGCAGAGCCGCTGCACTCATGACACCAGCAAGGAAACCAGTTTGTTTGCCTGGGGCTTCCTTATCTGCTCAGGAAGCTCCCAGTGCCATCCCAACCCTCCCAGGTCACTTTTAATGTGCTTTTAATGGCTCTTGGGGCATGCAGAACTGGCTCACCCTGAGCCCCAACCTTTTGCGAAATCCACCCTTTTGCTTCAAGATTTCATTGTATTTCATAGAATCCCAGGGTGGCTGGAGCTTGAAGGACCTTCAAGACCACCTCATTCCAGCCCCCCTGCCGTGGGCAGGGACGCCTTCCACTAGACCAGGGCTCCTCCAAGGCCCCGTCCAACCTGGCCTTCAATTAAAATCAGGATTTAGTTGAAGTCAGGATTTAATTCATGTATATTTTTATATTCCAGATTTATAAACCCTGCGTGTAGGGCTGACGCTGCCCTCATCCGGAGGAACCCTTGGTTCTCTCCCCAAGTATGCTTCTACAAACCCTTGGGTACCTTATGAGCTGAATAAGGTGCACTTACAGACAGACACCAGGGGAACAGACCCTCAGGGCATGGATTCCTTTGCAGGAGGATGGTGACGTGGACAGACAAGCGGATAGATCATATTTAGGGAGCCACAAGCTTTGCGGGGGGAAGAAAACGAATGTCAGGTGACATCGTAACGCCTTAGCCTGCCCACAACACTCACAGAGCACCAACCCCACCACACACACAAAAAAAAAACCATCTCTAACCACGAGACAGCAGCTATTCCCCCCTCATTTCATAGGCTGAGCCCAAGAAAAGCCCCTCAGGTAAATGGAATGCTCTGCCTCTGCCAGAAATGGATACAAGGCCAGGTTAAACAGGGCTTGGAGCAACCTGGTCTATGGGAGGTGTCCCTGCCCACGGCACGGGGCTGGAATGAGATGGGCTTTAAAACCCCTTCCAACCCAGGCCATTCTATGATACGTGTGAATATATGTAGGGACTAAAGGTAAGCCTCTCTTCTCTATATAGAATATACATATATATATTCTACACATAGGACACTTTCATAAATCACCTTATTTTCTTGTTCTTGCTGGGTGGGAGAACAACATCTGTCCCCGGGCCTTGATCTGGCTGTGGTGGCTGATAGAACGTGCCAGTCCTGGGGGAAAAAGGGATTGCAGGAGCTGGCCAGGGCCCAGCTCCAAATGTAACTTCAGGAGCAACTTGAGAAACTCCTGTAAATAAAATTCAGGGCACAAGGCTGCCTCTGAGTCAGGCCTGGCAGAGAGGAATCTAATTCCAGATGGGGCTTTTCCCCCTGTGTTTTACCTCTGGGATCCTGCTTCTAATATGACAGCAATTAAAAGCCCTGAAAACTGGATGGAAATAATTTGGAAGAGGTCTCTATTAGATCTGCTCTCATTAGCACTGCAGGCTATTTTTTCAGCTGCTAATTGACAGCTGCCTTCCACATGCGGTGTCAAAAAATAAAATCACCAAGGCATTTAAACGGGGAATTTTTTAACAGGAGCTGTCGAAGGAGCACGACAAGGGGGACAGTCACTCAAGCCCACTACAGCCACCCTGATGTCAGGCAGCTCCAGTTCTGGGGGTGGCGTGTCCTGGAAAAGCGGAAAGATGGGGACTTGGGACACAGCAGGTCCTCCCCTCCCACCCCCGGTGCGACCACCCGATGCGTATCCATGGCAAAGGAGGGATGGCCTCAACACCCACAGCCTGCACGTTCAGCAGTGCCATAAAAGTGCCATAAAAAGTGGCTCCAGGCATTCATTCACCTCTCCAAACCTGCCCTGCCTCAGGGAAGCTACGGGAGCCCTCCAAAGCCAGAGGTTTCCACCTGCAACCTGTCCCAAGGAATCGCTGAATAGAATCAGTAAGGTTGGAAAACACCTCCAAGGTCATCAAGTCCAGCCTTCAACTGAACACCACCACGTCCACTAAACCATTCTAGCAAGTGCCACGTCTACTCGGTTTTTTGAACACTTCCAGGGACGAGGACTCCACCACTTCCCCGGGCAGCCTGTTCCAGTGCTTATCCACTCTTTTGGTGAAGAAGTTTTTTCTAATATCCAGCCTGAAGCTCCGCTGGTGCAGTTTGCAACCATCTCCCCTTGTCTCGTCCCTCATGCCGTAGCCCACTGGTGTGGGCCTGCAGGTGTATGGATGTTCTTCCCTCTTACAAGAAAAACTTAGGACTACACCAAACACAGCCAAGAGAGGAACTGCCATAAGTTTTTGTAAGAGGTGCTTACTTTGCACTGAAAGCCCACATGGGTGGGTTAGCCAGGATCTAGACGTGAAAGGGAGACAGAGGCACCTGGATGAATGTCCAGACTCGGGGACACCACGCAGTGGGCAAGTGGGTGGTCACAGGAGATGTTTGCTCAGTGGATTTACACAGGGACAGCCTTGGAAGCCAGGAAATGGAATAAATGACTGCGTGCCAAGGTGGGCATTACACTAATTGGCTGTTTAAACCAATGATGGATGAACTGTTGGTTTTCCTTTAGCACTTCCCTGGCACCCAACCCAGACTTACTGCTTACCGCAGAAGAAAGGGCTGAAGATGTTCCCAAATTTTTTACATGGGAGCCCACAGTGAGTGTCCTTTAGACATAGGAAGCTCCTGGACAGCTGAACTTGGATTTCTTTCCTGGGGAGGCAAGGGCAGCCCAGCTATTGGGCTGGAAGCTGTGATTTGGCTTGTCTTCTACCTGAACTGAACAGATCAATAGTGACAGGAACAGGGAGGGCAAAGCCATCAGCTGCGGGCAGTGATCATCCAGCCCAGCTCTGAGGGTGCCCTAGGGATGTGTCAGGTCAGCCTGCCTTTTCTGAGGAAACAAATGGGTCTGGTGTGGGAAATGCATGCTGAAATATCTGGCTTGGTCTTAAATAACTGCTTTCAACTGCGCCTTTGAACTTGGAGAAGTTACAGGTCTGGCCATGGCTGCCAGCTCCTTTAGGCAAATGCTGACGTCACGATGTTCCCAAATTCCCCTTCCAACTTTCTAGGTTACAGAATCCCAGAATGGTTTGGGTTGGAAGGGACCTTAAACCTCATCCAGCCCCACCCCCTGCCATGGGCAGGGACACCTTCCACCAGCCCAGGTTGCTCCAAGCCCCATCCAACCTGCCCTTGGACACACTTCCAGGGATGGGGCAGCCACAGCTTCTCTGGGCTACCCATCACCTCCAAACAGGGTGGGCTCTGTCCCCAGGCTATGGGGTGACCCCTGCAGTGTCCAAGCCACAGCACCATCACTTCTCCTGGTCCTTTCCAGACAAGGGATGGCTGAAGGCAGATGAGCATCTGGAGGTGCAGAGCGACATGGATGGCGCGCCAGAGACCACTGAGCACCTATATCATTGTTCCACCCCCAGCCAACACGTCTTGGGCAGATTTCCTCCTGTAAAAGTAAGATTTTCAGTGCTAGTAGAAGATGAGCTCTCTTCACCAGAAACTACAGTGCCACCATCACAGAAAATCAGGTGCCCAACACTTAGACGCCAACAAACAGGCTTTTTTCACCCACTTGGAGTGATGCAGGTTATTTTTCAGGCTCTGAGCACTCGCTTCTTTGGGCCTGTCAGCACCAACAATGACAACCTCTGCCAGTGGGTGGGAACAGCCCATCAGCCTGGTGCCTGGAGCCAGCTGTGATTTACAGAGAGCCCGCAGAGCGTAGATCTCACATCACTTCAAGCAGGATTATTTTTTGCTGTCTCTTCACACTGTAAATTTGCCTTCGCGTGACATAATTAACAGCATCGCCTTGCACGGGCAAGGTGATTTACGGGGGTGGAAATAGCTGCAGTGAGGGCATCGCCAGCGAAGTCGGGAGAGGTGCTGGGCGAGGCAGGAGAGCAGCCTGGACCACACTGGTGGGTGCCCACGCGCTGCCCCGCGCTGTGCTACCCCAGCAGCAAGGGGAGGGCTTGTGAGGCAGGGAAATGGCTTCTGCTGGTCAACAGCTGGCTGAATATGAGCCCAGGTGTGCCCAGGTGGGCAGGAGGGGCAATGGCACCTGGCTTGTATCAGCAATAGCGAGGCCACAGGACCAGGGGTCATCTCCCTGTTGTACTTGGCACTGGTGAGGCTGCACCTCAAATCCTGAGTTCGACTTTGGCCCCTCACTCCAAGAAGGACATTGAGGGACTGGAGCATGTCCAGGGAAAGGAACAGAGCTGGAGAAGGGGCTGAAGCACCAGGCGGGGCTGAGGGAGCTGGGGGGGTGCAGCCTGGAGCAAAGGAGGCTCAGGGGGGACCTTGCTCTCTGGAACTCCCTGACAGGAAGGGAGCCGGGGGGCAATTGGGCTCTGCTCCCAGGGAACAAGGCACAGGATGAGAAGAAACGGCCTCAACCTGTGCCAGGGGAGGGTCAGGTTGGATATTGGGAAAAACTTCTTCACTGAGAGGGTTGTCAGCCATCGGAAGGGGCTGCCCAAGGAGATGGTGGTGTCCCCATCCCTGGACTGGGTGACAAGGTGGGGATTGGGTACAGGTTGGACTTGATGGTCTGGGGGGTGTTTTCCAACCTCAGCGATTCTGCCCCCTTGAGTTCTTATTTCATAGTAGTTATCAGATGGAGAAGCTATTGCACTGAAGTAATCATTCCCTGGGCATAAGGGAACAATGACATTTTCCCCAAAACACAAGCAGGGAGTTACCCAAAACATGAATAACCACAAAGTCTGGCCATGGCTCTGTTTCTATTTAAGAGAAACACGCAAGAGATCAAGTTCTGCAGATAACTTCGGTGATCCTTGGCTGCATTACTGACATCTCTCCATAGGCTCATCCCTAAATAACAGAGCTTCGGGAGCTGGACGGCAGTTCTCCCCCGGAATAACTCCTTCGGTGAGGCAAAGGCTATTTCTGCACACTCTGAGTTTTCTGCAGGAAAGTGTTTGAAAAGCCGTTTTCCCTGGGGAGCAAACAACAAAAAAACCTCTCACGAGCCAAGCCATGTTTCATTTCGGTTCAGTTTCTTTGGAACGAAAGCCCTGCAGTTTGCGAAGCTCAGCTGAGATCTTAAGTTGCATCCATTTGGCACTAACCAGAATCCGCAAAAGTTTTGCTGTGGTGCCATTTGTGAGCTGTTAGTCAGGCTGGGTTCATTTCCCGTGAAAATTTCTACAGCCCTGTTTACCTGGGGTCCTTGTGGATCGGGAGAAACACAGCACACCCCAGGAATTTAAGGTATAGGGGATATTTAGTCACCTTTGCAACCCCCAGTCTGGTAGAGCCTGGGGTTACAAAGGAGCCCCTTAAACCTGAGGCGCCCAATTCCCTAAAAGCTAGATGATATGGAAGGGTACAGAGAAGCTGTGCCTGCCCCATCCCTGGGAGTGTTCAAAGCCAGGCTGGACAGGGCTTGGAGCAACCTGGTTGCTCTGAGGGAAGGTGTCCCTTAAGATGCTTAAAGGTAGCTTAAAGGTTACCTAGTTCTAACTCCACCATGCCTGTGTATTTGTCCGTATGGATGAGCTCAGTGGATGCTGGACGTGAATTCCTGGTCATCTGGATGTACTGGTACAGCTCCCCACACGGACACTTTCATCCTGGTATACAAACCCCTATTTTGTGCAGATGATCTCAGTTTGGAGGAGATGAAAATAAATTTCTATTCCTATCCTGGAATGAGTATTCTGCTCTGGGACTCCACTCCTAGGACTGTCTGGATTAGCTACAGCACAACAGAGAAGAGATGTCTACTTTTGGGAAGGTGCTCAGGGAGCACCCCCTGAGTGCCCAGCAAAATATAAGGGAACATGCTTGTTCTAATTGCCCCTTATTTCCCCATCATCCTCTGTAAAACCAAGCTCAGGCCAGCACCTGACCTATCACTCGCTCAGGTTTCACTGCCTAAACCACAGAAAAAGTGCTCTCCCTCCTAGTTTATGTCCCAAATGCAGGAGGCAGGAGCCCTGCATGCTCTCTGGAGCTCTGCTCCACCAACACCATTTGCTGAAGCACAATAGAACAGCAGTTACAGAAAATAACCACCAACCACCCCCACCACCCCGAGCATGGTCTGTAAGGTCCCCAAAAGCTCTGCCACTGGAAAAGTAGCCTCACCTAGTCAAGCCCCAGCTTGGGCCAGCATCCTGTCTAGCATTTTCTGGGGAGAAAGGCTGGAAGAAAATTACTGCTCTGAGCTCAAACAACACATCTGCTTACATCTCCCTGTCTGTGTGTCCTTGCTTCCTTACCCCCCCGCCAGCCCACCTGCCTGCCCTGCCAGGCTCTCATAGGCAGCTGCAGCTGCCTGTTTGTCCCTGCCCAGCCCTGCCTTCACACAGAGCATCTGGGTGAGGAGCAGGACCTCTTCCCTTCCTGCTTTTCCAGGGTTTGCTGAGCCAGGCAGCCACACCCAAGAGCCTGCTCATGGCAGTGGTTCCACAGGACACATTGCCAGTCACGAGGGGCTTGTTTGGCAGCCTCATGCTCAGACACACTCACAAGTGCCACAGAATCCCAGAATCGTTTGGGTTGGAAAGGACCTTAAGGCTCATCTCATCCCACCCCCTGCCACGGGCAGGGACACCTTCCACTAGCCCAGGTTGCTCCAAGCTCCGTCCAGCCTGGCCTTGAAGCATCTCCAGATACTCTTTGGGATCCTTGTTTTCAGCTGGATGCTGGCCACGGATCCCACTCGTATCTTGCAGAGCAGAGAGTTATTCTGCAGGTTGTTTGCTCCCATAAGTGAGCCAGACTAAGGTGAAGGACCAGGGTCTGGTCACTGCAGGGATCTGTGCTCAAGGACACTGCCAAGCAGCCCCAGAGGGCTGGGGACAGCAAACTCGCTGGGAAACCCAGCTAGAAAGCCTCGGCAGGAAGAAGTTGCCCGACTTAAGAAGCATAAAATCAAAATCCTTCCCTGGACAATATCCCTTTTGTTTAAGGAGGAAAGTAGTCCTGAAAAAGCAAAGTTTTTCTCTTGGAAAACTTGAATAGCCGAGCCCTGGGAGACTGCTGAACTCACTTTCCACAGCCATCAGGAGGAAGGTGAAGCCGAAATACTCCATCCAGGAAAGGCCCTCAGGAAAACAAACCCTGCTTGTTCCCTGCTGATTTTCCTGCTCTTTTTTTTTCCACGGGAGGAGGGGAACCCTCCTGGCGCAGTCACCCCCATGGGGAGCAGGGGCCCTTTTCTGCTCAGCTCCACCTGCCACCAATTTACACACCCTTTCCCTGCCGACATTCCCTGCTGCCCCCATCCAGCCCTGCTGATCCCTGGGTGTCCCACAGACACCTTTCCCCTGGCCCAGCCGTTCCCAACAGGAACCACAAGCCCAGCAAACCAACCTGTCCCAGCTTATTTAACACAACCCTCCTCAGTCAAACCCTGTGAACAGCACAGGGAAAGGGAAAAGAGCCACAACAACGGGACGAGCTCCTCTGTGCCCAAGAAGAGCCCTTGGGGGGCTGTGGGTGGCTCAGGAGCTACAGAGCACCCAGGGACCCATGAAGACAAGCCCACATTTTGAGAACTAGATGCAAGATTTTTCCATGGGAGTAGGTGAATTGCAGCACCCAGACATGTTAGCTAAACGTGAATAATTACATAAATAAATAAAATCTCTTTCCAGACCAGCTCAAGGTGGAGCTGGACGTGTCCCAGTTAAAGCAGAGGCTGTGGGGGCAGGACCTGGCTTTTTATGAAGCCAGGCACCACGTGGATGCTGCTGACACAGATCCCTCACCTGCACATCACAGGCACCCCAGGGCTAAACAGGATTCCAGAACAGACAGACCCCTCTCCCCGTTATCCCCAAAAGCCAGAACAGAAGAGCGGCTGCCATGGCAGGTGGGGAGCAGAGCAAGGGAACCCCAGAGGCTTTGCCCCACAAAGCTCCCCCTCAGCAGATGGACCAGGACTCAGCCTGAGCACCACTGGCTCAGTGACACCCACTGTAAATCTGGGACAGCCAAAGGACACAGCCACAGGTCCTGCCCTGGGTCCTCGCCCTTTGGAGGCCAGCAGGACTTTTGCCAACCCCACAAACAGCAGCAGGCTCCAGAAATGGGCTCCCCATCCAGCCACGCAGAGCTGTTTTAACTCACAAACCCGGCAGAAAGAAAAGGAATAAAATCCTTTGGTGTTTTTGTTGGCTCCCTTTTTTGCCAGGTTAGTCAGTTAAATCAGGCTCTGACAAGTGCTGAAGCCAGCACCAGATAAGCAGGGAGTGCAGGATTAGAGCAAGGATGATAAAAAGGGGAGACCTCCACTTTTTTTTTTTAAAGCATTGCATTGTTTGATTGCTTCCAGCTGCCATCCCAAACCCAAGTCCTGGGAGCCAGGACGGCAAGAACAGCCACTTGCTACCAAAACCACCAGCCAGTAAACGCAAGGATTAAGAAGGAAAAGAAAGAGCAAAACACAGAACCTGTCCAAGAACCAGGTTCTGGGCTGGGCAGCCTAAGAGCTTGATGAAACCAGCTACAAGACATAACCCATTACCTCAACAAAAAGGGGCTGTCAGGAACCAGTGCATTTGGCCTCAGAGTCCAAACTCCAGCCCCAAACTCTGCTTGTGGGAGGAAAAAAGCAGCAGCCAAAAGCAGAAGTGGAAGGCCCTTTGCATTTTTAAGGCTGATCCTCAGAAACAGAACATAGGAAACCCTAAAGTGCCCCCTGAGCCGTGGAGGGTTTCTTTCCGTTGCTAATTAGAATCCCAGAATGGTTTGGGTTGGGAGGGACCTTGAAGCTCATCCAATCCCACCCCCTGCCATGGGCAGGGACACCTTCCACTAGCCCAGGTTGCTCCAAGACCCGTCCAACCTGGCCTTGGACACTTCCAGGGATGGGGCAGCCACAGCTGCTCTGGGCACCCTGTGCCAGGGCCTCCCCACCCTCCCAGGGAAGAATTTCTTTCCAATATCCCCCTAACCCTGCCCTCTGGCAGTGGGAAGCCATTCCCTGTGTCCTGTCTGTCCAGGCCCTTGTCCCAGGTCCCTCTCCAGCCCCTGGAAGGGGCTCTCAGCTCTCCCTGGAGCCTTCTCTATCTCCAGGTGAACACCCCCAGCTCTCCCAGCCTGGCTCCAGAGCAGAGGGGCTCCAGCCCTTGGAGCATCTCTGTGGCCTTCTCTGGACTCCCTCCAGCAGGTCCACATGTCTTTTTGGTGCTTGGCTACCGTGTTTTGGCCACTAAGAGACTAGTCAGCTGCAGCAATGAAGCAAGGATGTCCCTGAACATTTAGATTAGTTATAAGGAAGAAATTCTGCACTATCAGGGTGGTGTAAGACCGGAGCAGGGTGTTCAGAGAGGTGATAGACGCCCCATCCCTCGAAACATTCAAGGCCAGGTTGGACGGGGCTTGGAGCAACCTGGGCTAGCGGAAGGTGTCCCATCCCATGGCGGGGGGGTGGGACTGGATGATCTTTGAAGATCCCTTCCAACCCAAGCCGTCCTGGCATTCTGTGCCACAGCATCTGCACCAACGCGCGGTAACTGGACGCGGCCCGACGGTTTTGCCAGCGCTTCGCTCCCGTGGCTCAGCGGGCGTCAGGCTGTGCCACCAGCGTGGGGACGAGTCCTGGCGCAGGGATTTGCAGGAGCCACTTCTCAGCAAACTGCTGCAGCTCCACGGTTGGCTCTGCTTTTACAGATTTTCCCCTCCAACTGGGAAATGTACTGGCGGAGGAGAACTTGGAAGGCAAACCTCCCTTGCCTGTATTTTGAATCTTGCCTAGGTATAAAAGCAGAATTTCCCAAGACAGACGTTTCTGATGAGGAAAGTGAGGGTTTCCCATGGAAATTTCCATGAAAATATCCCTAGTTTTCCGGTGTGCATTAATGGAAGAGCTGTTGTGCAAGAGGATGGTGCATTTTATCTGGTTCAAGTGGGTCATTGGGCAGCAGGAGAGGACTTGGGCTCTGGCTGTTGGGTGACCTTGGAGAATCACTACAGTGCCACATTCCCATCTGTGAGATGAGGACAAGGAAGAGTCACACAAGAACTTGCTCGGTTATTAATAGAGGCCTCTGGCTGAGATTCCAACACAGCCCAAGGGGTTGCAAAACCCATTTATTCTTTGCAATTCAAAGCAGACAAGTGACTCAGATTTCCTTGACACTTTTGAGCACAAAAGTCAGGGAAAAGCGCTCTCCAAAGCATTTGTCTTGAGGGAAGCGAGGATACAAATGTGTGATTTTCTACTTTTTCCAAATACAAATGAAAGCAAATTACCAATGAAGCGGAAATGTTTGGTTTGGTTTGACTTTTATGCTAAAAAAGTCAGATAGAAATCTGAACATAACTACTCTGCATGTTATGGTTGTGGCAGAAAAACAGGCAATGCAGGAAAAAAAAAAAAATTACTATACAGGATGGAAACGTTTCCATAATTTCCTGTTGAAACTGTAGGTGAAATGGATACATTCTCCCAGAATGTTTGGATTTCATTAAATGGATCCAATAGCAGCAGCACTGTGGGTTTGGCTTAAGGGTCTCACAGATATAAAGGACTTTCTCCAGCACTGGTGTAAATTAATTCCTGGGACAATTGATAAAACCCTGGATAGAAAGGAGGTGACAAAGATCCATGGAAAGGTTGTGGCAAAATTTTGTGTGGCAAGATTTTTTTCCTCATGCAAGGGGCTGTGGTCTTGGATGGGATACTCTAATCAAGATTTCTAATTGTGCATTCCTAATCGAGGTCAGCCTCAATCCAGAGGGAGCAGGGAGTGTTCAAGGTGCAGTAGCACTTTTCACAAAGTAAAAAGGGAGATTGCATTTGGGGAAGCAAAAGGGTCCTGGCATTTTATCTGTATCCTGAAAATAGTCACTTCCATGTAAAGGCAGGGGAATTGTCTAATCTTCCTTCCCAGCTCTGTTTTTAATGGGGAAATGGATACATCTTGTTTTCATTGTGACTTTTACAAAATCTGATACAGCTCTTGGACTTCATTAAAATGACATTTGGAAACAAACAAATGGAAGACTCGACCAGAATCTTTGCAAGGTCTTTTTTTTTTTTTTTTTTTGCTCCTGGGAAGTTTTCATTTTGACAAAGGGGAGTTTACCACAGGGGTAAAAAAGGAAAAAAGCAATAATCGTTCCCTTGGAAAGCATTCAAGCACTTCTTGTTTTCCTCAGATCCGTGTTTACTGTGCTTCAGAGGCAGTGGGAGCACAGCGTGGAGAAGCCAGGATTACAATTCCAAGCCACTGGTGTGCTGACCCCTTATCTCACCCCTTGGCCCTCTGTCCCAGCCTCGAAGAGGGTCTGGAACCTCGGCTGGGAGCAGCAACACATCGCCCACCTTTCCATGCATGCGCTCAGCAGACAGGCTGCTGTTTCCTCGTGGTAACCCTATGACTAACTAGAATCCTAGGAAAACATTTCCTCCCAGCCAGAGTGGGCAGCGGTGATAACTGGGCCTCGCCTGAGGTCACTTCTGTGCTGCAGGGCATTGGGCTGATGGACTGGAAACACTAAGAAAAGACCTGGGAGAAGAGGAGGAGAACAAGCGCTCCCTTTGGTCAGAGAAGGCAAACTGGGATGCATCACTTTCACCTGGAGGCAATGTGATCAAAGGGGATTTGTGAGACACACGGGGAAATTCCTGACAGTGTAAAAGGGAGGAAGGGATGGCTCATAAAAGAGTGACCCCCTCCGGATTTTTGGCGGCCCGACCAAGGTCTCTCAACAAACACAAGGTTGTAAGAGGACTCCACGCTGAGCAGGAGACAGTAACAAGCAGGTGTTACAGAAAATGGCCCTTCCCTGAGCAGACAGATCTGATATTCCTGCCATCTCGCTGCATCCTTTGCCGGCCCCCTGAGCCTGTTCTGGAGATTGCAATGTGCAAGGTCTTTTGAGTCCGGCAGGCGCCGGGCTCGGCTGCTGTGTTTTACACTGGAACTCGTGTCTCAGGCACCTGCACCCACCACCCAGGACGTCCATCCAGCAGTCCACCCTCCAGGCAAGGGGAGCTTTGCATCTGAGCCTGCACCAAAATCAGTGATTTATACGAAAAGATAAGATGGGCCGAGCACAAGCTCCCCGGCTCTCGTGAACACCTCAGGGCTTACGAGCATTGCTGTTACGTGGGGCTGTATCCACACCAAAAACCAGAAACAACCAGAGAATCCCAGAGCGGTTTGGGTTGGAAGGAACATTAAAGACCATCCCATTCTACCCCCTGCCACGGGCAGGGACACCTTCCACAGCTCCAAGCCCCGTCCAGCCTGGCCCTGGACACTTCCAGGGATAGGGCAGCCACAGCTGCTCTGGGCAACCTGTGCCAGGGGCCTCCCCACCCTCCCAGGGAAGAATTCCTTCCCACCATCCCATCTAACCCTGCCCTCTGGCCATTGCCCCTTGTCCTGTCCCTCCAGGCCCTTGCCCAAAGTCCCTCTCGAGCTCTCTTGGAGCCCCTTTAGGTACCGGAAGGCCACGAAATATGAAACTAGTCTTAGGTTTAATTTGACTAAACTCACACTTTGAGGTGTCTAAGAGTCAGGCTCAATTTTTCCAATTCAGTATCATTATGAAATATGATTCCTTATCAGCGAAACAACAAGGAGGAGGGGGAACATCCTGTCCTTGCAGAGCTGTACAAAGCTGAGTTCTATTCAGTCAGAGCACTGGATGGAAATCTTCTCAACGTGACTCAGTTTTTTCTAATTTCTGTGTTTTTAAGTAAAAACGCAAAAAACGTAACAGCAATTGGAAATCAGAAAAAAAGAACAACCAGCCAAAATTAGAAAGTTTGGCTTGGATTCTCGCTGCTACTCTCTTTTCCAACACTTGCTCCTGAAAACCACAAAGTAGCACTGCGCTACTTGAAAACAGGCTCTGCAGAGGGATTCTTGTGGCAGAGATATTTGTGGAGCCTGGGGGGAGCTTTGTAGCAGAGTCTGGAAATCTGGAGCAGAGCAACCCCGCAGGCTGATTTCTCCAGTCCCAGAGCTGGAGTTTTGCTTCCAGCTTTTCTCCACCCCTGTGCCAGCTCTGCCCAAGGAAATAAGCAAAACCAGAGGAAGAAATCTTCCTTCCTCCTTCACTGTATTTTGTTCCACTGCTGCACAGACAAGTAAAAAAAAATAAAATCAAAATTTTTATTTTTACTGAATCTGAGGATATCTTTTGGAAGTTCTGGCCTGCCACTGAGCTCCTGGAAAAGGAGCACAATGCCTTTGGACTGAATGAGAAGCTTGGAGGCACTGGCATGGCTATTTAAAATGGGAGTGACATATGAGTGGAATTCACCTGGAATAAATGGGACTTAATAAAAAACCATAAAAATTGAGAAAGGGCTTAAATAAGCCCTGCATTGCTCTAGGGCTGGGTTTCTCCAAAGCTCCCAGGACTGGCCTAAGCCTGCTGCACTCAGTGACAGCACAGCATCAGCATCACCGGGCACGGAGTCCAGCCAAGGCTGAAGGCTCCACTTCTCATTTTTCTAGGTTGGGTTTCCATCCACTTCCTACTCAGCTTGGGTTGTTTATTGCTTTCCTGCAGTCCATGGAGGATTTCTTGTACATGTGCAACATCCCTTGTTCCACAGCTGAGCAGCGGAAATAACAATAACAATAAAAAAAACCCCAACTGCTAAACCCAACAGCAGAGCACTCCTTGGAGAAATGTGCTGATCTGCTGAAATCAAAACACTCCCCCAAGATGGGATGATGAAACTTTGATGGCCCAGGCAGGTTCCTGCCCAGCAGCCAAGAAGGGGAGATGCCAACTTCCCTCCCGGGGACCCCTCTTGTGTCATGAGCTCGGTGCCTCCCCATCCCAGGCGGGGCTGCCCCAGATCTGGGCACTCCAAAGACATTTAAACCATTTCTTTAACTGCTGTGCCTCAAAGGTTTGTTCTGGTTTAGCCATCGACCATCCCTCTTTGAGTTCAGTGTCCCCTTAAGGGGGAAAACCCCAGCGGTTCGGTCTCTGTTTGATTTGACTCACTGCATCATTTTCGGTTGCTGTGTAGGCAGGAAATCACAGCTAAGCAGAGCTGGGTATTCCCCACCACACCTGCACCAGACTCACAACCCCTCCTGCCTCAGGTGCTTTTGCAGGAAACAGCCCCAAGCCTGCTTGCATTAATGTGACAGAGGCTTAGATTGCACCAAGGTCAGGTTTAACCATGTGCTTAAGTGCACTTGAGTTAAAACACCAACCAAAGAAGACACTGTGCAAGGACTACGCACTCCAGGACCTGTCATTCCTGGGAGTTTATGTGCTGACAAAGGTTAAACAGATGGAAAACAAACCATCAGGCCATTGAGGATGGAACAAAACAGTGAAAAGCACCTAGAAACTAGAGCAGGAAAAATGTGGACAGAAACAGCAAACTTAATTGCAACCAGGTTGGCTGAAGCACCAAGTTGTAATGAATTAATTTTTTTCCTTGTAAAAAGCAACATAAGCTCTGAATTTGCTTTTACCTGAAATGGGTAAGGATTGTTTGCAAGTTTTAAAAAAATGAGATGGTTTCACTCTGACTAACAATGTTAAAAAACAGCATGGAAAATATTGTTCAAATAAGCTAAAAGGCTATAGCAAGCCCTCTGACAAAGCTGAAATGAATCTGTCAGGAGTGGCCTCTTTGGCTTCAAGAACTCAAGGAAACAAGAAAAACTGGAGTTTGGAACAAGAGTTGAATAATTAGCCCAGGGTAAGTGGTTAATGAGTGCTGAACATACATGTCAGTGAAAGATACACAAACCCGAAGTGGCACTTCTCAGAGACGATGTCGGGTAGGAATAGCCGTAAATGAAATCCATCAAGTTGCCCTTTGGGATAGATTTGCCACTTAAAGAACAGCAAACTGGAGTTGTGGTCCCACTGTCTTCCCTATTCCTGCCTCCCCCATCGCCCTGCACCCACAGGGCCCTCCCTGTGAGCCCTACCCTACACCCACCCCAACTGAGACCCGCTTCTAGCCGCTTCTCTGAGCCTCCCCTGTGCTTTGTGAGGGGCTGCAAACACACCAGCCCACGGTCAAATATCCTGTCTGAGGCAGTACCAGCTGCTTTGAACTGTGATTTATCCGCAGAGGAGGACGGGGGACACCTCAGTCCCGGTGTTTGAAGCAGAGCTGCCAGCCAGCCCTTCATCTGAGCTCGCTTTGCCCATTAGACTAAACAGGTTGGGGCTTGGCTGACAGACATCACCACACCAGGTGATCCATCATCGTCTGGGGAGCCCCGGGAGTGCAGATTCCCCGGCCCGGGCACCGCTCCCATCTGGAGCCCCGCGCAGGGTAAGGGGCAGGAGGACCTCAGGCGTTGTTTATTTTGGATGTCATGTCACAGCAATAAATAAGGCCAAGAAGCAGCACGTGTTAGCAGTGAGTCAGCTCTGGACGGCAGCAAAACAGATGATCTCAGAGCTGAGGGGACCTGATGAGGGGGGTGGCTCTGCTGGTTTCTCCAGGGCAGGATGTGGTGGCAGGACCCCCAAGGACATAAAATCCACAGTCACAAGAGCCCGGCAGGCACGGAATCAAACCCAGATCGAAGGGTGCTGGATTTCAGTTGATTTCTGCCCCGTTGCTGTGTTACATCTTCTCTGCCTTTGATTTTCAGCGTCAACCAAAGGACAGTGAAAATGGCTTTGTCTGTGAGCAATAACCAAGCTAAGCAGGATGCCCTTACAGTTCAGGGAAGGGATTTCCAGTCTTCCAGCCCCCGGGATGTTCACTTCAAGGATGATACTGTACTACCAACCCCTGCAGAAACAGGAAGGAGGATAGGACCTAAAAAGCATAAAACAGCACTTACAGGCAGAAAATGATGACAGTGAAATTATTCCTGCAGCAATCACTTCAACGAGGAGTGCCTGGCTACTTTGATTGCCAGTCTGGGTTCATGCTGAAACAAGGTATCTCAAACTGTCTGAGATTTTAGGAATGTATTATTAACCGTAGTAAACAAGGCAGGAACCCAAACTGCCCAAAACGGGGTTTTCCAGCTCAGTTCTGAATCTGGTTTTTGAGCTGTTTCAAAACTTGTGCGAGCCTTCAAACAAAAAGAATTGAAAACAATTGAAATGCCCCAAACAGAGTATTTTCAAATAAAATACGTACATCAAGCCACCAAGGAAGAAGGGGTTGGGAGAGGGTCCCACTGAGCATTGCTTACCCATCTACATGAGTACAGAGCACTTTGAGATTTGCCAGCTCATCACAAAACCATCATCTGTCTGGAAGGGAAAGTCTCAAAAAAAAAATTGCTTCCTTCCCAACACACAAAGCTGCCACTCCTGGAAAATGGTGCTTCCCTGGGGAATCTGTGCTAGTGTCTCACCACCCTCACAGCCAAGAATTCCTTCCCAATACCCCACCTAACCATGCCCTCTAGGAAGTGGGAAGCCATCCCCTGTGTCCTGTCCCTCCATCCCTTGTCCCCAGTCCCTCTCCAGCTCTCCTGGAGCCCCTTTAGGCCCTGCAAGAGGCTCTCAGGTCTCTCTGGAACCTTCTCTTCTCCAGGTGAACCCCCCCCAGCTCTCCCAGCCTGGCTCCAGAGCAGAGGGGCTCCAGATTTCACTTGCTCCCACTTTATTTAACGGGCAAGTGTGTCCAGGGGCAGCCCAGAAAGGTTTTGTTTGGTTGCTTGCTTGGGTTTTTTGTTTTGTTTTGGAGTTTTTTTGTTTTGTTTTGGGGGTTTGTTTCCGTTTGGTTTTTTGTTGGTTGGTTCATTTCCCCCTCTTTAAAAGAGGGATTACTCACCCTGGGTAACTGAACCCAGAAGGGACTCCCTGGAAAGAGCAGAGCACATCTGGCTGGGGGAAGCACCAACCCCCCACCCCGGCTGCCTTCCCTGCATGGCAAACCTCCCTCTCTTTTACAGAAAACCCAATTTACAAGCCTGGCATGGGAATGTCACATGTTTACACAAAGGAAGGGGAGTGGAAAGGGCCCTGCCAGCACCTTGTCACTGCACTGCCTGTCAATCCCCCACCGTCCACACTACAACACATCGTCTCCCATAACCACATTATGGATCTCCTGAGGAGCCTTTAGCAGAGCAACCAGATTCACTTAGAGGTTAAAAATACGAGATGAGAGCCTGAACCTTCGATTCATAGAAAGGCTTTTACTGATTAAATTAGTCTCTATTTTGCTCCAGGCTGATGACTGCTGATGTCAGGCTCTGCTTCTGAGGTGGGGGGTCAGGAAGCATCCTGATAGCAAAGGCAAGTAAAGAGGGAGAGGAAGGGAATGTTATCCTGGTTTGGAGCCGGGGGTGGAGATTAACAAATGGGTAGGAGTCAAGGAGATTCAGCACACAAGTAGTTACTTGCCTTTCCTTGAAGTGCCTGTGGCCCCATTTCCTCCCAAGGGATCCCACTACCTCCTCGGGTGCCAGAACAGGACCTGAGAGAATGGTCTGGAGCTGTGTCAGGGCAGGGTTAGGCTGGACCTCAGGGAAAGGTTCTTCCCCCACGGTGGTTGGCACTGCCCAGGCTCCCCAGGGCAGTGGGCACGGCCCCAAGGCTGCCAGAGCTCCAGGAGGGTTTGGACAAGGCTCTCAGGGACAGGGTGGGATTGCTGAGGTGTCCTGGGCAGGGCCAGGAGTTGGACTCGATGGTCCTTGGGGGTCCCTTCCAACTCAGAATATTCCATGATTCTCATTATTCATCCCTCAAGCAGACGGAGGCATGCATGGGAACCAGCAGAGGCAAGAGAAGAAAGCAATGCAGACCTTTCATCTTTGGAGAGGATGAATTTCCTCCTCAGCCTTAATGTGGCCCCTGAGCCATTTTGGTGGCCACTGCCATCACAAACAACGTGCTCTGTTTTCCTGACCAGGGTCCGAGGGAGAGTTGAAATCCCCTTCATAGCAGGCTGGGTTTTTCCCTTCCTGAAAACAGGAGGAGAAAACAAAAGGAGCCCGAGGGCAGACCACGACAAACTGGGCCTCCTCCGTCTCTCTTCCAAATCCTCTGGAGGTATTATTTCATCCTCCTCAAGATATAGAAATAATATTTATCCCAGCTGCAGCCAATACACAGCATCTGCAGCGCAGTGCCTGTCCGTACCCGTCACATCTGGCTGCTGGGGACGACGGAGAGGAGTTCAAACACAGCCCTGTAAGACGAGTGTGGCAGGAAGCGCTGCCCGTGTCCCGAGGTGAGTGGCCAGGACCCTCCGCCCACGGGGCGAAGGTGCAGCTCAGCTGCTCCTCCCGCCACACCCGCGCGGCCCTGGCCAAAGCAAACGGGCTCAGAGTGACCCCGGCTCGCGTTCCCGGCACAGCCCCCCTCCAGCAAGCCGTGGCTAACCTGGAACAATCCCAAAATGGTAGTAAAGTCCGTGAGATTAAGAGCTAGGTCATAGTATCATAGAATCAGATGGGTTGGAAAGGACCTCTGAGATCATCAAGTCCAGCCCTTGATCCAACACCGCCGCGGTTCCCAGACTATGGCACTGAGTGCCACGTCCAGCCTCATCTTAAACACCTCCAGGGACGGAGAATCCACCACTTCCCTGGGCAGCCCATTCCAATGGCTGATTACCCTCTCTGTAAAGAATTTCTTTCTAATATCCAACCTAAACCTCCCCTGGCACAGCTTAAGGCCAAGCCCTCTTGTCCTACTGCTGGTTCCTGGGAGCAGAGACCAACCCCCACCTGGCTACACCCTCCTGTCAGGGAGTTGTGCAGAGCGATGAGGGCTCCCCTGAGCCTTCTCTTCTCCAGGCTCAACAACCCCAGCTCCCTCAGCCTCTCCTCACAGCACTTGTGCTCCAGTCCCTCCCCCAGCCTGGTTGCTCTTCTCTTCATGTGGGCAAGAGTTAAGATTCGGGCTGGAGAAGCACAACTCATTCCCCATGGCTGGAAAAGCCTTTTCCTGAGTCTCTTGACTTAGCAACGAGGGGACAAGCACCGATACTCCAAGGAATCCACTACTACCACCTGTGAAGGACACAATGTGAACGACACAAGTTAAAAAAACTGAGGGGACTTCCTCAAATGCTGAGCATCATTTCTTGAGGCAGGAAATCTTTCTGAGCACACACCTGCAAGCACTGAAGCTGTCCTCCAGTTCCAAGCAACCCACAATTTAACACTACCGAGGTAGTTTTTTGCCACTTCTAAGTGAATTATGTTCACAGAACCCCAGAATGGTTTGGGCTGGAATGGACCTTAAAGCTCATCCAGTCCCACGCCCCGCCATGGGCAGGGACACCTTCCACTGGCCCAGGTTGCTCCAAGCCCCGTCCAACCTGGCCTTGGACACTTCCAGGGATGGAAAAGCCCGAGAAATGATGTTCCATGCTGAGTGTTGGACAGTAGTAGCCTGGTTTGTACTCCCTCCTTCCTGAATAGACTCATATTTTCTGTAGCAGATTTGAAAAGAAAAAAAAAACCTTAGGATGAGAAATACTACACAACCCTGAAAATCTGTGGTTTTCCCAGGAAATGAGAAGCACACGTGGGGTTGGGAGAAGAAATCACATAATTTTGGCTACTGCTGTTGGTCACAACTGCTCTCATCAGGAAGTTTTCTACTGGGAAGTGATGTTCTGTGGAGCTACCTTGATTTTTGGGAGCATTCTGTCAGTGCACCTTGATTTTATTAGAGTTTACAGGCCCGATTATATCCAGCTACTCTGTCTTTTTCATTTCAGTTTTGCACAAGCTTAGGTAATTCAAATTAACATCAAAAATGTCATTCAGGCAGTTTTTATCAGTGAACGGTTTCTTCCTCATTGAAAAAAAATATCGCTTCGTGGGCAAATTTCATAGCTCATTTTGACATGGAAGGGAAACAAATTTTCCTTCAAATTCCCCCTCAAATTACGAACATTTCCATGGATGACAACATCTGGTTCCCACATGTATCGGATTTTTACCACGGTGAAATGGTGTCTCTTCAGATCACATAAGATGAACTCAAATTGGCCTGGATGGGAACGGTCCATGAAGGGTAAGAACTAGATGGGAGAGAAAGCAAAAAGGCAACCAACAGAGTACAATGTTGGCAGGGCTGGTGGATTCCATCGGGAGGTCAGTGCTAGGTCTGGTATTTTTGTCCATCTCTATTCATGACATGAAAACGCAGCATGATCTGCCAATAAAACAAGGGGAAAAGGGGAAAAAACAAACAACTTAGTGAAGTTGATAGCAAAAAAAAATAGTATTTCCATGAGGTTACTGGTTAGACAACACCTGAAATAGCACGGAACGTTCTGGGCATCCAACATCATAATTTGGAGGGAGTTCACAGAGGAGTGACAGTGATGGTGAAGAGAGAAGTGTTGAACTTGGCTCAAGGAAAAGCTGGACAGAGTAACAGGCTGTGAGTGCTTAAAGAAAACAAACACCCAGGGAGAAATCCTGACCCCGTTGAAGCTGATGTCAAGACTTTCATTGACTTCAGCAGAGCCAGGATTTCACACTGAGGAGAATGAGGGATTTAGTAACGGAGAAGGCTAGAGGAGGGAACCAGGGGATGAAAACAGAGGAAGCGGGCTGCAAGTTCAGTATCAAGGGAAAACAAGGCAAGAAATTCCAGTTTTGTCTAAAGGCAGCAAAATCCAGAGTGCCAGCTGATTGCACGGAAGAGCCAAGCACACTTTGTAACCCCCTAATTAAAACAAGGTTAAATAAAAGGAGTGTAACCTACTCAGCTCTGATGAGAGAGGAAGATTGGATGCTAACAAAAGCCATGCTACACCCCCTGCAGCCAAACTCCCAACTGGAGCAGGAGACAGCACCTCCCCAGCTCAAGCACAGATGGTTTTATACGGGAAATGTAAATAAGACGTTACCATCTGGTTAATATAATGCACATCTCAGTTTGATTTGACTTTATGTCTCCAGATATAAACATTTGAAAATACAGGTTTCATTACCGCTTTAAGGTTTTCACTCAGAATGCCCACGGAGGAAGAATTCCTGGAAGCATGGACATCGAAAGTGGTGAACCACAAAATGTCCCAGGTCTGTCCTGTAAGTTTTAAATTTCTATCTGCTTTAAATATCCATCATTTCTATATCCTGTGTATTAAATTTCACTGCTATCTGCAGAAATATGACCAGGTTCTGCCGCTCAATAGCTGATGATATCGAGGGGCGACTGGAGAAGCTGTGTCCTAAAATTCATAGCATACCTTAAAAAAACAGGCATAAGACAAGCTATTTCCAGAAAATGACACCTTTGCCAGAAAGTTCTGCTTGGGAGACGGAATCTATTTATGCCTTTGAGTCGAAATTGTCAACCAGTTATTTGTTATAAAGGGAAAGACGTTCCTGAGGAAGTGGAAACACTTTGGTTTTTTTTTTCCAAAAAGCCTATTTCTTCCCTAACTGACATACTATAAAAATAAAGCTCAAGAGGACTAGCTAACCCCAGCATCAAAAGGAAATGGTCTATATCCAGGTTGCACAGAAAGTTTTGAGTAACTCACTTCAAGGCAAGATTTTTGTCTTTCTCCTTTTTTTTTTCTTTTTTTCGCAAAGACACAAAGGAATTTCCAGCTGATCCTGGCCACCTACCTGGGTAGCCCATCACATTCATCTCTTCATGGCAGCCCCGGCTCTGCCAGCACCTACAGTTTTCCCCATCCACAGAAGGAGTTTTACTCACAATGAACATTAGGATAAATGATGAGTGACAGAAAACCATTTGAATCAAGGAGCGCGGGCATAACCCAACACCCTCTCGAGTCAGGGAGTCTAAGTGATTACAGACTAACTTGGAGGCAGTCAAAGAGAGAAAAGAAAATGCAGCCCCAAACTCCCACTCCCACCCCAGCATCGTACAAGCTGCTGGAGTCTGCTGCCAAATTTTATCTTTTTGAAGGGGCTGGGTTAGCAGAACTGCCAGAATGCAAAAGAAGGTACAGTATCATCGCTCAAAGTCTCCGCGCGCACGCAAAGGGGAAACACACTTCAGCAACAACGTGAAGAACCTGCCAATTTCATGAGAGAAATAACTAGAGTTGCCCTCCCGTATTTGTGCTCCGGGAGTAGAACGAATGCTGCATGTTCATCATATTTGTAAAAATATCCTCCGGATTCACCTCCTTTTTAAACGAAGCATTTTAAAGGCAAGAATTAAACGCTGGCATCTTTCTGTCGCTTTTAGCTACGAGCTCTTCATGTGCTCGAGAGCCTGTAGGGAGGGTCTCAGGCCTCATGGTCAAGGGCTGGTCACCGTTGGTGACCTTAGGGAGCTTCCATGAAACCACAGCACTCCAGTGCCCGAGCTGGTGTTTTAATTCTCTCCTTTCCATAAAATCATAGAACAGTTTGGGTCAGAAGGGACGTTAAAGGTCATCTCATCCCAATCCCTGCCACAGGCAGGGACACCTTCCACTAGCCCAGGCTGCTCCAAGCCCTGTCCAAGCTGGTCTGGGACACTTCCCAGGATGGGGCAGCCACAGCTGCTCTGGGCAACCTGTGCCAGGGCCTCCCCACCCTCCCAGGGAAGAATTTCTTTTCAATATCCCCCTAACCCTGCCCTCTGGCAGTGGGAAGCCATTCCCCCTTGTCCTGTCACATGCTCTTGCAAAAAATCTCTCTCCATCTACATTTAATCCCCATTTAGACATCAGAACTTGAAAATGAGATCCCTAAATAATCCAACACCACCATCCTTCTTCCACCTGGGCACACAGTTCGCTGAGAACAGTGGGAAAGAATCCAAGAGTACAACAGTTTTCTTGAAGCATTCCTAGTGCCCAGCTCAAAGTCAGCAAACCTGCATTTCTGGCTGGACCTCAAAGAACCACTGCAATGTCACTGGCTCTGCTTGGACCAGGTGAGACACTACTGAGTTCCTGCTGCTTTTAATCACTCAGAGTATTTAAAGCTGAATCATGAGGGAAAAATGAGAACAAACCCCAAAACTTACCTGCGTGGGGTTGCTTTACACGTAGAGCATGGGAAAAATTTTTGAGACTAAACTTCTCTTTGAGTCATTGTACCTTTACAGAAAGTTTTTGTCCTCTAGTTTAAATTTTATAGTTATTACATTTTTATTAAAAGGAACCTGAAAATGTCTACTGACGTGAACCATGCTCGCTTTGGGTTTTTTTAAGTGCCAGAAATGTTCCATTGCAGGCACCTCTTGAAATGTTTTCCTTTTTCCTGCACACACTTTAGGTTATGTCAAGCCTCCTCATTAAAACTAAGGACTGATTTCTTATCAGCTGCCTGGCACGCTGCAATGTTTGCATTACGTAGCAACATGGATATTACACTTACATTTAAGTCCTCCAAACTGTGAGAGCAGAGAGGAAGGACTGGGGCCAAGGGGTTGGCATTATCACAGGACAGTCTTCCTGGTCACAGCCAAGAGCACACGCACACAGGACCTTCTCTAGTCTTCCCCAAAAGAAGAAAACCATATTTTTTAGTAGCTCAGTCACACGTGGCTGCACTGGAAACCTATTTAGGCCGCCCCTTCCTGGGTATTGCAAAGAAATCAGCTGTTCTAAGGAGGGGAATTGCATCCCTCTCCCTTCAACAGTTCCCAAGCTTATTTTCCTTTCCATCCCCATATGTTTTCCCAAAACATTTCAACAGCCAGTGCCAATTTTGCCTCCAAAGCCAGCTCACTTGAGATGGGGGAACCCTGCTGACTGCACCAAGTGTGCTACCCACGGACCAGCTCAACCCTTCCTCCTCACCAAACTCCACCAGGACCTTCGCATTCCTTCCCAAGGTCATCCTCCAGAGCTGTTCTTTGCAGCTCCTGTCCTTGCTCTGCCCCAGGGCTGGGTGTGAGCTGGCAGTGCCGGTGTGCATGGAAAAGATCCACATGGTGACCATGCACAACCTTTGTTTCCTGCAGGAGTTCAAACCAGCCCCAAGGCATTATTTTAGTGCAGTTCCTTGTGGATAAATATTTACAAAATGCTCGCTTTCAATACCTATTTAAAAAAAAAAAAAAAGTAAAATGAAATAACCCTCCAAACCCCATCACTGCTTATTGCGTCTTTAGCAAAATATTTTCTGAGGCTCAGGTTCTTCCAAAACTGACCGCCCTCCTCACTCATCAAGGACAGCAGGGCTGCAGCTTGTGGCCAGTGGGACTCAACACCTAAAACTGAATCAGCCCATTTTTAAGTTATCTTATTACTTGGGATAATAGAACTCATTTTACATCCGTAGCATTTGCCCCGTTGTGTTCCTAAAATTGTCTGGTTTGCAAATCCCAGGATAGAGCTGTCACTCTGCCCCTGGCCATCTCTACTGCTGCACATGAATGGGGACAGACTCATTCTGAAGTGTTTCTGGGGTAAGGGTGACCTACTTTCATGGCTGCACTACAGTTCATTACAATTCCTAATGATCTCATTGTTCCATTAAATGAAGGTTGCCACCTGTCCCGAAGACTTTAGATCAAGCTGAGATTAACATATTTGCTGACCCATTTCCCCCTTTTGTAGGACACAGACCCATGATCAATAGGATTGGGGTGGTTTTTTTCAGACCATCCACGGTTGAGCCTGAGTAGGGATATGGCGCTGGGTCCCATTAGCAGAGGATGCTGAGCAGTGTGGCTCCTGCTGAAAATCCTGCCCACTCAGTTTGGTCGTCAGGTTCCACCTGCCCAAATCCCACCGGAAAAAAAGGTCAAACCATACCATGGGAGGAAAAAAAAAACCAAAACAAAAAACAACAAAAGGCAGATGGGAATTGCTGAGGTTGCACTTAGCGCAAATGAAATTCTTCCAGTTTAAAAGAGAGTCTCTGAGAGACTCTGTTAAGGACCCGGAGGTTGTCTGCAGTGTTGCTCCAGGCAGTCATCCCTAAAGCAATATTCTGGGAAGAAAAAAGCCTGGGTTAGTACCCAGTAGCCATTCGGGCCCCTGGCAGGGCTGGTTGCTCCGCAGGCTGTCCCGGTGCCAACAGCCCCTCTCGGTCCCCCGAGTACAGAGCCCAGCAGTCCACAGGGCTGGAGGTGGCAGGTTGGAAGCACAAGGAATAAAGCAAAGAAAGAAAGAAAGGGAGAGGAGTAAATTCCCATGGACAGGCTCCGTGAGCACGCTGCAGCCAAATGACCTCGAGTGCTCCGCTCCCTTCTCTCGCTCGCGGGAGGCAGCAGCACAGCTGCATTTTTCATAAATAGGAACACCCCAGCTTGATGTTTTTTAAAGCTGTCTAGACAGTGGAGCAAGACCTTATTTCAAGTCACATAATCACTTTCCCATTTTTCTTTGCAGCAGAGGACGTTTTCCAAGATTAGATAGAAGCTGGTGGAGCAAGATGTTATTAACCTTGGGTGTGCCTCCCTGCTTTAGGGCTCTCCTTGTCCAACCTGGTGGTGCCTTTCTGTCTGATCACGTCTCCCCTGCATTCGTGCCCTCCCCTCTGACACAAAAACTCCGAGTTAGATAGAATTACACATGGGTTGCAGACAACTGGGAGCAGAGGGTGCCGCAGTAAAATGCCAGCTCCCTTTGGCAGAAGGCAAATATAACCTCGTGCTTCCCACCGTGGATCCTTCCACCTGAAAATAGTGTTAGAGTTAAAAATAAAATTAAACATCTTTGTGCTGACCTCCTTCAGGCCAGAGTGCCTCAGGCAGGTGGTCAGTGACTCATCCCCATTGCCTGGGGACAAGGAGCCACCGTGGAGATCACAGAATCACAGACTGGTTTGGGCTGGAAGGGACCTTGAAGCTCATCCCGTCCCACCCCCTGCCATGGGCAGGGACCCCTTCCACTAGCCCAGGTTTCTCCAAGCCCCGTCCAACCCGGCCTTTGTTGCACCAGGCACCTTTGCTGCAGAAGATGCTTGTCGAGGGCCAAGGACGAGGCTTTCTGAGCGCGAGTGCCACCACACAGCTGTGCCAGGCTCAGCACCCCGTGCCCGACGCGGACCATCCTTCCCGCCGCGATGTGCAGCGCCCCCCGCTCTGGCTCTGCGGGGCGAGCGGAGCCCAGCACGGCTTGTTACACTGAATTACATCAGCGAAAGCTGGCGACAAACAGACCATCACAAATGAGATTACTTCAGCGTAGGGAGCCAGGGTAGGAGGTTTGCTGCCCTGCCAGAGAAGCACCAGGGTAGAATTCTGGGTTTTCGGAGAGGTGGGTGGGTGTTTGTAGCCGAAGCCCAGGCCATGTTGCCTGCCTGGTGTTACAGGAGCGGTGCTGACCCTCTGCCTGAGCAGTGCCCGCGAAGGGTTACCCACCAGGAGTAAAACACACGGACTGAGAGATGAGAAGTGGCCTCCTCCCCACATCCCTGCCGGATTGCCACGTCTCCCGTGCTGTTAAAGTGATTAACCACGCACAGCAGCCAGGCCAGGCAGGGATCTCTTTTTTGCTTGCTTAGCATTTTCCTTTAGAGGATACAGAACCTGACTTTGGGAATCATTTCAGCTTGAGAGTATCCTGTATTTCCCTGCTCCCTAAAGTAAGCAGTTAAAATCATCTAGGGAAGCTGCTTTTCCTTAAACAAATTCCCTACTGCTATGCAGAAAGTGAACACACGAGCTGCCTGAGATTAATGCTTGACTTCATAATTTACATATCAAGTGCTTTAATGAATTGTTTCCAGTATCATTGTCCTTACCATGAATAAACTTAAAAGTAATGGATTTGTAATTAATTAAAATTTAATTACAATAGTTTGTCATTTTATTCTTTGCAATTATTACCATAAAGGTAATAAAAATTGCAGGATGTCACAACTGAATACAAATCCCTAATCAGAAGCAATCAACTCGCGCCGTAACCTTGAACAAGGGTGACTTTATTAATGTACTGACTCTGGAGCCCGAGGTGGGGCCTTGCAGGTGGCAGCTGCAGCATCCTTGGTCCTGGCTGGGGCTGCAGGATCGCTACGGCTGGAAAGGCCCTCCAAGGTCATCGAGTCCAGCTTGTGACCGCTCCCCACCTTGTCACCCAGCCCAGAGCCCTGAGTGCCACATCCAGTCATTCCTTGGACACCTCCAGGGATGGGGACTCCAGAGTCACAGTGGGATCCTCTCGCCCCTGCCCTTGTGGGGCCCTTTCCACCCCCTGGAATCTCTTTCTCCACAAGCCAGGCAGATTAAAGAAGCTTTCACTCACCTCCCTTGAACATGCTGATTTACTAAAGCAGTTATCCACCGTAACCCTTATCAGCTGTCACTTCTTCCAGGCCCTTTGGATGAGTTTTTAACTTCTATCACAATTTAAAACTCTGTGTTAAATCCTGATTTCTGCACCACCTTCTAATATTCCATTTCCAAGCAGTAACTTTTTAGTGTTGTGAAAGGTCATTCCTAACCCACCCCAGTATTATTACGCCTCCGACTTGATGATCCCTGCAGCAGAAGTCCCTTTGCTCTGAAGTTTGAAGAAAAAAGGAGAATTAGGGTTAAATTACATCTGTGTTTGCTGCTGCTGTCCCCCCCTCCCATGACTATTTCCAGGACTCTCAACACCCATGTTCACATGCAGTTAATTCTTCCCACTGAGGGAACGAGATATGCCTTTTCTCATCCCTGCATCTTGGTAGGCTCCAACCACACCCTGGCAGATTTCCTTTGGCTTGGCCCAAAATCTTAAAAAAACCATGTTTTAGAGCAGTTTTCCACCGGCCAGTCTCAAGACATCTTCAAAAGGCATGAGAACTGCAGCCAGAGCAGCAATTAGGCTGCAATTAGGCAGAGACTTTCCCACTGAATGCCCTCAAGGGACTGTATTTTTGATGTGGGAGAGGGTCTTCAGGTTGGCTTGTCCCATCCTGCTAAATTTATCCCTTCTCACTGCCCTTTGCCAATCTTTTCCACGGCCCAAGTCCTCGGACAGGTTGGTCCTTCGAAGTCCGTTAATTGGTTGGGAAGCAGTGATGCTATTTTTAGATTCATTTCCTAGGGAAGGCACACGGGGATTTGCCTGTCCTCCCGCAACCCCTGAACGGATCGGCTGACTTCTCACAAAACCCATCAGAAGGAGGGAAGGTCACGTTGCCTCCCTGTGCCTACAAGTCCCATGGAAAGAAGGCAGCTGGGTGGGGAGGGACAGGAGGAGCACATTTTGACGCCCCCAAATCAGGGGGTGACTTTCACCAGGCCTGAGAAACCCAACACGCCCCGGGGCCCCGGGCAGACCGCGCACCTCCGAGACGTCCCGTTTCAAACACAAACCGTCCGGGGCGCTCCTGGTTGGGAGCTCAGCCACCACTTCATAAATCAACACCCCAGAGCTATCGCCCCTGCCCTGCCCTGCCCTGCCCTGCCAGCAAACGGTCTGACATGGAACACTGCAGTCCTGCAGGCGTCAGCCTCCCAGGGTTATCTTAGTGGAGACCCTCTTTATCCGCTGGCATGGCGGTATTTTCAAGCTCCTTGCCGCCAGCTGGAATTCCCTTTCGCCTCCCCCTGAGAGGTCTAAACGGCCTTAATTTTTAAGCTGTGCTACAGCAGCATTCTCAGAAAGCTCTGGGTCTCTTAGATCATAGCACCTCCACTTCAGAGGGGTTGGCAGGAACGCTCAGATTCAGGCCTGCAAGCTCCCCATTGCCTTCAAAGAGAACTCAACACGCACAGAAAACCTGCAGGATCGGGGCTAAATTTAGGCGAAGGGTAGGAAATAACCCACCGTAGCAGCCCTGGCGTATTTGCATTCCTTGTAAACATGCTTGCAAAACCACTTAGCAAATGAATGTTAATTGTTCTACAGAAATCCCACCCTGTTTGAAGGAGAAGGGGAAAATAAGAACAAAATGAGCCCTAGGTACGTGTTGCCAATTTTTCCTTTGACGCCCCCAAATGAAATTCAGGTGATCTCATCCCACACTGATCAGCAGAGACTGCGTAAGAAAATACAAAGGAAATTACTTCATCTTAAGTGCCTATTAACTGATGTTAAGCGATAAACAAAAGCTCAGTTTGAGAGTAAAAATCCATGTTACGAGCGCAGGAACGCCAGAACAAGCTGGTTATGTCTGGAGCTGTCAACGGCATATAACTGCAAACCTTTAAACCAATTTAAGTGCCTTCAGCTGGATTTGTGAGACATTATGCCCCGAACAAACATTTACATGAAAATGGAACCTCTGCTTTTGCTGCTTTTCCAGCCCAAGGCTGGCAGAGCATTTTATGGGACTGCTCCCCACCTTGTCACCCAGCCCAGAGCACTGAGTGCCGCATCCACACGCAGGCAGTACATCCATATACATCCAAATTACAGGGAGTATTTCACACACAGCGCAGCTGCCGGGGCACAGAAACAGATAAAACCTGACAAATTAACACAGCACACACCAAACAAAGGAGGAGGATCCGCATCCTCACAGCCCAAGCCTCGCCCATAGTGGTGCTCTGGCTTTTGGACTGGCCCTCACCATTGCGTCTGGCCTTGGAGGGGTGGAATGCAGCAGCGATGTTGGCTGGGGGGCCAGGAGCAGGGAGGGTTGTGTCATCCTCACCCAGGGCCAAAAGCAGAGCGAGCCTCAAAAACGACGCACATCTCTCGGGGTTCAGGGATTATCGGGATGGCTCAGAAACTCCTGCTCGGCAAGGCCTGAGCTCCAGCGCTTTTTGCAGTCTTTCCAGGCGTGTTTGCTCAGAGCAGTGTAATTACGGTGTGAAAAAACCAAACTGAAACAATTTCTGTCAGCCAACGTGTGCACGGGAACAGGGAGTTGCTCTGGGGAGAGTTCAGGCATTAACTGCTGAACTCGTTTTGACCTACTGACTGCATGGACCAGTGACTCCCAAAGCAGCCGAGGCCGAGGATCCCTCCAGCTCTTCTTTTCTCTCCTTGAGCCTTCCTAAAATCTCTTCTTCATTTTTTAAAGCCTTCCTTGGCAAAGGTGACTTCTGCCTATCTTTTGCCCAGCAGCCCCACCTCACATATCCTTAAGGTGGAAGGGAAACCTCTTCCTCCCTCCTTTTTCTGTGCCTGTAATATATTAGTTAATCCGTTGTTCAAGCCATAACCTTGGGGCTCTCGTGAACAAAGAGGAACTGGGCTGGCTTGACAGCTCTGCTGCTTTCTTCTGCCTGGGTTTAGACTGTCACAAATGACGCTGTCCAGGCTACGCCCCGTGATGCCACACTGCTGACTGTCTGTGCTGTGGATTGATGGGGCTGTATTAAAACCACTTGGCAGGGACAAGGTTTGGCCCGTGGGCAGGTGAACAGCAGCGTGGACGCTTGAGCAGGAAGGGCAGCACTTGCCCTACATCCACATCTGGCCACCACAGAATGGTTTGGGAAGCCAGGGATCCTAAAGCCCATCTCGTTCCACCCCCTGCCATGGGCAGGGACACCTTCCACTTGACCAGGTTGCTCAGGGACCCATCTAAAGACCAACATCTCTGTGGTCCAGGGCACTGCATCACCCTAGGACATCCTGGAAAATGGAAACCCTTCCCCTTCCTGGGATAAACCCTCTCTTTCAGACCTTTTTCTTTACGTGGAAACACTAATTAAGTTCCTTTAAAAAACAAAAAACCAGGAAATTCTTTATATCCCACTAAAATAGAGGCAAAATCCTTGCTAGATTGACACAAAGGTAAACAAAGATGGACTACATAAAAACAATTACAGTTACTGCAGATCTCATCAAATAACTCTTTTTTTTTTTTTTTTTTTAAAGTAATATTGATTTATCTTTCCTAATTTTGCCCTTTGTTGTTCCAAGGAAAGCTCTCCCAAACTTTGGGGCAGTTCTTGTTTTCAAGGAAGGGACCCATACAACAATCCCCTCATTTTTTTTTAAAGCAAGTTTTGTGACTGTTCCCATTCCACAACATTTTTGGTTCATCACCTGTGTCCTCCAGTTTCCAGACCATAAAATCAAAAAGAAGGCCCTGGCACAGGTTGCCCAGAGAAGCTGTGGCTGCCCCTTCCCTGGAAGTGTCCAAGGCCAGGTGGGACAGGGCTAGTGGAAGGTGTCCCTGCCCATGGCAGGAAGGGGGACTGGATGAGCTTTAAGGTCCCTTCCAACCCAAACCAACTCATGATTCTACGATAAAACGAGGAATTGTAATCACACAACGCTCTTCTGATGGTTCCTGCCCTGGGAGGGCGTGACCAGGAGGGATTGCACAACAGTTTACGAGCAGATGGAGGAGACAGAGCAGCTGCAAAGCCGGGAGGGACTTGGGGAGCGCGTAACTCCCCAATTCCCACCGCTAAACATTTCCAGTGCACAGGGGTCACGCTGTGAGGTCTGCACAGGTTCGTGAAACGAGGACTCCTCTGGGGGTTGGGAAATACAGAGCAACTACCAAACCCTGAGCAGTTGTTCTTGCAGGATAATGACTTAAAAGCAACATCACCCCTACATGGTCATCCGGGCAAGTCCTACCAACCTCAGCGGGGCAGCGTAGACCGGGGCTGGGTGTTTCTGAGGGACCTCGCACCACCCTGGTCCCACAAAGACTCTCCTCTTTTTATTTTTAGGTCTCCTCTGCCAAAACTACGTGAGGTTTTCCCTTTCTTTCAGTGGGAAAATTCAAAGACCTGCAGATTCCCTCATGCCACGCCAGGAGAGGGGAGCAATGACTGATTGATCTGGGTTTCTTCCATCAAGAGCACCAAAGGAGGTACTGAAAGTATCCGTCTTCTGGAAGAAGGTTAATTACAGAAGCTCAGCTTGCACACAGGGGTCTCACCAGTCAGCGCGAGATAAGCAGCCTTGGGAGTATAAATTATTACAGATGATAAGGCAGAATTTCCCCTTAAACAGCTCTGTACATATGTTCCTAAGATTGACTCCAGAGACGCCTGTCATCGGATGTCAAACAAGAAGCAGCAGAAATCACAGAGAATTAATTCCTTGCCTTTTTTTCCTTGCAAGCATATGACACTTTCTCCCTCGTTTAGAGTAACAGAATGATCTCAGATCCTAACGAGGCGTGGTTGGATGACAGGACCTGGGAATCAGAAGCTGATGCCTGATCCCCCATGTTCAATCACAGCAGGCAGCAAGAGCTCCAGTGCTCCAGCACGTCAGCAGAAACGAGGGCTGGTTTAAGCTCTAGCAATAGGATAAATTCCAGGCACTATATGCTGCAGTTTTTGCCGTGACTATCCCTTCTGTGAGCGGTGTATAAACAGGAAACCACGGCCACACGGCAGGGAGCTGACTTGGTACTGGCAAATACTGATAGAAATCAGGTCATTTTGACATCCTTTGTTTATTCATTGCTTTGTTAACACTGTTTATCCTTAGTTCCTTGGCCACGTATACGGAACAATTCCCACTTTGCCACCCATCTACCACTCCTTTTCCCCCCCGCAAAAAACATGCCGCTGCCAACTCCTTGCCTCTAACCATCACCAGCAGCAGCTCCTGCTGACCCACACCTCAGGGATGTGCACTTTTGGGGTACAAACCGACTTGCTCCACCCTTCCAGAAGGATTTCTACCTAGCATCTTCCTATTAGTTTTTGCCTGCAAGCAGGAATTTCTCTCCTACAAAGAAGCCAAATCTATCTTAAGCGCCCGACCTTCTCAAATGCAGCCCACCCCAGGACAAATCTCCAGCCTAATTAGGCATTGCACAGCCAAGATCAGCCTACATTTGGCTCTCAGGGGTTTATCTCTACCTGGTAGTTTGATCCAAGCCTGAATTCATCCCACTGGAATGAGGAGTTTACACACATTATCAGTTTCTTCCAAAGTTACTAATGCACCAACATCTGCATTACCCCAAACGTGACTCATTCGTGACGTTCTGTACTTTACAGCTCATCTGTTCCTAAAGACTTTCCTCCCCACTCCACATGTGCCAGAAACATCAAGGTGGAATTCCCACCGTCAGCTCTGGGACATCAGAAATAGATGACACAGAAAGACCCTTGAATTCCTGCATGTTTGAGGGATCTCTTCACCCAGCTGAGTCCACAGCAGGTCACAGGCTTCTGCTGGCAGCTCCTTCTTTCACAGACCCCTGACCTGAGAGGAGCAAAGCTACTGCAAAAGCCAAAATGTTTGAGCTGAGAGGAGAAAAAGATTTGGGGTGTAAATACTTATTATTCCACCCCATTTTTACCAGCTAAGGAGCTCCTTTCTCCACAGCTCAATGGCTCAGGATAGTAGGATGAGGAGGAGGATGAAGGCTGAGGGGCATTTTGCCAGTCAATACCCTACTGAAATTACTGAGCCAGGTCACTCAGACACTGGTTTTGTTCAGAGGAATCAGTGCCTGGGGAAGCCTCTGTCTGGTCTCCCCATATACGATACCAGGAGATAACTGGCCTCATTGTGGTACTGCAAATACTTTGCAGGGATTCACGGTGAGGCTTTTACAACAGGAAGAATCAGGGCAGTTCAGAAAGGGGGTGCTAAGATCTCTGACTTTCAGCATTCAACAAGGTAGAGGCCATCTCAGGCTTGAGGACCTAACACCCACCTAGCCCAGCGCTCAGTCTCCCGTGGCAACAGCAGATGCTGCTTTGGGCAGCCCATGAGTCCCACCTCTCCCTGCTGCCCTTGCCCTCGGATGCCTCTGACAGCCCCAGCTCCTGCCTACGATCATCAAGGAAGCAATGTTCCCCTATTTGCTTTTCCCACTGACACTGTGATTTCACAGACCTCCGTCATCTTCTCCAGCCTGAGCACTCGCAGTGTTTCCAAACCTGTCCTGGAAGTGCTTTCAACTGCCCCTCCTGCGACCTGTTCTACTTCCCAAAAAATAAACCCAAAAACCACCTCGTTACGACTCCAAGCTGACACAAGCTGGGGCAGGGCCTTTCCAGTTCTCACGGGCAACCACACACAGTTAAAAATCCTGCAGACGGTCAGAGCAGCCAGATGTTATTGCTTCTAACTTCCTCAGCCCTGTGTTCCTTCTGTATGGGGAAAACTCTGTCTTGAGCTTCGGCCACAGAAGGTCTGCTAAAGATAGAGGGTGGGGGTGGTTTTGTACTCCTTCAAGGTCGTGCTGGCAAGAGCAGCCCTGCAGATGCACAGATATTCCCAGTTACATCCCAGACGAACCAGTGTGAACCGGGAAGCTGGGCTCGATGGGGAACGTGTCCAGCCTTCGCCCTGAGCAGCCTGAAAGGTTAAGGAGGGCCATGCCACCACGTGGGGCAGGGCTTCATCCTGTCCTCAATTTGCCTGTGGGATCCGAAAGCAATTTTTTCCTATTTCTCTGCCAGGCGGGGAAAATAAACCCCACAGTACTTTGTTGTTGTTTATACTGGACGGGATTAAGGCTTTCAATATTTGTTATATTTAGATGTCTTTCAGACCCAGATTCAGGGAAACATTACACAGGATTTTGCTCTGTTTACCCTTCGCTCCATTCCCTCGCTTTTATTGTTCTTCCAGTTTATTCCTCTTCCAATTTAGGTTACATTTCCCAAGGACCACAGCACAGCCTCAAATTTCCCAGGGAAACCAGCACCCCTTGGTAGTAGTGACTGGTTCTGTGGCTGCCAGACCACCTCGGCCCTGTGTAAAGCAAAGCGCATTCTCACAGCAGCAGTTTTATTGCCAGCTATCAGTCAGGCAGAGATGGAGAAAATCCTGACTCACAGTCCAAGTGACCCTTTAAAGTGGATAATTCACTCCAAGGTAAAGGCATCTATACACTTGAGGATGGTGCTCTGTCTAGGACCCCCGGTCTGCCCTTGCTCCCCCCAAAAAAGGGGCTCCCAACACCAGTGATGCTGGAGAGCTGGGACCAAGGTGCTGCACCACCCTGGTTCCTCCACAGACCAAGGAATTTTTGTTCCTCTTCCCCCCACCCAACCTCTTGGGGAGGGAAGGATAATGAACATCCCTACAGCAAAACACTTGGGAGAAAAACCCAGGCTGTGATGTAGTCCCCTAAAACCTTCCCAAAGATGAGCACGCAAAAAATCACAGGACAGGGTGAATGGGAGAGACGTTTACACCCACTGCCTGTTTTCCAGTAAATCATTCCCTTCAAGATAGCTGGAAAACCTTTTTTTTTTTTTTTTTTTGACTCCATCCCCACTACAGATCTCCATACACACATTTTGGTGTGCTCTGCCTCCACCCTCCTTCTCAGGTGAGGCAGGATGGAGTCCCCAATACCCTAGCTCTGCTGTGCCCTGGCCAATGGAAAAAAAGGCTGCTCCTTTGGAGCTGCTCTGATTTATCCCATAATAAGCTCTCCAACGGGGACTTCTTGCCCTAACACCAGGCCTGGTAACTGAGGAAGGACACGTAGTTATTTTCTCCTGGTAGCAAAGGGTGTGCACAGTAATGGGCCATTTCTGCACGCTGTCTTCATCCCCAGCATAAAGGCAAACTTCTGAGCAGAAGTTTATTTATTGATTTTTCAAGGTCTGGTCCAGAACCCATCTCTTGCTTAAGCTCAAACCCCTGCTCACAGATCCTGGCAGAGCTCCTGCGTGTGTTTAATTCCGAGAGCACAGCCCGGCTCAAAGCTGAGCTTGTGCAGAGCTGCGTGGAGCTGCTGCATGCACAAGGCACTTGCACTCCAGCTAAGCCTGACCTATCCCTTCTGGCCCTGGGAAAGCCAGGACCACACGTTTGGGGCTGGGGTTTTTCTCCCAAAATATACTCTGATGCTTAAATTGCATTTTACAGGTTTGCTGCTGCCCCGTACAACAGGAAGAAGAGCATGTTGTCGGGATGCAGGGAGGGGAAGAAGGAATCTAACAGCTTTCTGCCTCTTTTTAAAAGACGACTCAAGAAATTTTCGAGGGATTTGTAAGCAACGGGTAAGTCTTCAATCACATTCACTGTGATCTCCTTGGCAGCCTTTGCTACCTGCCACATTTAAAGCAGGGTTACCACAGCCTGAACAGCTGAGCACTGAGTGTTTACATCTCTCATTACCCCAAACGATGTCACTGGGTAAAATAACCAGATGGGCCTTCAGACACAAGAATCTGTGTCTGACTGTTTGCCCAAACATCGTGCTTGGTTGAGGTTTATTTTTTTCCCCCTTCAAGCTTTACACTAAGTGATCTCAGCCAGGGTTTTTGCTAGAGGTGGGTTCTCAAATTCAAAGGAGTCTCTCCTTGAAGAACGTGGCAAATTTTAAGATCTCCTCACTCGCTGTATCCCCTGATTTCTCCCACCTCTAAGCAGGCTTGGAAATATTAAGGTGCATGGCTGGGTTTACTCCTTTCTGACCCAGAAACTGGCTGCATGCACTAACAGCTACAGAATGAAGTCAGAGCATTCAATCAGAAGACAAACGATGTGCAGGAAATCACTGAGGTGACCAAACATTTGCTGCGCCCATGGAACTCCACCAAAATATTCCCACCCTAAATTACTTGAAATTATCAGACTTTTTCCCAATTTTTCTCTGCATGGGTGGCCAAAAAGTTTCCCCTGGGAAGACCTCTCAGGGCCACAGTTGTGTTCCTCTTTTGCCAAATGCCCAGAAGCATCCTCTGGCTATGGATTGGGATGCACAAAAAGGAACAGGACCTCATGCTTTTGCTCCAAACTTGCCCCCCAAGGACAGGGGAATCTCACAGCCCTGGCTGGCCTTTTCATTTATTTATTTTATTTTTTTTTAATGGAAATAAATCAATGCCATGCAGCACGGGGGAGAACAAAACAGACATAAAGAGCTTGGATTGTGCAGGGACTAAGTAACAAAGCAGAGAGCGAGGGAAAGCTCAGCCCTCCTTCGCTCCGTGGTGTGACCGTGGGGAAAGCACGGGATCTGGGGGACCTCACTGAAACAGAAGGTGACAGCAGGAAAACAAACCCTCAGCTCTGAGAACCCGAGCTCAAAGATGGGACCCCGAGGGCCATCAGGCTCCATTTCCTGGTGGAGTTTGCATCATCCCCATAGCAGCACTACGTATGTCCGAGCCCTGGCTGCGCTTCTGCCCCCGGCAGGGAGGGAGGAGGTACCGCTCCGGGGATTTACAGACCCGAGGATTCACACCCTCATCTCCCTCCCTCCCTCCTGCTAAAGCACAGCACAGTCTTGCTGCCGCAATGCTGACCTAAGATCTTCCATTAAAAGTTCCCCTCCTCCAAAAACGCTGGATTCCAAAGCAATTCCTCCTGCCAGCACCTCTATTTGTACGGTATCAAGCGCTGATGCCATTTAACAACCCCCTCCCTTTTCTTGACATTATCTTAAGCTGCTCTTCCAAGTTAAGCAAACCTGCTGCCCACAGTATGTCACTCCTCATCTTTCCCTGCTCTCCCCACAACCACTGCCACTACCACCCCTCAAAGGGACCAAAGTACAAATAATCCGGACTCTGCCACTCGGACTGGTTTTAATCAAAGGATTTGCCGGGTTTTCTACTGTGTAGGACACCTCATTAACAACTTCACACCTCTAAGAAGTGGTGGGGGGGGAAATGATGTTATCCACACTGGTACCTGGTGTTTGGCACCAGGGACAAGTTTTATTTTGGTAAGGAACAAAACAACAACAAGATTATGTATAAAATCAAAAGCTTTCCCGGGCTGAAAGGGCTCAGAGATCGGCAGGAGCGTATTTGTCAGACAGGAGATTAGAGCCTAATGAAATTTGTCTTTGTACGTGTCTGCTTCTGTCTTTTTTGGGGGTCTTTGTAAAAGCCAGGCTTATTAAAATGCAGGGAGAACCCCGCACAAAAGACATTTCTGAGGGTCCGAAGGCGGGCTTGTTAATGCCGAGGTTTTGTACAGAGCGTGCCAGTTTGGGGAGGTTTGGGGTATTGTTTGGGGAGAAGAAAGCAAGCTTCACTGATCGTTTTCTTCCCCAGTTTTAATCAGAGCAGCTGAAGCAGGCAGGTGCTGAGACTCAGAGCCCGCCGAAAAGTGGGGGAGGGAGACGTCACAGGGAACAACTCATCTGCACGAAGGATTTTTACTGTTTCGGCTCGTTAAATTGCACTGCAGAAGTGTTGGGTCCTCCGGGAGGGTGGTAAGAAGCTGCTGGAGAAGCATCACGTGGGCACAGACCAGAAGTCAAAACCTGCTGCAACAGGTTGGCATCAACACCCAGCAGTTTCAAACAAAGCATCTGTTTTCCCACATACCTGTCCCAGGGCAGTGGTCACGACTCCAAGGCTGCCAGAGCTCAAGGAGCATTTGGGCAATGCTCCTGGGTACAGGATGAGGTTTTGGGGGGGTTCTGTGCAGGGCTTCTCCCCATGCTGAATTTATCTGTGGGACTTGCTGATCCTTGTGGGCCCCTTCCAACTCAGGACGTTCCATGATCTACCTCCTTCTATGATCTCCGAGAACGCCAAGCTATTGACGTGGAAGAAAATAAAGGGTTGTGGCAGAGATCCTCATGTGCAGCACAACTCCAGTTCTTGCACTGATTCCAAAAAACAGCAGGGTCAACACCCACCACACCTGAACACTTAATGAGCAGCACCTGCAGCAGCACAGCTGCAGAGGGATGGTTTACCTCAACAGGGTCCTAACACTGGGAAAAGCCAGTGCTGGCACATGCAGCTTTCATGTGGCCCTCGAGGACAGAGCGACAGTGACAACAGTTGCAGCCCAAGCATGCTGGCTTGGCTCTGGGAAAAGGGGGCAGAGGTAGAGATTTGCCCCTGGTCTCCTTAAGTGCCTCGGTTCACCTCCAAGGGAAAGTTTGTACAGCTGGAGAAGCAAACCAAAGGAGTAGATAGTGCAAGGGGTTGGATCCCACCAAGTCCTTCCTTTCAAGAAACGTGAAAGTCTCCATGAGGCACTTCTAGAACTTCCCCTGACTCTCAGCCCAAAGGGGAAAGCCCACGTCTACCTTCTGGTTGGGAAACCTGCCTGAGGCTCCTGTGTCTCTCAAGCGTGACATTTTTGCTGTTGCCAGCAGAGCCCTTGGGAGTGTTTACTCACGAGCAGCTTCTATTAACCAGCTTTTGACACTTTGACAACAGAGCTGGGTCCACCCGGTTGGATTTTTTTCCGCACTGCTTGCACGTTTCCACCTGCTACGCTATGCGAACTATGAGAAAAATGTCATGTGTTTTCCTATGAGATTTTTCCTTCTGAGAAAACGTGGGAACCAGTCCCATGCTGCCTCAGCCAAGAGAGGAGCATACGGAGGGTAAGCACGGAGGAGGACACAAGTGGAGGATGGAACAGCGAGCCCTGGGAACCGACCAGCACAGAGAACTGAGGGAAAGGCATCCCAGAGAGGCACGGGACTAGTTCCCTCGGGACTGATTTTTTTCTTTATGCTCGATCTAAGCTGACTGCAACAAAAAACAACTCTGATGCTGAGGATAAAACACCATGAACTGCCCCTGTTATTGAGTAATTCACGTGAGTTATTTATCCATGAAGTATCTGATGGCTGCGCAGAAGCACAACAAGTAACGACAATAAAATTCCCCGTAAGCGTGTTATGGAACAGCACCCGACCTGTTCTGCAGAGCCCCAGAGACAGCCACAGCACACACTCAGCAATGCCACCCAGCTGAGGTACCACAGATTTGCGGGTTACGCTCCCCTACCTCTCCAGTGAAACCTCTGCCAGCATCTCCCTCACGTCCTGCAGGTGCAGAGCAGACCACAGCAAAAATCTTCGTTCGTTTTCTGAGAACAGCCATCGCTGCCAGCCCGACAAGGCACCCCACGGGAAAGGGAAGCAGAAAGCTGAGGCTGGGCTAAAGTTGCCTAATAAGCCTGATGGTTTTCACCTGCGCTCAGAGGATATTTTAATGGAAATCAGGTGGGCTGAGTCTGGGCATAGGAATTCAGCTCAGAGAAGGAAGAGTTTCTCCCCCCCCCCACAGGGCTGGCAAGTTTGAGACCTCAAAAAATCTTTATTATTATTATTACTGTACTCTTCATACTGCAGCCCTGCTCAAGCACATGGAAAGACATGTTCCCTGACAACTCACATGTAGGAAATGCTTTGATGGATCAAAATTTATATGACTAAAGCATTAAAAAGTTCCTGGGATAGTTGAACCCTCATTATGTTGGATGCACTAGAGGAGGGACCACTTGGTCAGACCCGTGGCCAGCAGTGAATTGGACAGGGGAAGGAGCTCCAACGCCAGTGAGCACCTTTGGCTTGTTTTTTCCTACAAGTGAAAGGAGGATCAGCTGCCTGGCAAAAGCCAAACAACACCCTGGGAGCACACAGAGCTCTGGGGTTATGCTGAAGGGTCAGTGAAGAGATGGAGGTTTTCAAAATGATGCATGATTTTCACAGGATTCGTCTGCTTTTTTGAAGGTCAGCGTTCCCAGGTTCTGTTCAGCACAGCACCTGGAGGGTCTGTGTAAAGGTTATCACAGGGCTCCAGACAAATCCATGAGGATCAGCAATAGCGTGGATGGTCCGAGGAACTCGGGCACTATTAAAACCCTCTCCCAGAGAGAAGGGCTACAGATCAGAACATGGAATATCAGCTGACTTTAAATGGTCACATATATATATATGATATAGTATTTATATATGTATCTTAAAGATAAATATATACTCATATATATATACTCACAGACCCGTGGAACCCATTGCCACAATATCACTGATTTTAAGATTTTATCCATATCGAAGGAATCATGGAATATCCTAAGCTGGAAGGGACCCAGAAGGATGATGGAGTCCAAAAAGGAAAGAAAGGATGGATACTTGTGGTGGGTGCTTAGTCATCCCACCTAGGGTTTCCTCCACACTTCAAGGAGCACATCAAACTCTGTCCATCCAAAGGCAGAAAGAATTGGGGGATGTCTTGGGATTATCCGTGGGGATTATTTCCACTTTTTCCCTGAGGTTGCCAGCTGGAGGCTCTGAGAAGCCAGGTGAGGTGAACCACGACCACTCGATGGCCCCAACCAGACGCCTTTCTGGGATGCTCTTGGGCCCCAAGCCCATCCTTGGCTCTCACTGCCCACGTTTTCCAGCCCCAGAGCCCACCAGATGGTGCTCTCAGTATTAGTTTATGCCGAGCCAATTTGTGACTCTTCATTCCACCGAGAATCTCCAGCACAGGTGGGGTGTGGAGAGACACCACCAAGAGCAACAGACTTCTGTGCTTTCCCAGAGATCCACACGGGTGGTTTGGCTTCAGCCCAGGTGTGACGTGGCCCCAAAACCAGAAATGGGCTTTTGAAGCATCTGGAGGCGATGGTGGGTTACGAGCTTCACCAGGCCCCTTCCAGCCCTAATATAGTCCTGATTGTTGTACCTTGGTGTTGGGCTCATTGGAAACCCTCTGAGGCACCGTTTCTTGAAGGCCCCCCTCTGTGGGACCACTTTTTGGAGCTTCTCTGGGGTGGTAACCCACAGCCACAAGAGCTGGCTGGGACACCAGAGGACTTTGGTTTTTCTGCTTGCTCGAGATATTAAACGTGTCCTGTTTTCACAGGCAACTTGCAGTAACAGGGAGAGGTTGCACAGGGATGTTGAGGGATCTCCAGCACAACCAGCTTGCACTGACATCCATGTGCTGTGAGTTCTGATGAACCCTGAAGTCCCTTTCAGTCTTTGTTTCTCCCCAGTTTTCTATGAGAGGAATGCCTGCAGTTCCCGTGCCCTTGGCAGACTCCAGTACTCATAATTATAGCAGGTCTGGAGAACTGGGCTAATTGTAGGGTTGATCCTAAGGTTGTTTCCTCAGCCCAGCAGGGCAGCCTGTACTCCTTTCACGCTCCCAGCTCAACAAGGCTCTCTTTAATTTCTCCTTAATAAAACTTGGGACAAAGGGGAGCATTTAATGTGCAGTTAAATAAAAACCAGAAAGGGCACCATACTGACCAACTTCCTAAAAACCGAGTGCCTGTTCTACAGCCATCCACGGGACGTCAGCAGTGAAATCAAACCTCGGGCACAGAAGCCTGAATGCTGAGAAAACCTCAGTGGCTTTTGTTTGTTACCAATAATGTGATTTTATCGCTGAGGAGCCGGAAGAGGGAGAGCATTAAAGGCTCCCTACGTGGGGACGCGGGAGCGCCACAGCCATTTACGCCCATAATGAGTTTTGCTGCCTCTGAGCAGAGCACAGTTAATAACAGATCATAAAGTGGGTTTACCACCCCAATTGCCAGTCTCTGAAGGTTACTAAAAGCCTGTTCAAATGAGCACAGTCAGATCTGCCTGGCTGGTCTGAAATCACCATTTTCTTCGTGGTTTAGGGGAAACCTCTGTTTCTGCCCTCGTTGAAACGGGTGAAAATCAGGAGTGGAGCAAACAGAGCCAACCTGACGTTGCCCAAAATCATTTAAATTTGTCTGATGGTGCTATTTGTTTGCTCCACCTGGAGCTGTCCCATCAGCTCCTTAACTAACTCCAAAACTTCCCTATTTTATCAAAGCTCCTTATAAAGCATCTCCACACTGGACAGGGTTAATCCAGCCCTGGGTGGGGAGGCCCTGGCACAGGTTTCCCAGAGAAGCTGTGAGACTGCCCCATCCCTGGAAGTGTTCAACGCCAGGTCGGATGGGGCTTGGACACCCAACCTGTGCCAGGGCCTCACCACTCTCACAGGGGAGGATTTCTTCCTAATATCCCATCTAAACCTACCCTGAGGGTGGTGGCCAGAGAAGTGCCAGTTCTCCTTTTGGAGAAGCCAGCTCCGTCTCGCACACACACTTTTCCACTTACAGCCAAAAAGGGGGGGGGGGGGGAAAAGCTCCATTTCCATTGTTCATTTGGCGCTTTGATTTCTCTCCATTTTCCTTGCCTTTGTCTATGTGGGAACGCGCGTTTGTGGGAACAAGTAATATATTTGAATGTTTTCTGCAGTTGTTTAGTGAGTCCCCTTCTGAAGCCTTATGGACCACCACGGGCTGAGAAACTGGGATGGAAGATCCGCAGAGACAGCCTCGTGCAAATCCAGCGTCGTCCCTTTGAAGTCCTCGGGGCTTCCACGGCAGCCAGAAGTAATTAGGGAGAGAAAGGGATTGTGAGAGCCGTGCTGGCTCGGCATCAGCACTTCCCGCTGGCTTGGAATAAAGCGGAGCTGAGCCGATGCCGAGCACTGTTGGAATTATGACACCAAATGTCCAACCTCTTTATGAAGCCCGCCCAGGGCTCGCAGGCAGCAGCAGCTCCTCCACAGCAGCGCTCACGCCGTCAACCCCCACTGCAGCAGCACCAGGATTACACCCCATCCCACCAAGCCGGGTGCCCGCAGCCTCCGATTTCCTTAGCAGTGTCCAAGGCCAGGCTGGACGGGGCTTGGAGCAACCTGGTCTAGTGGAAGCGTTCCCGCCCGTGGTGGGGGGGTGGAACAAGATGGTCTCTAAGGTCCCTTCCAACCCAAACCAGTCTGAGATTCTCTGAAGACCAGCACAAGCAAGAACTACCACGTGACTTTAAGCAGCTCTGAGACTTGCAGAGAGTCATAGAATCATAGAATCAGACGGGTTGGAAAGGACCTCTGAGATCATCAAGTCCAACCCTTGATCCAACACCACCGCGGTTCCCAGACTTTGGCACTCAGTGCCACGTCCAGCCTCAGCTTGAAAACCTCCAGGGACGGAGAATCCACCACTTCCCTGGGCAGCCCATTCCAAGGGCTGATCACCCTCTCTGGAAAGAATTTCTTTCT
>VXAY01007498.1:248670-313090 GCA_013399855.1 Oxyruncus cristatus | reverse complement strand
CAGATCCCTTTCTGCCTGGCTGCTCTCCAGCCACTCTGTGCCCAGCCTGTAGCGCTGCAGGGGGTTGTTGTGGCCAAAGTGCAGGACCCGGCACTTGGTCTTGTTGAACCTCATCCCGCTGGAATCAGCCCAGCTCTCCAGTCTGTCCAGGTCCCTCTGCAGAGCCCTCCTGCCTTCCAGCTGATCGACACTCCCCCCCAGCTTGGTGTCATCTGCAAATTTACTAATGGTGCACTCTATCCCTTCATCTAAATCATCAATAAAGATATTAAACAGAACTGGGCCCAACACTGATCCCTGGGGACATCACTAGTGACCGGCCACCAACTGGATGCAGCCCCGTTCACCACCACTCTCTGGGCCTGGCCCTCCAGCCAGTTCCTAACCCAGCACAGAGTGCCCCTGGCCAAGCCGTGGGCTGCAGCTTTTCCAGGAGTTTGCTCTGGGAGACGGTGTCAAAGGCTTTGCTGAAGAAAAAAATCAGTACTGAATAATCAAAAGGCTTCTTCTTACCTTCCTAAACCTCTTATCTGCTGAAAGCTCCCTCTGCCATGGGGTGCTGAGCCTCAGCGACCAGGACCACTTCCCCCTCTGGAAGTGGGTGCAGTTAATGGCAGTCCCTATTGCTTAACTAGCCAGCTCTCCTGTGCCTTCCCCAGTGATGGATGCACCCACAGTTGGAATTGTCACCCTCCCAAGGATACCATGTGCCCGGGAAAATCCCTCCTCCACTGCTGAACTGTAGATCAGGTCTGCGGGGTGGCTGGGGGAGATTACTCTGGGGGTTGGACTACACGACTTTTAAAAGGTCCCTTCCAACCCAAACCGTTCTATAATTACTTTGGGGACATTCCAGAAGAAAAGAGGAGAGGAATTTTAAAACTCCAGCCTGGAAAAGGTACTAGTCCTCTTCCTGCTTTTCCCCTTCTAGGCATGGTTTTGAGAAGCATGTTCCTCTACCTCTATTTTTCTTCTGCTGTCTTGCTTTTTTCCTCCCCTCTTGCCTTCCCTCCTTCCCCGTTACCTTCTAGCAAGGTTATTATTTTCCACAGCAAAGACTGTCAGAAGGCACCTTGGGTGGTTTTTAGTCCAACCTCATACTCAAGACAGGGCCAGTTTCAGAGCTGGATCCTGAATTTTGCATGTGGTAATAAACTCTGTGTTATAAGGATGAGCACAAATGTGAGACCAAGTTGTGTTTGGGACAGATCACGAAAATTCCCACAGCAATTTTTAAACAGTAAATTCTCATTCATCCCAATTCACCTGACTTGTGGGAGAACTTTGATTTCGAAGGTGTTGGACAGGAAAACCTCAGACAGTTTTATGTTTGAACCCAAAAGCTTCATTTCGTCCTTTTCCTATAGGTTATTCCACGCTTTCCTTCCATTCTGATGCCCACGATTTGTATGCCTTTACCTGGCAATGGTCCACTTGGATCAGGTCTCTCCCGTGTTTCTGACTCGACATCTCACAAGAACTTCCAGTCAGTGTAAAAACTTTGACTTTTCTCCCCGATCTGGAACAACAGCAAACAGAAAACCATCAGGAAATTTCATTCCATGTGGCAGGAATTTGACTTTCTGGACAGCTATCATTGCTGTCATGAAGGGTGGCTGGTTGAGACAGCTCATCAGAGCCTTGGAAGCGTGTCCAAAGGCTCGAAGCTGGCAGCACATCCCTCAGTCCTTGCATCCACTGCCAATATTGTGAGGATGGGATTTTTCAGGGTCCCCTCAAAGAACTGAATACACAGTTCCCAAGATGCCTGAGGTCTCTAATTCTGGTAGACTCCCTTTTGAAGAGTCTCAACCCTTTTTTTTTGGTTGTTTCTCATTCTGCTTTAGATAACCAGAGTGGGCCTCTTGCTCGTGGGAAGCATTGTTATACGCGTCACCTCCCACCAAGAAAAGCGAAGAAGAGGGGGTAAAAAGCCACACGAAGATATTAAAACAAGGAATTGGAATGTCTACAAACTGCTGGGAGAGTTCATTCCTAATTCACATATCCCTATTTACTGTTGAAGACAGCTATTTATGGCATTATAAGCAATCACTCTTGGTTTCTGCTCAGCCTCAGATGGATGGTTGGCCCATATATTTCATGCTGTACTGAAGTGGGATAGAAAACAAACAAAAAAAACCCCAAAAAAACCCCAAACAAACAAAATCAACAACAACAACAACCAACCCCTCCCCAAAACCCCAACAAACAAACACCCCAAAAAACCCCGACCAAACAAAAAACTCCAACAAACCGAAAGAAACCAAAAAAAAAAAAAAAAAAAGAAGTGAACAGACCTTTTTGGCTGGGCACATCTGGTCCCCACGTGTAAGCCCAGCCTCAGGGAAAGCCTGCTGACAGAGAAAAACGGCGTGCTGTGGTTCTAGACAAGCTTCTTTAGAGGGATGTTACAGAAACACAGGCACAACCGTTACAGGTACGTGTGTAAACAGACACAGAGAGGGAGAGGCTGGGCAAGAAAGAGCTTTCTGTATTTTCTTTTCTGAAGCTTGAAGATCTCACCTGGCCAGATGGAGATCCCTGGGCAGCACTGATTTATTGTGGAGCAGGGATGCTGTTGTTCCTTGTGTGTTGCTGGATGGTGAGAGGCTGGGGAGCAGAGAGGGACTTGGAATATCCCCGAGTTTGGCAGGGAAGGGCCCAGGACAGACAGCAGATCCCAGAATGGTTTGAGTTTGGAAGGGACCTTAAAGCTCATCTTGTTCCACCCCCTGCCATGGGCAGGGACACCTTCCACCAGCCCAGGTTGCTCCAAGCCCCGTCCAACCTGGCCTTGGACACTTTCAGGGATCCAGGGGCAGCCACAGCTTCTCTGGGCAACCTGTGCCAGGCTCTCCCCACCCTCCCAGGGAAGGAGTTCTTCCCAATGTCCCATCTAAATCTACCCTTCTTCAGCTTGAAGCCATTCCCCCTTGTCCTGTCACTCCAGGGCCTCGTAAAAGGTCTCTCTCCATCTTTCTTGTCAGCTCTCTTCAGGTCCTGGAAGGCCACAATTAGGTCACCCTGCAACCTTCATTTTCAGGCTGGAAAAATCGACCGAAGTGAAATGATGGTTACATTTATGTGAACATTTTTTTTCTTATGTGAACTTTCTAACCTGCACACGGGTCCTGGGGATGGGCAAGACATAAACACGTCGTGATCCAGCCTGTGCCCTGCTGCCCAAAAACCAGAGCTGGTGCTGCTCTCTGGCCAGCAAAGTCTGTCCTCCTGTGGGAGGGCGTTGCCTGGAGATGCCTCCCCTTAGTTTCAAACCCACCATCAACCTTTATGCACCCCCTTCTTTAACTCCAAGCCTCTTTAACTCAATTCACTTACTTTGCAGTGACAGAACAATGCTTTCAGGATGTTACAGCTGATCAGCAGGATATCTTTCACCTACTATTAATTTGGATGGCAAGCAAAATGAGTGGGAACAAAACCAACTTGTCTCCTCGCCCCAAATGTTGGCCTCCCAAGGAACCAATACTGACTTTGGTATTAAGAAGGGAGCAAGACATGAGCACAGCCTGGTGCTTGGCTGAATTAGGGCCAACAGCCTCCCAGGAGTAAATCCTTGTCTGCTGGGACTGAAATACCCTTGGACAGGGTACACTGGAACACAGAACAGCCACTTCAAGGAGTATTTTCCTTCGGTGAGATCGTACATTTGATCATGGCAAGGCCAAAAGGCATCCATGTATTTCTCTAAATTGGAATTTTTGTGGCAGTCTGGGGGATAAAGCACTTTTTTTTTTTCTTGGCTTTCATGTTGGAGGTGGGTGTCTGATGTCCCTGCGTTTTTCTGAAGCCTGTTCCTTGGGAGAACTGCTGCCTGGCCCCATCCAGTGACCCCTGCAGCAGAGAAAATTAATCCTCCCCGCCATGCAAACACACACAGCAAATCCCAAAGGACCAGCCCTGAGGCAGTGATAACATCTGGAAGAGCACATCAAGCACAGAGACAAGTGATCTCAAGTGATGGAGCAGCCTCCAGCCCCCAGGGCAGGTGACTCAGGAGCCAGTTACACTCACATTTTGAAAACATTTCACCTCATCCCCCAGTTCTCCGTGGACTGTGGCTTGGAGAAGGCTCTCAGCCCTCCCCATGGAGGGAGCAGCTCCTATGGATGCCAGGAATCCCGGGTGCCTGCTGTCTTGTGAGATACTTCTGGTGGGATGGGGATGCCACAGCCCAGCTACTGCCCTTTGCAAGGGCAGGGATCTCACCAATCTCCTGTTTCCCAACACCAAAACGGGGTGGGTGGAAGGATGTGCCAGGTATTTGTGAAGGGACAAACCGGTGCACGTGGAGACTCATGTGGGAAAGAGGCTGGACAGGGAGCAGAGGAAGGGCTGGAAACTGAAAAATAGTGGGGGGAAAAAAAAAAATTAAATAATGGAATTGGAAAATGTTACAAAACACCACCCACCTCCTTCAACAGCCAGTTCGATATCAGGAAAAATGTCTCCACTGAAAAGGTGGTCAGGCATTGGCAGGGGCTGCCCAGGGAGGTGGTGGAGTCCCCATCCCTGGGCACGTTTAAAAGCCCTGTGGATGTGGCACCTGGGGACGTGGTTTAGTGGTGGCCTTGGCAGTGCTGGGGGAATGGTTGGACTCAAGGGTCTCAGAGGGCTTTTCTCACCTAAACAATTCCATGATTTAAATCAGAAACCTTTTTTTCCCTGCTTTTTCAAAGGACCTGAAAATGATCCTTCAATAAGGCCACTATAAATATCAAGGAGTCTCAAATATTTTCATTAGAAGCTGCCATTTGTTGTAGAAACAAGGGTGAAAAAAATCCCAGTACACGCTCAAAGCCTATATTTCCCCCTAGCAAACGCCTGAACAGTTTTCAGCGTTCCCTGGAAGTTTCACAAGTCAAACTATTGAAGTCTGAAATGTCGTATTTCTGCAGCACCTACTGATACTGAACATGCTGCTTAAACAAGCCAACCCATACCCTTAAGTGAGCAACACAGAATCAGGGAATCATTAAGACTGGAAAAGACCTCCAAGATCATCGAGTCCACACATTATTTGCTGCTGGCTTTTTCCAGGGACAGGAGCCTGGTACCGTAAGGGCAATAAAGCAAATATTTCTTGAGCGCTTGCTCTTTTTTATATACTATAGAACACCCAGTAAATGACCCGAAAAACCATGATGTTAGGAAGTTCCATGAGTATTACACTTCCTTTTCTTTAGATCAGACCGTAACTCTTGCAGCAGGGGGGAAATTTCTGTGGCTAAAAAAGGATAATGAAGACCAGGGTTTCACTAAAGGGTCCTTATGCCCTTGGAGGGATGCTGTGGATGCTGCTTGGGAGCAGAGGGCTTTTTTGGGAATTCATGAGAATTGGACTGTCACAGAATCATAGAATCCCAGAATTGTTTGGGTTGGAAGGGACCTTAAAGCTCACCTCATTCCACCCCCTGCCGTGGGCAGGGACACCTTCCACTATCCCGTGTTTCTCCAAGGCCCGTCCAACCTGGCCTTGAACAGGGATGGGGCAGGAAGGCTTTGTTCGTATGCAAGTTTCTTTGCATTTTCAAAGACAATGTAATTTTTCCCACTCTTCTCTCACGGCAAGTTTGAGTTGGCCAAAGGCAGAAAGAACTGGATTATGCAGAACGTACATAGCAACTGAAAGGATGTCAGGTTTCCAAGCCCCTGCTCTATGCTATGCACAAATCTGGGAATCAGCAGTTTGCAAGATAGAGAAATTCCTGGGGACCATCCAAAAGAAAAAAAGCCATTTTCCCATTATAAGTGGACTGAAACCAGAGCTGGAAATCCAATCCTCTTTAAAGCCGTGCTGTGGTTTGGATGAGACTCCCTGAGTCTGGATCAGCTGACTCCCATTTGATGCAGGAGCCCAAACCAGATCTGTTTCATAGCACTGCTTCAGAAGTGGCTGAAAAACTCCTGCAAGTGACAGATTTCCCAATGTTTTCCGGCTTGCAAAATGGCTGCAGGTCCTTGTTTGAGCCAAGAAGCACAAGCACCACCAGAGAAATCCGTCAGCTTCAAGTCCAGGGCCATTTTTCAATGCAGTCATGAGCCTGTCTGAAATCCAGTTCCCAACCAGGCTACACCAGGGCAGTTTTCCATGGTTTTTTTGGGAGGCTAGTTCAAGCACACAGTTCTGCACCCTTTTGGAAAGTTGGTTTTGGGGGAGTTTCCTGCGTTCTCTTGGCTCCCCTTCCACTGACTGCTGTTACTGTTCCAGACCCTTCTGCAAGCTGCAAAACATTCCCATTTGCAGACTGAGCAAGTTTTAATTACTGCCAGAATTTTGCCTGGAAGGGAAGAGCCAACCATGGAGGCAAACTGAAAGAGTGTCAGCTTAAATTAGATATGAGGGAAAAATTCTTCCCTGGGAGGGTGGGGAGGCCCTGGCATAGGTTGCCCAGAGAAGCTGTGGCTGCCCCATCCCTGGAAGTGTCCAAGGCCAGCTTGGATGGGGTTTGGAGCAACCTGAGCTGGTGGAAGGTGTCCCTGCCCGCGGCAGGGGTTGGAACGAGGTGACCTTTAAGGTCCCTTCCAACCCAAACCATCCTGTGATTCATATTAATCAGATAATGAGAGTAATTGATCTTAGTTCCATACTCCCAAATACACAAGCCAGAGCACAATGGCAAAAAATAAACCTAAAGCACTATTTGGATTATAGGAATGTGCTGTAAAACGCAGGAAAATTCACCTGGGAGCTTCCTCTCCAATTTTGTGTCTTTTTTACATACCCTGGCTGCACACAACCTCCCCTCCCTCCATGCCCAGCCCCTATCTCTGCAACAAGGACCTTTGCCAAATAATACTTCTAGTCATATCTGGAGGATAAGGCATGCAAAGCTCTGGTGCATTCAAATGAAGATTGGAAATCATTTCCTTACAGGAAGGAGCTATCCCAGTTTGTCTGCCCTTCCTTTTGATTATACAACTCAGATTAGGGAGAGTCAGGAAATTACACAGTCTGACGAAAAATAATTATATATATAAAAAAAATAAAAATAAAAAGGAAAGAGAAGAATATCAAGGAAAAGGAAATTTTTTCATTTCCTGCCAAAAACAATCCCACGACTTCTTTGAGGTTTCAAAGGCTTGGTTACATTTCTTTCTTTTCTTTTCAATTTTCACCCTAACAAGTACCACTTTGCACGTGCTCCTTGTTTTTAAACACTGGCCACTATGAGAAGGAGCAATATTTTCATCCAATATAATATTTTAATATTAAAGGTGGGTGGATAGTGACAGAGAAACCAAAAGCCAACACTTGCCCCTCAATACAGCCTGAGCACTGTTGAGAGGACTAACTGGGGCCTGTGTACAGAACCGTCAGAGAATGGTTCAGGTTGGAAAGGACCTTAAAGACCATCCACTTCCAACCCCCTGCCGCGGGCAGGGACACCTCCCCTGAGACCAGGTTGTTCCAGACCCATCCCTTGCTGTGAGCACCATCTGAGCAAAGACAAGCCTTTCTGGGTAATGAAGCAGGAGAAAAAGAAATCACCATCAAACACGTGCCTAAATGCAGAATTTATGACTCTACAAGCAGCTGTCGGTCAGTCAACATGGACAGACCTGTTGTTTCACCTGTGCTCCTGACAAAACCGATGGGGAAGAGGGAGAGAGCCAAGCTTTCTGACAGGTGGAGAGAAAACACGGCTGAATCATTTACCTCCAGTTTTAGATTAACCACTCCACGGGAGCGATGGGACCAGGTGGGTGAAATACCTTCACCAAAATGATTTATGCCTGGCTCTTGTAAGAAGATACGCTACGACAGGCTGTACCATGCTCAGTCTAACTCGAGCTGGATGGTCTTAGCGCCGTAGTTTACACATAAATATGATTTTTCTTTTGCACCAGCTAAAGTCAGCTGTGTGCTGCACTCATCTGGATCTTAGCAAGTGCACGCAAACCTGACACAAACCACGACTCCCCCTGGGAGCAAGTTACCACCTCCCCTGGCAGCTGCAGGGGAGGGCAGTGCTCTCAGCCAGCCCTAGCAGAGCAGCAGAACAGGAGGGAGCAGCCCCCCAACCTTCTGGTCAACTTTCCTGGCCTAAGCTTTCGCAGCTGTTCTACACTTGAAAAATGTTCCCCCAAACCCTTTGATGTTGCTGCTGCCTTGCCCTTTCTAAGGAGAGGAATGTGGCCCGAGCATCCCAGCCTCACAGAAGAGGGATTCCCCACCCCACAGCTCATCTGAAACCCGTGGGCAATCCCACTGACTGTGGGTTTGGTAAGGGTCCTTCAGGGTTTGCCTGTAAAAGAAACACTCCCAGCTGTGTGATTTACCATCCTATTAAGGGCTGTGCTTTGCTGGGTGGCCTGGGGCAATGGGGCAAGACAGGCTGGGAGAGCTGGGGGTGTTGAGCCTGGAGAAGAGAAGGCTCCAGGGAGACCTTCCAGTGCCTAAAGGGGCTCCGAGAGAGCTGGAGAGGGAGTTGGGACAAGCAATTTTTTATCATCAGCACTGATGCCACCACAGTGCTGTGACAGGCAGTGATGGCACAGTGGCTGCTCAGCACAGACAGCACAGCCCAGCCCAGCAGCTGCTTTCCCCAAGCAGCTCCCAGCCTTCCTCCCCTGCTCCTCTCCCAGCCACTGCCCAAACAAGCTCCTGGTTACTCCTTTTAAATATCCCTCCCCTGGGAGCGCTCCTCAGACAGGAATCTTAGAGCAACACCCACCAAAGCCTCTGTGGGCATTGGAGACAGGCTGGAGAAAATCCGTCTCATTCCCAGTCTAACAAGTATCTTCGGACGTGGGTGAGCACAAAGCATCAGTTTGTTTCCTTTTGTCATTACTGGAGATCAAAACAAAGCCAGGAGCACGGCAGAGGGTCCCCAGTGGCAGCAGGAGAACGGGAAGGGGTCAAAGCAGCATCATTAGCAGAGCAAGGCACCGCACACCAGCTCCCACGCCCAAAGCGAGGTGATCCATGCTGGGAAGCCCCTCTCCCTCCTTCCATCCCTTCCAAGAGGAACCCATGGGGGTCCCAGCTCCATCCCAGAGCTGCAGGATCATGACCACAGTGGCAGCCCCTACGGCATCCAGCACAAGCCCATCACCCCTCCGCTACAACATCCCAGCCGAGGAAATCCCTTTCATCAAACATCCCAACGCAGCAAACATTTTCAGCAGGGTAGATCAGTGTGACTTTCAAGTGTCAGTGGAACCACAGGGCTGCTTCTGATCTGGTGACACAGCTTGTCCTAACCTCATTTGTCTCTTCGGAACTAGAGCCTCACACAGCAAATTTACGCTACATACCCCACAGAGGGAACCGTGTCTCCGTAATCCCAGCCAGTCATTTTTCCAAAGGGTTGTTCGCCACATTCCAACACTCCCAGACTGGCATGCGAAACGTCTAAACCTTCTTTTAAAAGTTCAGCCTTAGGACAGGCTTAAATCCTAAAAGCCTCATCAAGTAGTGGCGGAATTTCCATATCCATTAGGAATTTTTTCAGCTGCCTTGTGGGGCAGGCAGAAAATCACTCTGCAATCCCTCTTGGATCATGGAGAAGTGCTCCTCCCAAGGCCTGGGCACCATCCGTCCCAACATCATCACTCAAAAACAGCTGGAGCACTGACAGAGGCTTGAAAACCCTCTTTTCTTTCCTACTTTAAACATTTAATATTTTATATTAATAGAAGTACTATTTAATATTTCACCCCTCCTTCAAGTAGCATCAGGTGTCCTGTGAAATATACGAGCTGGTAGACAGCAATGGTTTCCTGACCTTCCCTGCATCACTCACTGTTTCAAAAACCCACCCTTACTGTGTTCCTCAGTAAATGAAACATCCCTAATCTGCTTAATCCCCTCCTCCCGTGGAAGGCTTTCCAAGCTCCTCCTCCTTTCTGCCTCCCTTTGCTGGCCCTGCTCCAGTCACGTTTTCATCTGGTTTGGGCACAGAAATGCTCCCCAAGGTGACAGTGCTCCTGTCATTCAGATACCCCCTCAGGGTTGCTCTCCAGTCCCTACAGTAGTCAAACACCTCCTGGAGTGGGAGATGTGGCATCTGGGAATAACCACTGCCAGGGCTGACGGCACAAACTATTTCAGGACAGCGTAAAGCTGGAAATTTCTGCCACGGGAGGAAGAGTTGAAAGAGTCAAACCTGCCTCTGGGATGGTCATTTTGTGGTTTAAAGGGTGATGGGGAAATTACCATCTCCTCTACATCCTGTGCCATAGGCGGCAAATATCCCAGCGTCCCCATTTTGGGGCTCTTTATTAATGGTCTACAGCCGTGATTGAAAATGTTCCCTCTGGAAGGTGAACAACACAGCACCAACGCACTTGGCAGCATCCATGAGGTCTGGCGGCTCCTGGCACACAGGGACATTCAGGGACTTCAATTTCAGGAAAAGGATGGGTTTGGCAGCCCCTCAGTCCCCGGCGGCTGCTCCATCAAAAGCATTTTGCCGTGCAGCATCCCTATAGCTCGGGAGAATACTTCCCACTTCCACGCTAATTTTACCTGGTTTTCCAACAAGAAAGCAAACCAGTTTTTAAGGAATGGAATTAAATCGAAAGCAAAATCATTTTGCTTTTCTCACAAATCCTCTTTCCCCCTTTGCTGGTGCAGAGATGGAAAACTATATGGGAAGTGGGAGGAAAAAGTATTGCTTAGAACAATAATTTTTCCGCATGAAGAACTGGAAAACTCACCTCAGCTTAATCCAAAAGAGCTGAATTTCCATGTCTCACCTCACCCCTCTAAGCCTCTCGCCCGGCAGTGATCCGGATGTTTGCTCATTTTGGGCTTTCCTGCAGTGCCATGGCAAAAGGCAGAGGCTGTGGATGGAAGAATGGGGGGAAAGAAGGAACTGGATGCCTCCAAAGAGAAATGCTGCCTCGTGGAAACTGGGATGGCTGCAAGCCTCTCGCAGCTCATTGCTCCACAGCAAACAAGCTGGTGGTCTCCATCCAGCCACGGGCAAACTTCCAACACGGAGACTCTCCGCTCCTGACTGTCCCAGCAGTGTCTGCTGCACAGGGAGAACACACGGAGACGGGACACGTGCACAAGCCCTCGCCATCCCCGAGGAAGGGCAAGAGGAGGCCAGCGCTGTTTTTTGGTACTGCACAGTCGCCCACAGCATGAGCTGTTCCTGTGACAAACTGCTGATCTTCTCCAAGGGGTAACGGGCCTTCCCATGAGAAGACCACACAAAAGGAATTTAGGACCGAGCCCAAGAACAGGCAGGATCTGACTACTCCAGCTTAAATTCTAACGTAACATCCAACTGGCCTTCATCCCAAGATGGGATGCGAGACTCAGTTGAGTCAAACTCAAGCGTGTCAGCAGGGTGGGCTGTCCCACCTCAGACAAGGCAACACCCCCAAGATGAAACCACCAGCAAATGGGCTTCTGCTGCCCACGGCTCTTGGGCCAAGCCAGTGACCAACCTGTTGCCACTGTCTCAGTGTACAGGGAATTCTGTAACTCCCCATGCACGTGGAGATTTTATTTTTTCCCTTCTTTTTCAATTACATGTTCCACTAACTGCCTGCACCTCCTGATTTGCTGAAGACTAGCCAAGGTTTCCAAGCTGAAGAAGGAAATGAAGCAGTGATCTATTACCATTTACAGCTGCCATGGGATGATGCAAAACTTAATCAGTTGTTTGTGAAATGCTTTCACTAGCAGGGAAAAAAGGCTGGGGGAAAAGCAATCCCTTGCTGAAGATAATTTCCACCCCATCACCCTCTTGATTTTCTTTTAAATAAATGCCTGGGGAAGTGGAAGCCCTCCAAGTACGTCCAGGTGATGACAGCTCTGGGCTCTCTGCTACAGAAGGCTCCCAAACTCACTCCAGCAATGCCATTGCTGCTGGCCCTCCCCAATGCTCACCAGACCACAGGGTCACTGTTCTGACCACACACAACCCTACTGCAGGCAAAAGAGCCACCAGGAGGGGCCCATGGTGGGATCTCAGCAATTCATGGAGTTATGTGAATCAGAGACCACACTCTGAATTCGATCCCCTCAGCCTTCCCTTGGTTGGCTTCAGGTCCAGAAGACCTCTTGGGTCAGCTCTGCCCTTGACAGGTGGGTTTAGTCAATACTCCTCAGGTGGCTTTTTTAGAGGTCATACCATTCCTGACAAGACCATTCCAATGAGATCCGCTGACCTGAAGCGATCCTGCTGGGAAATGACAGCTCTGTGTAGCTATTCCTTGAAGAGAATAGGCCATGGATAGATGCAGAACTGTGAGCACGACAGCCCCTTGCAGCTCACCTCTGCTGAACCCTGTGAGGAGTGGCTGCAGCTCCCCATCAGCACCGTTCCAGCAGCGCCGGGGGGACTCTTGTGGTCCCACACCCGCACGTTCCTCCCCGATTACCGCAAAAACCTCTCCGCTCCCCGACTCAGCCCGCAAGAACTGGGCTCAGAGACCACCCAGCCTGAGCTGCACAGCATTCAGCGACGGATAAAAATAACAACTGCGCTAAGTGAGGCTCCGCTCCTTGCCAGAGAGATTAGCAATGGGAAAATTCCTCCTTTAGGGAGTTCTGCAGCCAAGGACCAGCCCTTAGGGTTCATGACCGACAGCACGCCCCACGCACGTTTAACAGCTATGGGGGGAACGTGGGAAGAATGATGAGACTGGTGACCTCCCCTAAGTCTCGCTATTGCCCTCATTCCTCAAAAGGGAGGTCAGGGATCCCGGCTGAACGACGGGCAACCGGCACCCAGGCTCGTTTATCAGAGCTGTTAGAGGGGAGCTGGGGACAGGAAGGCTGCACCAACTGGAGCATCATCTTGCCCTCCAGCCCATTTGTTATGAAGAACAAACCAACCCGAGGATGTTAGAGGAGGAGGAAGAATCGCCTCATTCACTTGTCAAACAGATTTCCACCAAGCATCTCCGAGGACGGGTCCGCATGTGCCAAGTGAAGAGTGTGCTGTGTAATGAAGAGCCATGAAAAGGCAAGAGCCAAATTATGGATCACAGAGAAAAATACTCCATGGAGGTGAGAGATGGATATACACACACACACACACAAACATTTTTGACTTTGCAGAAATGCGATGGAAGGAAAAACAGGCTGCAGAATTTTGTCTCTACACGACCACCAAATGCTAAAAATCCCCTGTAGGGCTTAGATGATGTGTCCATCCTCCAAACCTTTCCAACACTTGCCCTCAGAATAATTCAGGAAAGGCTGTTACACCGTCCCACACCTGTTCTTGCCGAAAAGAGCACTTCAACACTGGACTACAGAGAACTTGGTGCTTTATGCACAGAATTGGATTTCTCCGGCTGCCTTTCACCCTCTAGGTCTAATCAGAGGTTACCTGGCTCATTTTACAGTGCAGTGTGGGCACAACCTTTGTGTTTCCAAAAAAAAAAAAAGGACTTGTCACACCAGAATCACAGCAAGGCCTTGCAGAACCATTGGCCTAAGAGGCAGAAGCTGATCTGTGCATCAGCTACTCACACTTTTCGTTTGTCTCCTCCTTTTCATAGACGAGACGGTTCTCCTTCCCCACCTCCAGCCAGTTTCTAATCACTGCCCTGCCACCTGGTAAAGGAACAGTAAAACGCTGGCACAGGAGAGCGGGCAACAGCAATATTTAATGATTAAAATTATTTTTCTGAACCTCGGACTATTTGGAACCTCCCAAAAATTCTTCCAAGTGAGTTAAGAATCGCATGGGATGGCAACTGTGCATGACAAAAAGGCCTCAAAACACCTTCCAAATTAATTACTAAGTTCAACCAGCACCAAATCTTCTGCCAAGAGCCCCGGGGCCCAGTTTTCCTGCTTTTGATTGATTTTACTTAATCACAGAGCTTGTTAGTCCCCAGCAAGCCCCCCAAATTGCATTGTGCTTGACCTCCTTTGGATCCCACTCATGGGATTTGGGGATGGTGCCACCCAGCCAGATGTTTCCAGCGCCTTTTGACAAGAAATACATATTTTTCTTTTATTGGACACCCTGGCAAGAGAACCCACGTGGAATGTAAACTCTGTGTGCAGAGATATATATTTTTCTCTCGCTGCTTATAAACACAGAGAGCCCAGTTCTTCCCCCACCAGAGTTATATGAGCCCAGAATTTATCAACGTTGGAGAACATACTTCTGATTTACACTGAAACAAACGGGAAATCTGTGTGCAGGAGAAAAAAGTGGATGAGGCAAGCGACTCTCATTTGCATATAGATTTGAATACACACACAACACAATATTTAGATTACTTGTACTCAATGCACTTGCCTCAATATCCACTAGAGTAAACCTGAGATCCAGAGGGACAGTCAGGGAAAAACACCCTCGTCCTCCCCAGTGGGAAGGGAGGCTGCTCACACCTGAGAAATCCCCCTGGCAACATCTTCATCTGGCAGCTGCTGTGATGCCCCCTGAGCCAGCCCTCACATTTTGTCTGCTGAAAGAGCAGGGCTGGGGTGTCACAGGTGGTACACCCACAGATCCACAGAGGGTTTCCCTGGCTTCTCACCAGCTCACCAAGGCCAGGTTGGACGGGGCTTGGAGCAACCTGGGCTAGTGGAAGGTGTCCCTGCCCAGGGCAGGGCGTTGGAACAAGATGAGCTTTAAGGTCCCTTCCAACCTGAAGTATTCTGTGGTCTGTAGCTCCAAGTTTCCTGTCCTTGCTGCTTCTCCTGCCTTGCTCCTGGGTCTTGCTCTGCTCCACCTCCTGTTTGCTGCCCCACAGGACTGTGGCCTGGTCCCAAGAGTCACCAAGGGCAGATTACGAAGCTGAGTCTACCTTCTCCCACCCAGCTGTCTGGCCCAGCCTTCAGTACCTGCAAAAATCACCCACTGATTCTAATGGAATCAGGCCTGCAGCTTCTGCTCAAAGGCCTGAAAGGCATGAAATCAAAGTCCATTATTTTGGTAACTGGCCTGCACACCAATGAGGCAACAAGGCTGGTTTGCATCAAATGTCCTTACGAGACATAAGAGAAGCCACCAATGTTTTGACATCAAGAAAATATGATACTTGTAGGGCTGAGCTCTCATAATGATGCATGTTCTGGCCCCAGTTATTGTTGACATAACACGAACACACTGGTAACGGAATAAAACACTCGATATACATATGTATCTATACATTTATGAATGTGCAAACACACAGACAGGAGGAGAGATAAATATCTGCAGGTCACAAACGAGCAGCTTTAGGAAGCTGCAGGACACGGGGGAGGATTTTGTTTAGCTTACAGCTTCCCCCTTTCTCCCCCCAGGACGAGATCTCAAACATCTGTCCCCCATCGCCTTCCAGCGAAGCCAAAGGGGTCATGAGTTCAAAACCAACACTGCACAGAGAGGTCACACTTTGGCAGGGTAGCCACTTGATTTTGGATGGATGAGGAGCCCTAACTGCGCTCATCCCCTGCAGCTTCTGCCTGATGGGGCTGCAAAGCTCTGGCAAGGTGCTGCTCCTTTGCCACATTGATTTAAAGGGTTGGGGATGACAAAACTGGCCAAAGATAAGGTTAATCCCTGACACTGCATCTCTCTCCCTCCATCCTCACCGTTTCGCAACTGTATCTGAGTATGAGTGGAGATGCCTCACCCCTTTAATCTGTGTTTTTAATACTCTTATGGAGGGAATCTGGGATCATCAAACTTAATGCAGCTTAAAATGTCTAGAAAGGCAGAGGAGGGCAGAAAAAGGATAAATGCACACACAGACAAAATCCCAGAAGGGGGAGGAAGCAAAGCTGTATTACAGCAGAGGAGCCCCGTTAGCACAAGACACACTGCTGGGAGCAGGGGAAGACTGAAACACGCAGGTCCCAAGTGATATTGCAGCTGAGAGCCAGGAGAGCGTCCCTCCAGGAGCAGGCAGGGGAAAACCAACTGTTTGAACAGCAGAACTAGGCTGAAACGCCTTCTGAAAGAGCTCGAGGAGGGAGAACATGGAGAGGGTCTCCATGGCCCAGGCTAAGCCTTTCCCCCTGCAAACAGTGCTGTCCCCACATCCCTCACGGACACGCGCGTCCGTACGGGCGATTCACCCGGGGCACCGACAGTCTGGAACACCCCGACATCTGGTGGCTTCAGGTGCTGCAGGACAGGACAAGTGGGTGGCCATCAGCCAGAGGGAGAGGGCTGCCACCAGAGGCAGAGATTAGCAAAAGTGGGTAAGTGTTGCACCCCAAGAAGGGAAAGCTGTGACGGCCTGACTTCAAGCCCAACCCACAGCAGCACAAAAAGACCGATATCAACCATCTCCCCTTGCTACGGGATATTCCTTTGGGAAGGTGGTGCCAAGCTACAAGGAAGCACACCCTTCTGTCACACCAAGCCACGTGGGATAGCCTCCAGCATGGCTGCTCCAAACTCCCTGCCGGGGCCGAGCTGCAATCCCAACCAGCAATCATCCATGCCTAGCAAATTCCTCTCATAAATCCCTGGCAGCCTAACTCATACATGGCCTCTGCAGAATGACAAATGCCTGCCATTTTCCTAGGAAAAAAGGAAAAGAGGCCTCCTTCCTTCCATTAGCCCTTTGAGGGGAGTTTGGGTTTCTCTTGCTGTTCCAGGCTGGCTGGAGGCACACGATGGGACAAAGATGCAGTCTGGGTGTTTTTTATCCCCATGGCACTATATCTACTTATAATACTCCTTTTTTTTCCAGCTGACTCTTGATCCCAGCCTCAGCCCATCTTCTCTTTAGCCCCAGAGATCCATCACAAGGAAGTCACATTGGGTTGTCCAGTAAAACAGCACAGACAGACGATGGACTGGACAAATCCAGTCATCGCTGTCACAACCGTTCTGTCTCCAGGGCTGCTTGTTTGTCCAGTACCTTTGGATGGATCTTCATAAAAGCCCACAAAGCCCAGACAAATAATCCCACAACACACTGGGATGTGCCATGAGTCCTCACCATCAAATCCATGCACCAGGGGCAGGGCGGATTCCGCAGGTTGTTTGCTCCCATAAGTGAGCCAGACTAAGGTGAAGGACCAGGGTCTGGTCACTGCAGGGATCTGTGCTCAGGGACACTGCCAAGCAGCCCCAGAGGGCTGGGGACAGCAAACTCGCTGGGAAACCCAGCTAGAAAGCCTCTGCAGGAAGAAGTTGCCCGACTTAAGAAGCATAAAATCAAAATCCTTCCCTGGACAATATCCCTTTTGTTTAAGGAGGAAAGTAGTCCTGAAAAAGCAAAGTTTTTCTCTTGGAAAACTTGAATAGCCGAGCCCTGGGAGACTGCTGAACTCACTTTCCACAGCCATCAGGAGGAAGGTGAAGCTGAAATACTCCATCCAGGAAAGGCCCTCAGGAAAACAAACCCTGCTTGTTCCCTGCTGATTTTCCTGCTCTTTTTTTTTCCACGGGAGGAGGGGAACCCTCCTGGCGCAGTCACCCCCATGGGGAGCAGGGGCCCTTTTCTGCTCAGCTCCACCTGCCACCAATTCACACACCCTTTCCCTGCCGACATTCCCTGCTGCCCCCATCCAGCCCTGCTGATCCCTGGGTGTCCCACAGACACCTTTCCCCTGGCCCAGCCGTTCCCAACAGGAACCACAAGCCCAGCAAACCAACCTGTCCCAGTTTATTTAACACAACCCTCCTCAGTCAAACCCTGCGAACAGCACAGGGAAAGGGAAAAGAGCCACAACAATGGGATGAGCTCTCTTGAAGCTTCCCATGAACAGGAGTTGCTCAGCTGTGTTCAAAGCGGCAGCAGTGGCATTTGGGGTGGGTGGAACAAGAGAGAGGCAAAATAGGAAGGATTGAGAGAAGGTGAAATAACCTCAAAAATAAAGCAGAAAAAGCAGCAGAGGAACATTCTGGGAGCAGATGGAGCAGGTCCTGGCTCCTCTGGCCACCAGGTGCATCCACTTATCACTCCCAGGGGCTGCTGAAGAGCAGGCCCACAGCTGCATTTCATTTACAAGCTCCCTTTGTGATTCTGCAGATCCTCTTCCCTTCTCCACATCAAGCAAATCCAACATTTCCACTCTCTCCAGCCTGCCTTCCCCCCTTCTGCCTGCACCTCCCTTCACCACCCTCCTCCTCAGAGGCGAGAAGAGCCCTCAGTGCTCAGACCTCGGGAGCACCAAAGCCCTATTTATTGGCAAAAGGGCCCCTGTCTGGTGCTCACCACAGCTCCCAGCACCCCTGGTCCCAGCACCTGGGGTCCCACTGCACGTGCTGCTACCAAGCATCTCTTGGAGCAACGCCTCCTGAGCTGAATCCTGGACACTGCCAGGACCCCAGTCCCCGAGGGCCTCTTTCCTCGGGGCCTTTAGGACAGCACAGGTTCCCCTTTCTAAAAGATCCCCAGTTCCCAGCACAGCAACACCCCTGGTCTCCACACCAAGGTCGGGCTTACCTGGCACCCACACCCAGACCTTCCCAAGTGCAGGTGATCAGACACACCACAGGTTGGGCAATAATAGGGTGATCCCCTCTCTTGTGGACGGGTTTTTTTGCCTGTCTTTTGAGCCGTGGAGGGTTGTTTTCCATTGCTAATTAGAATGCCAGAATGGTTTGGGTTGGAAGGGACCTTGAAGCTCATCCAGTGCCACCCCCTGCAATGGGCAGGGACACTTTCCACTAGCCCAGGTTGCTCCAAGCCCTGTCCAACCTGGCCTTGGACACTTCCAGGGATGGGGCAGCCACAGCTTCTCTGGGCAACCTGTGCCAGGGCCTCACCACCCTCAGCACAGGAAAGTGCTTGCTGACACTGTCCCAGTGTGTTCAGCTGGCACCAAGACATTTATTTGGAGGGTGAAACCCTCTCCTTAAACCCCCCAGACCCTTATCCCATCCACCTTTGTCTTAGAGAGGAGGATGCTGAGCATGGGCTGTCACCTGGACCAGGTTTGAAGACGACGCTGCAGCAAGACAGCAACCTCCTCATGCTTCCTCTCCCTGGAAATATCCTCTCTCCTGCGTCCTTGGGGACTAAACACAGGCAATTCACGCTTTATCCAGGAGAAAAGTGAAAAGCTAGATATGCCCCCCACCCTTAGCAGAGAGATACACAGCCCTGGAGTTCCTGTTTATAAAACCGCAATCAGTGCAAGCACAAATTATGCAGAATCAGTCAAGAGTAGGAAATCACCATCAGAGTTTCCATTTTTTTTTCTTAATAATAATAATAATAAAAAAAAAAGGCAATTTAAAACCACTCTGACTGCTGAGCTTTCACAAAAGCTTTCCAAGCCTTCATTTCTGTGGTGTGTGTCACCACAGAAGACACACGAGACGCAGTGAATTCCCCCAAGTTAATTTGAATTATGCCACAAACCAGATGTGTTCTCTGGTGCACAGAGAACCTTTTCTTCTTCCATTTCCAAACGGCTACTGCCACATCCCATTAGCTCTTTTATCCCGCTGCATCATGTGACGTGACAGAATGAGTCCTGACACCCTCATATATCATCAGGAAGCAACTCCACGCGAGGTGGAAAAAGAAGGAGTTTGTTGTAGGAGCAGGTTTGATAGGAAGCTGGGGCTTCTGTCTTGAAGGTCTTTGGGAAAGGAGAAATTCCCCTTTCTGCACCAATTACTACCTCACAGTCAGTAGGCATGCTGGAATGAAGGTGGAATTAATCGGTGAATCATACGGAATTTCACCCTCTGGGCTCGGCTTCCAGCTTGTGGGAAAAGACAGAGGTTTAAGCAGAAGCTCTGAAGGCAGGAAGAAATCGTTAGAAACACGGAGCCTGGCCTCCTGTGTTAGAGCAGGCTGTGCTTTGCTCCCAGAAATTCCTCCACCAAGCCCAAAAACCCCAGGGCGCTAAGGAGGAATCTGCCACTGTGTGATGGATGTAAACTCAGAGGCAGGGCTGAGCAAAATGCGTAAGATCCTTTGGACGCCTATTCCAGTGGTTGAACCCTTCTTATCTTCAGAAAGCCTTAATCTAATGCCCGTTTCCTGACCTCAGTTTACAGTCGCCTTCCTGGCTTGGCTCTGCTCCTGCTCAGCTCACAGAATCCCAGAATGGTTTGGGTGGCAAGGGCCCTTAAAGCTCACCCCGTTCCACCCCCCTGCCACGGGCAGGGACACCTTCCACTAGACCAGGTTGCTCTAAGCCCAGTCCAGCCTGGCCTCGAGCGCTTCCAGGGATGGGGATGTGCTGAGGACACCTCTACATCAAGTTTTTCCTTCCCACCGTTGCCATGGTCCATTGGAAACACACCCCTCGGCACAACATAATGTTCATTTGCTCAGTTCTCCTCCACCAGAGCCTATGGATCCTCCACCTAAGCCCATGTCTCTGCATTCCTGCTGTAACCACGGCTGGAACTACCCCCAAGTACACAAGCTGGCACACCCAGGGCAGCACACACGTGGGGTCACCTCTGATTTGCCCTTCAGGCAACTCGCTGTAAGAGCTCAGTGCCAGGTAAATTTTCCAGATGTGAGTCATTCTCTGCATCACATACAGGGGGGGGGGGGAAATACCCCAGTTTTACAGCCCTTCTGGTAAAGGAATGCAGAGAATGCGTCATAAACATTCCCCCCATCAAATAGGTGGTAAATTGAGCCGGGAATGCTTGAAACACTGTCCTTGGGAGAACTGGCGGGAATGATCTGGGGGCTTGAGCCTCTTTCAGTCAAACTGTTTGTTCTTTCCATTCCTCGATTTCTTTTTAGTGCATTTGAGGTGCTGAGGAAGATTCTTCTCTGCCTAACTGTCCTAGTGCAGGAGGGGTAACGAAGGAAAAACCTGTGGAGATAGATATATATATATATATATGTATATACACAGTCACTGGCTCCAGGATGGCTCCATAAGGAAATCCCAGCTCAAACCATGCCCAGGGGCTGCACTGCAGAGCACCCTTCTGCCTGACAGATGGAAGGTGGGTGTTTTCCCACCTTCAGAAGGTCTTTATCCAGAAACAGGCAAACAAAGCACCCAGCGACCTTTCTTCCTCTCCTGAAAATATTTTAGCGATCCCAGATAGAAGAGCCAAGCTTTACAGGGCATTACATGTGCTTTTCATGAGTTTTTTTTCTGCACTGAGTGAAGGAATGCACTTAGCAGGCTGTTTCCCCCTATATAAAAACACTGAATTAGCATTTCTCCCTGTGATTCTCAGTGTAACATTGCTATGTCAGAACAATACAGGATAAGCAAAAACCCATAAAAGTGTCCTTATAAAACTGCACAGTGCTTGGTTTTCGTGGTTTAATCCCTTGACTTCATCAGTTGTTCCATCTGCTGAGAGGAGCAAGGCTCTCCTCCACAGAGCCCTTATGCTTATCAAAAATCTCTGCTCTGCAGGATCCAAGGGGACTCAGTGGCCATCATCCAGCTGAAAACAATGATCCCAAAGAGTATTTGGAGACGCTTCAAGGTAGGACGGGGCTTGGAGCAACCTGAGCTAGTGGAAGGTGCTCCTGCCCATGGCAGGGGGTGGGATGGGAAGAGCTTTAAGGTCCATTCCAACCCAAACCAGTCTGTAATTCTGTGACTGCCTGGTGTCTAATTTTGGGGGCAATGTTTCTGTAAGACTGGCATTGAAGTGCAGCAGTAACATTCCAGGGTTAACAAGGTTAGGTATTATGTCCAGATTAGCATTATCAGATGACCTGAAGCAAGGGTTATATTAAAAAATGCCTTAATTAAAAAATACAGGTCAGAACCAGTTTAAGCTCCAAACCTCCGGTTATAATCCCTAATTGGAAGGCTTGGACACATAGCTCAGAGTGATGGATGGGCCGTGTCTGCCTCATGGCATCACACGAAGAGATGGGACACGGCTCTCCAGGTGGGGCTCGGGTGAGATCACAGCACTTCTCTTCACTGCAAATCACCTCCTTCTGCCCCCCAAATTAACAGGCTGCAGGCACTTGGGAACTAGAAATCAGCAGGGCACTAACTCCTGTTGGTTGCTTCGGTCTGGACTTCAGCTCAGGCCCTGGAGCCACACCAGCTGCTGGCTCAGGGAAGGCAGAGCGAGCCCACAGCTTAACCTGTTACCGACCTACTGCCCACCCACAGCACCCGTGCAGGAGGCAGGAGATGCAGCCTCCTTCTTTTGTCCAATCTGTACCCTGGAGGATGCCCTACACCTCTGGGGGGGTGTCCTCAAGGCCTTCAGCCCTGCTCAGACAGAGGTCTGTGGGAAAGGTTTGCAGAACAGACCACGAGCAACCACATTCAAAGTGTGAGAGTGACACAGTCCTGGGCAGGAGGGAGGTGTGAGGTGCCAGTGAACACCTTCTACCTTTCACCACACTGTGCTGACCATCTCCACCCCGTTCACAGACATCCCCACAGGTGCCCTGCCTGGTTCAAGCTCCTCACCACAGGCCTGGACCCTACAGAACCCCACATGCCAGCTCTAGGATATTTCACCAGGTGGTTTCAGATGAAACCAAACCTCCTGTCACCAGTATCATTGCAATTTCTTGCTGGAGGAGAGGGAACCCTTCCCATGAACCTCATCAGAGTGGCCCTGCTTGAAACATCCACCTGGCACTTGGGAAAAAGTGCTTTTTTACTGAAAAAAAAAATTAAAAATCTCATCACTTGTAAAAAAGAACAGCAAAAAACCATGAGAAAGTGTCAGGAAATAGGGTGAGAAGCTGAGCCTCCCACCCTGGATGATTAGAGACCTACAACACAGGAAAGGAGGGAAAGTAAACCTTTTACATGGCAGTTTAGATGCCAGAAAGCAGATTGCACCCTCAATAAAAAGTTTCAAACACCTCCCATCCTGCCCCCCGAAAAGCCCCCAAAACAACAACACCAAAAATCAAACAAACCCCAAAAAAACCCCAACAAAACCAAACCAACAAAAACCAAACCTTTTGCATTTCCTTGCAAAGCAAAGTTCATTCCTTGACTATTTCAGTGTGCAGGCAAATTTAGGGGGTGCCTGATAGGTATTTCAGATAAAATGGACTGGGAATTGTCCCGGGGACAGTTGATTTGTTTAGCATTAGCTCTGCCCTGCTCTGTCGGTGTGTGTCTCCATTACAGGCCGTTACTGCTGTTCTCCTGCTTCATTTACATAATTAAAACAGATTAGCTGTCAGGCAAGGCGCCTCGTCCCCTTTCATGCTGTGGGAGGAGAGGGCGAGGTGTTCTCCATCCCTCCACCTTGCCAATCCCCCTCAAGTGTCAGCAGGACACACCGGCCAGTCCGCCCTAAATTCCTCCTGCTCGCCACGGAACAACTCAGTAAACACCTCCTGCACTCGACAGCGGTGGTAGGAGGGACTTGGAGACCCCAGGGTGAGATGAACAGCTGAGCACCACAAGATCTGCGGGGCACAGAACATCTCCATGAGCACCACGAGATCTGCGGGGCAGGAACATCCCCACGAGCACCACGAGATCTGTCGGGCAGGGAACATCTCCATGAACACCACAAGATCTGCGGGGCACAGAACATCTCCATGAGCACCACGAGATCTGCGGGGCAGGAACATCCCCACGAGCACCACGAGATCTGTCGGGCAGGGAACATCTCCATGAACACCACAAGATCTGCGGGGCACAGAACATCTCCATGAGCACCACGAGATCTGCGGGGCAGGAACATCCCCACGAGCACCACGAGATCTGTCGGGCAGGGAACATCTCCATGAACACCACAAGATCTGCGGGGCACAGAACATCTCCATGAGCACCACGAGATCTGCGGGGCAGGAACATCCCCACGAGCACCACGAGATCTGTCGGGCAGGGAACATCTCCATGAACACCACAAGATCTGCGGGGCACAGAACATCTCCATGAGCACCACGAGATCTGCGGGGCAGGAACATCCCCACGAGCACCACGAGATCTGTCGGGCAGGGAACATCTCCATGAACACCACAAGATCTGCGGGGCACAGAACATCTCCATGAGCACCACGAGATCTGCAGGGCAGGGAACATTCCCACGAGCACCACGAGATCTGCCAGGCATGGAACATCCCCACGAGCACCATGAGATCTGCAGGCATAGAATATCTCCGTCGGTAGCAATTCACACACAAATCACTGACCGGAGCACACGGCTCTGCTCTGACAGACACCACGTTTCCTGGTAATCCCCGTGCCTTTTGTAACCCCCCTGGGCTCCAGCCCGTGCCTGGGGAGCTCTACACGCAAGTCCTCGTGTGTGACAGAGGGAGGGTGGTGTCTGGGGAGAGCTGCTGACAGCTGAATGTGCTCACAGAGATCCTGGAGTCAACAGCGTCTTCCAAGCCAACGCGGCCGTGAGGCTCCGGCATCCCAAAAAAACACGGGGGGAAAAAGCAACAAAAAGGCAACATCTGCTTTTGGAGAGCCTCGTCCGGGTGTTTGGTCCCTTCCCGGCTCACCGGAGCTCACACAGAGGATCAGAGGTGGTTTTCCTCCATCCCAGATTTCCTACTGGAGAAGAGGTCTCCACGGAAGCCGGGGAGGTTCCTGCCTCTCATCTCCTCCCCCCTGCAGCTGCCGAATCGCCCAGCGCCGCAAACCCCATAAATCAGCAGGAAGAGCCGGGAGATGAAAGTGTAAAGAGGCCATCAGAGGAGTTATTGATGCTGAAGGGCAGAGCCTGCCCTGACAGGCCCCCTGCCACCTCCCCTTCCTCGGGATGGAGGGATGGAAGGGCTGGAGGTCAGCGTCAGCCCTCGGCATGGGGGTTGCAGAGATGGTCCAACTGCTGCAGGTATCTGGGAAGATGCTCCAGCCCAACCTGCTTCCCACTGGCTGACATTTGCTTTTAGCAGCTCCCCACTGTTTAATCACCTCCAATCCCATTCCCATCTCGCAGATCCCAGGGATCTAAAAGCCAGCAGAGCTGGAACAGGATGATGGCACCTGTGGTAAGGCTGGTGAGGATAAAGCATGGAGAGCTGAGGAATCCCAAATACTACATCTGAGCATCCTAATGAGGATGGGAAACGGGGAGGAGAGGTGAGAGAAAAGCTGAGAGCAAAATCCTTTAATTCAAAACTCTGCTTCAATACCTGTGCCTTAAAACCTTCTGTTCTTGGGTTGTGGGTGAGAACCCTGGTTTCCTCTGTTGAAGAAGGAGGGAATAAACCTTTTGAAACTGCCTCTTTAAAAGCTGTGAACTGAACAGGAAGAACCCCCACACACTCATATTTAAAACTGGGGGATTTTAAACACTGGTTGTGCCCTAAGGGTGGGGAGACCAGAGTAGTCCCCCCAAGAGGAAGCTGACTCCTGGAGCTTCATGGCTCAGCTTTAGCACACTGCAAATTAAATAAAATTAAACAAAATTATTTGAAGTAACGCTGAACCCCAAAAGGAATTTCCAAGGGCTTCACTAGAGCATTTGCACTCAAGGTGCCACCCAGGGGAGCAGCAGGACCGACACCACCAGGTATTTGCCCCAGAACCATCGTGCTCTTCCCCAAGCACAAGACCCTCCAGCCTTTCCCCTCCCTCCTGTCTTGCTTCTTTTCACATCACACTCTGGCTCTCCTGGGACTTCTCCACTAGAACAGCAGACAGGAGGAATGTGGCACATCGTGTTTGTTTGGATAAAGCAAGAAGGGGGGATTGGCTCCCTAATGGAAAACTGGCACCGCCGTTAGCTCCAAGAGTGGTACAAGGTTCTGTAGGGAAAAACTGGATGAATGAGGGGAAAGCCCCTGAATCCCCCAAACAGAGTGAATCACCCATGCTCCAGGAGCAGTGATTAGGCAGGATGCCAAGCCATAGCTGACTTTTCCCAAAAATAACTGAGTCAAAAGTCCATAAACATCAGGAATTTCACTGCAACCCGCGTGTCCTCGAGGCCCAGCGAGGAGCCAGCTCAGCAGAGCCCAGGGCGATGGTGGGACTCCTGACTTTGGTGGTCCTGGGAGCCAGCCCAGTGTCCACGGCCTGTGTCAGAGCTCAGACAATCCACCTTCTGCCCGAAGCCCTCTGGCACGTGTTTTTCCTGCTGGTGAGAAGCACAACAAGGGAGAGGAGAGCTGAAAGGCACAAAAGTTCAGCTTGCTGCTGTATCCCAACAGGGAAACCGAGCCAAGAGGGCTAAATCCTCACACATGGAGCCTGCCATGGAGGCTCCTCATGGTGACATGTGCTGTTCCCCACTGAGACAGAAGTTTCAGGGCTGCTGAGGCAGCCTCTCAAGGGGCAGCACTGACCTCTGCCCTCTGTGAGTGATGACAGGACCCAGGGAATGGCTGAAGCTGTGCCAGGGCAGGCTCAGGTTGGATCTCAGGGAAAGGTTCTTCCCCCACAGGGTGGTTGGCACTGACCAGGCTCCCCAGGGCAGTGGGCACAGCCCCAAGGCTGCCAGAGCTCCAGGAGGGTTTGGACTATGCTCTGAGGGACAGGGTGGGATTGTTGGGGTGCCCTGGGCAGGGCCAGGAGCTGGACTCGATGGTCCCTGTGGGTCCCACTGCATTCCCCCATGATTCTAGGATCCCTCTCTCTCCAGCGGCACTGTTTGCTCTGCATAGTAGGAGATTTTACAGGGAACAAAGATAAAGTGCCACCACTGTAAAACTACTTTTAAAACCCACCAGAAGACAGACACAAATCTGGAAAAGCACTTCCTACCCCTTAAACCAGCCCGGGGTCCCAGTGCTGCTGCCACACAGCCCCCGCCCGGAGGGTGGGAGGTGACAGAGGAACAGAGGTGGGGATGCCACAGCTGCTCTTACAGCTCCTCGGTCAGGAGCACTTCTGGAGAGGTTTTCTTCTGAAAGATGAACACTGGGAAGGTTGTATTCCCAAAGATGACTGCTCCAGAGGTTTTCTCCTCTGCTTGCAGCCAGCCTGTTCCTGCTGCCCCCCGTCTGGCAGTGCACTGAGGTGGCAGCATTTGGGGAAAATCCCAAGGATTGCACACACGTTTCCTGTCGCACAGCAGGCACAGCGAAGGCAGCTGGGTCAAAACCAGATCTGTGACATGGCACATTTGAAATCTGACCACCTTTGCTCAGGCTACTGCTTAGCTGAGATGCAACTCAAGAACTGAAGTGCCTCAAGGCTTTTTTTGCTTGGAGATGCAGAGTTATCAATGCGGAAACACTTGCAAGACTCAGTGCTTTCCCCTAAACAACCTCAGAAGGAGAGCCCAGTGACCATACTGAGGCTTCAGCACAGTTCCTATAAAATCTTACTCTTCCAGTGGTACAGTTTTAGGGTTTCTGAAGTGATAAAGCCTAATCTCATTAGCTTGGCTCCTTTAGTGATGCAGAATACCCTCTATCCGATTGGCAAGGCAAGCAAGGACTCAGGAAGCAAGCCTGCATCCTCATTAAAGCAGGGGCAGTCTTTTTTTTTCAGCCTTCTCCTGTTTCAACAAGACATTAGTATGTACAACTTGTGCTCTGGAACTAGTTTGGTCTAATCCTCTTTGTTTGCCTTTCAGATTTTCAGCTAGTATGGGATAAGCCTGCTTCGGAAATGCAAGGCTGGCTCATGCCAAGTGAGTTATAAGAGCCATGGGCTTTGGTTACATGTGACAGCACTTCCAGAAGCAAGTCCTGTACGGAACAAGATCCAGGAAAAGAGCTCTGGGATGGGTTTTCCATCACCGCTGGCAGTACAATGCACTAGTGGAAAAAGCTGATGTGAAGTGTGGATAAATAAGCCCCTTCCAGAACCGTGATTATTTTTTAACTAAGCATCTGAAAAAAAAAAAAATTGACAGCATTTCTCAATTACTTCACAGCTTTCAAAGCATCAGCTTTTCAAGTCAAGTTGTCCAAAAGTCTCATTATCAATAATTTCAACTTTCTACTTAAAGAAAAAATAACTGTAGTTAAAATTAATTTTGACATTGACGTATACAAAAGAGACCCTTAAAATTATATCTATTTCAAAGCCTGGCGGAGAAACCCCAAACTCTTTAAGTTTTGAAGCCACATTTGAATTCAAATTATTCTCCATTTCATACGTAGAAAATACTGGTGATTGACACAGAGTTTCAAACACTTGGCAACAAGTTCTCTTATAAGGTGAAGGGCAGCAAAGGAAAACTTGCTTTTAAACCCCCCTACTTTTAACAGGTAAAAACAACGTCATAAAATAGATGTAATGACAAGGAACAAGCAAAGTGAGCTCTGAAGGATATAAAATAGTGAGGCAGAGCTTGGAAGACAAAGAGAGAACTGGCATTTATCGGGAAAATCAGGATATCTGCTACCAAGCACCTGTTCTGTCTGTATTTACCTCTTCCTCCCTCGGGTAGTTACCCAAGTGCAGGTCACAGCCATGCAGAGGGACTGCAGACCAGAGCCCCCGCTGAACAATTCCCTAAGTTCAGCTGCAGGGAGCTGGAACATATGAGTTACCTCTCTATTTACAAGGCAATAGCTCTGCTGGGATATTCAGCCTGGGCTGAAGCTGTGTTAGTAAAATCAGGAGTCAGAAGGGAACACGGCATCAGGTGCCACAGGGTTTGCAAACCCACCCTCACTTGTTCACACCAGGGAACACCGGGAGCATTTCCAGAGCATCACAGAAAATGCACTGGTTTGGGGTTTTATTCCATGTTTTCCTCTTTAGTAAACTTTGCAGACTTTCTGTCTCTTTGCAACCTCCCAAAATCGGGCATCCTGGAAAGAAGTCAAAGGCGAGGCAGAACTGCTCTTTAAGGCGGGCTGGTGGGACCAAAAGAAATGCAAATCAGCCTTGAAGACTGCCAGGAAATGCTGGCCAGGCCCCCCGGGTTGGCATGCAGGCTCTGGGAGCCCCCCAGACCCCCGCACAGCCAACAATGAGCCCTGGGTTTGGGGAGGGCAATGCCAAGTGGGCAGAGACCCAAGTGCTGCCCTGGCTTCCAGCTGCAAGGACCTGCTGGATGAGCATCTGAGGGAGGGGTCTCCATGGGCTCCAACACTGCTTTTTCCTGCCAAACGATGATGGTTGGGAAAAAGTGAGCCTTCAGATGTCCTGAGATCAAACAGATCAGACACCAAGTTAGGATAGGCTCTCAGGGAATTTAGAATCCCAGAACAGCCTTTGTTGGAAGGGACCTTAAAGCTCATCTTGTTCCAAAACCCTGCCATGGGCAGGGGCACCTTCCACTAGCCCAGGTTGCTCCAAGCCCCGTCCAAGCTGGCCTTGGACACTTCCAGGGATGGGGCAGCCACAGCTTCTCTGGGCAACCTGTGCCAGGGCCTCCCCACCCTGACAGGGAAGGATTTCTTCCCAGTATCCCATCTAATCCTGCCCCCTAGCAGTGGGAAGCCATTCCCCCCTATCCTGTCACTCCAGGCCCTTGTCCAAATTTGCTGAGCAGAGCGATATTTTTCCTTAAGCGGGGTCCATACTGGCTGTCAGGAGCAGGGTTTTCCATGCTCTTCTCCCAGGTGACACCTACAGAAGAACACCTTCCCTCCTTTTCCTTTTTTCCCCCCTGTTTTTTCTCCTCACTTTTCCTTAAAGCCTTTCCCCTACAACCGCAGCAACTTCACAGCCAGGACAGCAACACCAGAGCAGTGGAAAGGAGGCTTTTGCCTCCTTTCCACTGCTCTGGTGTTGCTGTCCTGGCTGCGAAAAAAGCCCTTTTGGTCTTTTCCAACCCGGTTGATTCCATGGCTCTGGGGGGGGGAGGAAAGAAAATCACTACAGATGCAAAATTCCAAGTCTTTTAAGAGGTGCGGGTCCATAGTCTGTGACCACTTTTGTGTTTCACTCTGTTTCTTTGGCACACATCCAGCAGCTGAGATGGGAGCTCCTCCATTAGCCCTGCGTGGAAGGGCTTTTTTGCCTCTAAGAAAACCACAAAGCAGCCAAAAGCAACTACTGACACCAGACGTCATTTGGGCTGAGGGGCCAGACTACCCAGAGCCGGTGCAGGGGAACCGTACGTGATATTAAACAGGTTTTAGACATCATCTGCTGTGTTTTGAAAGGCAAGTCCCACCCAGCAGAGCTCCTCAGGATCCCAGCTGACACAAAGCAGAGCTCTGCTGAAGTCAGTGGCACTGCAACCGCCTTCCCCAACCACAGGATCTGGCCCCTCACATTTCCAGCTCAGCATCCTGGGATCCTGAATGCACTTTGCTTACTCCTAGCCAACCCAAGTCTCGGCAGGAATGCCCTTCTGTTCAAGTGAAAACATTGCCAGTGTTGTGATTTTCCATCTCTAATTACCAGGAGATTAAATTCCATCGCTGTGGATGAGTGTGATTGCTGCCTTCAGACTTGCTGACGTGTTTTCAGAGAGGGGGAGAGGGAAGACCAGAGGAAAGGAGAGGAGGAAAGAGGCTGTGCATAGAATCGTGGAATTGTTAAGGTTGGGAAAGACCTTTATGATCAGCAGGTCCAACATCAGCCCGGCCCCACCACCATGTTCTCAAGTGTCACACCCCCTTCCAGGGACAGTGACTCCACCACTGCCCTGGGCAGCCTGTGCCAGTGCCTGACCACCCTTTCCCTGAAGAAATTTTCCCTAATATCCAATCTAAACCTTCCCATGCTCAGCCGGCACAAGGCGGCACCCTTGGACTCAAGGATCCAGCTTGCCCAGGGGTCAAACAGACCTTCTAGAAGTGGTCCAGATGCTTCTGTTTAAGCAGCCCCGTGGGACAGTTCACAAGCTCCTCGTCCTCCTGCCCTCCACTGCCAACAAGTGCACGTGAAGACACGTGGGCTGAGCTTCCCTCCTGCCCTGGACGCAGCAGGACTTCCTCCAAAGAAGAGTTTAAGCCTCCAGTCTGAACTCTGAGGAAAACCAAGGCTATTACTAATTTTTTTTTTCTTTTTTTTTTTCAAACGCCTTTTGCTGATAGCATTGTGGATTGGAGAGTGAATTGCAGCCAGCAGCAATAATGAACTCATGACACAACACCCTGGGGATGGAAATTCGGGGCCAGGGTACAGAAGCTCTCATCAGGCAGATGGGAGGTTTGCTAACGCAGGGGTTTGTGGCAGGGGATGGTTTGGATTCAAGCAGACTGACACACTGAGCCTTTTACATCCTGTACATTTTTTTTTTTCCATGCTCTGTACAGGCAGTTCTTGCCAAAATGTTTCAGACTGCACTTGGCAGAGAAGCGTTTAATCAGCGTTCAGCCTCTTACGGGGCTGTCTCTGAGGGAGCAGACTCGGGCCAGCGATGGCAAGTGGTAATTTTGGCTGCTTAACCTGAGTTGATTAATTTTAACAGTCTGTTTAACAACAGATACCATGTGGCCACAGCCAAAGAAGTTTCATGGTCTTTACCGAGATTGAAACTAGGTGTGAAACGCTTTAAAAATGCATCATTACTGCAGGAGAGGTAAAAGCTTCCGTGCCCTAATGAGGGAATGGACTGGCCCAGCTTCCAGAGCGATTACTGCTCTTCTCCGCAAGGTCACTCAGTGTTACCAGATCCCTGAATTTCTCTTATAAAGTTGCAGGAGAAAAGATAAGTCTGAAAGCTCCAAATCCTTGAGGCAAAGATTTGGATCACCATCACGCACAGATTTCTGAACTGCTGCACCACCTTAAGGAGAAGAAGTTTAGGTCCTTCTCTCAGCCTCAGAGCCCCAATCTCTGTAAGGTGTTCAACTCAAGGAGTTACCAAACTCCGTGGGAGAGACACATCTCTTTGCCACAGAATCTCAGACTGGTTTGGATTGGGAGGGACCTTAAAAGCCCATCCAGTTCCGCTCCCTGCCATGGGCAGGAACAATTTCCACCAGCCCAGGTTGCTCCAAGCCCCGTCCAACCTGACCTTGGACACTTCCAGGGCCGGGGCAGCCACACTGCTCTGGATTTTTAAATTTGTTCTGAGACAAACAACGACCATGGAATGTCTTACCTCACGTTATAAGACACAACAGCTGTGTTTCTGTAATACATTTTGCAACTCAGAGTTGCAGATGATCAAGGCAAAGGTTTTGAGATGAGATAATAACAAAATAATTTTGCATTCCTAAATCAATGTGTGTGCCAGTTTTAAATTACATTTTTTAAAAGTCATCTTTACTCCAATAGTAAAGTGTGCTATTATATGAGAAAATGAAGGTCCAAAACCGGAGCTGGCTCAGTTATTGAGTTTCCAAGCCACAGTAATGCCAATATATTTGGAAAACAATGTCATATTTAGTCCAGCTAAAAAGCAAAGAATTCTAGAACTGAACTCACATTGTAGGAGTTTGGGTTTGAGACAATACTCCCCTTTTTTTCCACATTGAGCAACCTGGTCTAGTGGAAGGTGTCCCTGACCTTGGCAGGGGGTTGGAAAGAGATGGTCTTTAAGGTCCCTTCCAACTCAAACCATTTTAGGATTTACTGGAGTATTTCCAGGATTTTATTACAGCACCATTTAGGTCTGAACTTCCCAGCCTACTCTGAGGTGAGCAGCAAGCACCAAACAAACCCCAGTGACCCTAAACTCCTGGTGCTCATCCCCGTAAGGCCACCCAAGTGTTTAGCACACAAACCCAGCAGCACCTTTCCAAAGGCACGAGCCAGGTCAGGGCCCCTCCACCGAGGGGTTTGTTTCCGTCCAGCCTGGCCCCCCGTGCTTCCGTGGCCTCGTTTTCCATCATTTAAGGTCCCTTACGGGCAGAGCCCAGGCATGCGTGTCAGGAGAGGAGAGCGGGGCGAAGGAAAGGAGGAAGCCCACCCCCAAGAAATCGCCGATTAAAATCGCTCCCAAGTCCCCGTTTCCTCCGCAAACAAAACAGCCCGTGAAAGTCCAAGTTGGGGTGGATAAAATATCAGCCACGTGCCTGACTTACAGCGCTGGGACTGAGGTTTGGGCACCATTTCAAGACTTTCCCCCTAGGAGTCTATCCAAACCCTCTCCGCTTCTGATGTGGAATAATTTGGAAGTGTTTTCAGGCTGCCGGCTGGGATAACACAAGGGCTATTGTAAACACACACGCAGCTGATCAGCACCAAACCCACACAAATATGGTCTGTGCACACAGAAATAACGAGGCGGTATTCTCCGGAAAAAAAAACTAAAAAAAAAATTAACTGAAAAGCTGAATTGAAGAAAAAGATGCAATTGCTGAGCAGGTCTTAACAAAAGCAGTGGTTGTTTGCGGAAAGAGCTATGTGTCGCCTGATTTTAATAAGTGAAATACGCTTAAGTGCAGGCCACTAGGCTTTAAGAGCAGTGGGTAAGCTCCAGCCAGAGCCAGCTGTCATCCAAGTGTGGGCAGCAAAGCAAGACCATAATTTCCATGGATGCTGTTTCAAACGCACTGCTACCAGCCAAGAAAGTTTGGACACGTACGAGAGCAAAACCATGGGAGGCTTAGGAATAACTTGCTGGAGATACAGGACTCAGCCTGGAGCTCTAACCCTGTGTCACTGCTGCTTGCCTGACCCCTGCTTTGCGTGGAAAAGAAGAGGATTGCCCTTTTGGAGCCAATGTTCTCTGGGATAATTTTGCTTTCCTCCACTACAGCGGCCAGGAAGAAATTCATCTCACCTGGGACACGACCCAGCTGGCTTCAATATGGAGTTGTGTTTTGGACCCACCCCAGCCTTCGGAGCAGGCTGTTGGGAGCCCAAAAATGACTCTCTTCATAGATGGCCTCAAGGGAAGCCACAGCCAGGTGTTGGCATCATTCAGGCACGGCCACACTATGAGATGGAGGGACTCTTTCCCAGGATTTCCAGGTAGCTCTGGTCTGTCTCATGGTATTACATTCACATCCTCTATTATTTCTTCCAAATTCCTCAGTTACCCCTCCAAACTCATGCCAGCAGGTGAGCAAAGGAGCCACAGGCAGGGACCTGCAGCAACTCACCTTCCCTTCCTTCTGAAATTCCATCTCTTCCCAGGGGTGTGATGGGACAGAGGTGACACGCCTCACATCCAAGCTGCTCTCTGCCGTGGCAACTGCTCTTCCTGCAAGGAATGAAGTCTCTCCATATTTGACCAGGCATTTCCATCCACCTTGCCAAGCCCAGGATGGGATTTAAAGAAAACAACAGCAACCCCATCTGTCAGGGTTACAGATGTTGAGTATTTACATCTTGCCACTGGGTGGATTTTGAGCAGACCCATTCCACATGTCAGTGGGGAGAGCGAACCTCATTCCCGAAACAAGATAGCAAAGATTTCTCTGCAGTAATAAATCCATCTGGATAATAATGGGGTGGTTTATGACTGTTTTGTGACTGCACCATCTGCAAACAATATTTCCTTGAGTAGGAAGTAGCTGGAAAATGAAGCAACATTTCATGTGGAGAGGCTTAAGTTCTTTGCTCTTCCACCACCAGCATTACTTTGACCAACCTCATACTCAAAGCAATGCTTAAAATAAATAAAAGGAGTTGTCCAAGCCTTACGTGGGTCTTTGGTATCCACTGTAATCAAAGGGCTTATGGGTTGGGTCCCACCTAACAGGCCAGAAGGACTGATTAGAGCCCTCTGAGTGAGAAACCTTGCGATCCCTGCTCCAGGTCAGGCTGACTGTGCAGGAAATAGCCGTCTGTCGACACTGCCTCCTTAGGACAGCCTTGCTGGAGACTTGATCCAAAGCCTGTTGAAGCCTGTGATTAGACTTCCCCTGCTGCAGCAGCCTCTGGGCAAAGCAATGTCATCAGCTCCTTCTGGCCCATTCACGGCCCGGGCTGATGAATTTCCCAAAGGAGAAGACTCCTGCCAAGATTACACTGGTCAAAACCCACCAGCAACTACTGTACAAAGGAAGCCACAGTTCCTGATGTTAAGCACATCTAAGACAATGTGCAGAAAAGGGTATAAAACAGTTAAAACACCGAATAAAGCACTGAGGGAAAGGGAGAACATGAATTTCATGTGAGTTCATCATGCACAAGGCATAATTCAATCAAGATAGCAACCAATGTGTGATCCTCCACTGCAAATTCCTCATATCTTTGTCCTTGACCTTGTCTGAAAGGCTTTGCTTAAGCCCTCGAGACTCTGAGCTGAGACAAAAGACAGTCTAAGTCCCCCTTTGTTTGGTGACCTGCTCTGACAACCTCATCAAATGATTTTGAGCACTACTTTTATCCAGGATGGATTTATATGTCATGCACGAAGCAATCAGGATCTTGCCCTTAGTTCCCCCATATTCACCATTACACAGGAAAGCCTCTAACCTGGACTGGGAATGAGTTCAAATTTAAGCCTTCTTTAAACCTAAGATCCTGACTCAACTTGCACAGGTTGCCCAGAGAAGCTGTGGCTGCCCCTGGGTCCCTGGAAGTGTCCAAGGCCACGTTGGACAGGGCTTGGAGCAACCCAGGCAGGAGTTTGGAATGAGATGAGCTTTAAGATCCCTTCCAAGCCTAGTCTAACAAGGAACACACAGGCTGGGGCTGGAATCACTGCAGGAGGCAAGGATCTCCACAGGGCCATACTCATTTGAGCCTGTAAATACGAGCATTAAGGAGACTCCCTCCAGACTTCCGTGGCTGGTTTTTCATATGAGGAACATTTAGGAGCACGTGGGCTGCAAAGTCATTACCATCATCCACAGAGGGATAAGGGACACTGATTCAGCTCAAGGCTCGGGACAGTGGAATGTTGGACAAGCATCCTTGGACAAGCCAAGGTTTAGAGGTGATGGGAGTGGGGGATGAGGGTTCATGCACACCCTTTGGAGGGTTTATTGGCAAAACAGCCTAAGAATATCCTCAAGGCTGGAATAAATTAAGACACACATTTTAGAGATGTCTGGGATGCCCCGTAATTTGATGACATACCAAGTGCTAAGAAAGGCAAGGTGCTGCCACGATGGCATTGCTACTCACATGTTAAAAGGGTCGCAAAATTATCAGTTTCATGGGTGATGAACGGGGGTAGCAGTTATAAACTAAATGTATGCAATGTCTAAAGCTCTCCTGATGGTTAATTAATGATGTAATACACAACTTACAGCACTCAGAAGTACCAACTTAGCCCATGAATCAGAGCCTGGGGCTATAGATATGCCACAGCACACAAATACATCCTCACTATTTGCATTCAGCCTTGTCTAGCCTTGGATGAGGGCCGCTGCACAGACAGGCTGATGACATGAGCTGGGAATAATGGCCAGTCTAAGAAGCCCTTCGCTCTTCTTAACGCTTTGTTTCTCTTCAGGTCAATACAGAGTTGTCACCTAAAGAAGTTTTTCTTCCCACCTGACTGACATGAGGTTGTAGCCAGTTGGGGGTCAGGCTTTTCTCCCAGGGAACAAGTGACAGGACAAGAGGAAACAGCCTCAAGCTGATCATAGAATCATAGAATCAGATGGGTTGGAAAGGACCTCTGAGATCATCAAGTCCAACCCTTGATCCAACACCACCGCGGTTCCCAGACTATGGCCCTCAGTGCCACGTCCAGCCTCAGCTTGAAAACCTCCAGGGACGGAGAATCCACCACTTCCCTGGGCAGCCCATTCCAATGGCTGATTGCCCTCTCTGGAAAGAATTTCTTTCTAATATCCAACCTAACCCTCCCCTGGCACAGCTTAAGGCCGAGCCCTCTTGTCTTCCTGCTGGTTCCTGGGAGAAGAGACCAACCCCCACCTGGCTACACCCTCCTGTCAGGGAGTTGTAGAGAGCGATGAGGTCTCCCCTGAGCCTTCTCTTCTCCAGGCTGAACAACCCCAGCTCCCTCAGCCTCTCCTCACAGCACTTGTGTTCCAGTCCCTTCCCCAGCCTGGTTGCTCATCCCTGGCCCTGCTCCAGCCCCTCCATGTCCTTCCTGAGCTGAGGGGCCCAGAACTGGACACAGCACTCCAGGGGTGGCCTCACCAGCGCTGAGTACAGGGGCAGAATCACCTCCCTGCTCCTGCTGCCACACTGTTCCTGAGGAACTTAAAGGTCCCCCCCAACACTAAACACCCCCCCCACTTTGAGCCCATCAGGCTCTTCAGGAGCACCTCCAGGAAGGCGCTCGGCTGCTCAGCCCTCCCCTGTGCTGTGACGACAGCATGAGCCGCTCCCAGCGCTGGCAGCCCTCCATGGTTATTAGCAGCTAATAACCCAAGCATTTCTGGGCTCAGTGTCACAGCATCTGAGGGCCTTTCAAGAGCCAGAAGAATTTAAGAGTTTGCTTTGCTTTGCCTTTAGCTCTGGAACTCGGCGTGGCTTGATCCTGGGCACTCCTTTGCAGGGAGACAGGGATGGTGGTGGGTAATAAGGAGGTAGAACCTTAAGCCACCCTCATGGCTCCACGATCAACCGGGTTGAGTAGAGGTGGGAGGTAAGTGGGGAGGCCTGGACAATTCCCAGTTCTGGACCCTCATTTCGTGAGGCTGTCTCCAGGGAGGATCTGCGTCTTGCAGAGAGTACACTGAAGCCACTACTTTCACAGAGTCATGGAATTGTTAAGGATGGAAAAGCCCTCTAAGATACTTGAGTCCAACCATTCCCCCAGCACTGCAAAGGCCGCCGCTAAACCATGTCACAAAGTGCCACATCCACGTGGCTTTTAAATCCCTCCAGGGATGGGGCTCCATCACTGCTCTGGGCAGCCTGTGCCAAGGCTGGACAACCTTTCCATGAAGGAATTGTTCCCAATATCCAACCTAAACCTCCTCTGGCACAACTCAAGGCTTTTCCTTCTTGTCCTGTCCCTTGTTCCCTGGGAGCAGAGCCCAACCCTCCCCCCACAGTTCTCCCCTCCTGTCAGGGAGTTGCAGAGAATGAGAAGGTCCCCCCTGAGCCTCCTTTTCTCCAGGCTGAGCCCCCCCAGCTCCCTCAGCTGCTTCTGGTGCTTCAGCCCCTTCTCCAGCTCCATTCCCTTCCCTGGACACGCTCCAGCCCCTCGGTGTCTGTTCCATGAGGGCCCAGAACTGGACACAGCCCTCAGCTGCCCTGGTCCCGTGACACACCATGGCTGGGAGAGCCCAGGTGCCCTTGGCCACCCGGGCACACCTGCCAAGAATGAAGCAGCTCCGTGGTTACCTGTCACGTGTCCCAGATCCAAACGGGTGTCGTCGACCGTAACCGGATGGAAAGTGAGGATTCCTTCCGCCTCCCGGGAGAACCAGAGCTGAGCACCAGCACCACTCATAACACTCATCCCCATTCCAGCTGTCGCCCCAGAGCTCCTGCACATCTGGAAAAGCACAAAACAGCCCAGCAAACACAGTGCTCTGAGTCAGATGCCTTCGCCCTGAGTCACCGAGTGGGACGCAGAGGAAAAGGTGAAAGGCGTCAGTTATTCCAAGGAATTGTGCAACGAGCAAAACAAACCCCAAACACAAATATCACACCCACTGGGGAGGCTGCCTGCCTCCAGGAACCCCACAAGTCAGAACGCCCACGGCAGCTCAGAACCTGCAGAGCCAAGACGCACAAGCACGCTTGGACCTCCTGGAAGGAATGTGGTGGCGAATTTAAATCATGTCTTAACACACTTCCACCCAAATGCCTCCGGAGCAGCTCACAGTGCTACAGCACGGCGCTCTCCCGCCAGCTTCCTACTGGGAAACACATCGGGGGCTTGGAAACGCCCTCACTGGCCATGAGTGCAGACCAGAGGGGGAACAGTCAGCTGCCATCGCTTGTGCAGATGGTGTTTCTCCCAAGAGTCCCCCAAAAACCTTCAGTGGGGTCAACTGAAATAGCTTTCGGGTTTGGTTTTTTGTTTTTTTTTTTCATTTTTAAGTTAGTCCAAACAACCAACAAACACTTCAAACTACCTGCTTCAGCTTTCTTTGGCAAAGCTGCACAGCTAGGCAGGCATCCTACAGGTATCCTACTGCTGTGCTCTCCAGCTTGGCCAGTTTTGAATCCCCAATATTAGTAAGATTTGTCAGACACTACCTGCTTTTGTTGCATATTACCCTCTTCCCTGGGGGACTCTTCTCTTTGCTTTGAATCTGGCAGAACAAGTTGTGCTGCTTGTAGATTTATATGGAGGTACATCAAGTTCTCCTTCCAGTACACAGGACTGAATAATCAATTCCTCATGAAGGTTTGTGAAAAAAACCCCTCTATTCTCAGACAGTCTTTTCCATGGAAGGGTTTTTAAACTGGGTCCAAGTCGCTAATGTAAAAAAAAATATGCAAATAATGATGCGTTTAATTAGTTAAATTAATTCATTAAATTAACAGCTCTGGCAATATTTGGTCTCTTCCCAAAGCCACAGCTCACGGGGGTTAACACACAAACCCAAGTGTGCTCCCAAGCCTCATGTCTGCAAAACCTGAACGTTTCAACAGTCTCAGAAATAGGTTAAACAAACCTTTACCAAGAATACACAGGCATCAACTGAGCTCACCTTCAAATGAGAGAAATCTGCTGGAAGAGGTCTCTGGTGCCTAATCCAGGGCTATTTCCTCCAATTCTGTCTAAGTCAGTGTTTCCAAGAGTTAAAACCCCACTGGTTTTAGCCAAACTCTCCCTTTATTTAAGGTATAAAGGGAACAATATTTATCGTTCAAAGGAACCAGTCCTGTTTCGTCCCTGCTCCTATTTCTGTCTTCTGCCTGCAGACAGGAGCCTCCCTTCCCTGTGCTAATTAATAGAGGGATAAAGGCACACCTTGGGCTTGAGAGTTTTATAGAAAAGTTAATTACAGATCCTGACTTCATAATTACCACAGGATCCCCTCAGGCTTTACCTGGCTAGGAAGAAGCAAGGGATGACTTGGAAGGCTGGAGTGAAAGCTGATCTTTACAGAAAGTGTAAGACATAGGAAGGGCCACCGAAAACTTCCGTAATGACGGCATTAGGGGGGGACAACAATAGGTCAGAAAGAGAGAGAAACACTAATGGGTCACAGGCATCATCACGTACTTGCCAAAATTGAAGAGAACGGAGATTAAGACCATAAGAAGGTAACTGAACCTGCTGCACTGGCAACACGACGTGGAGCTGCGTAGCTGTAAGTCTGTTAAACAGGCTGAGACTAACTGGAAGGAGATGCAAGATCGGGGCAGAGGGAAAGCTCCCCTCAGACAAGGCAGCCGAAAATGTCAGTGTGAAAACTGTGCTACATGCTCCCAGCTCAGCCCTTGGACCCAGCAACAGAGTGGCTTAAGATGATCAAGACCACTTGTGTACTTCCATCTCCGACCTGCAAACGCTTACATACGCAGTCTGGTATTTGCTGAGTTGGTGCCTCAAGCTCCCCATTCCATAAATCCTCTTCCCTTTCAGGCTCAAGTGATGGAAAACGTTCTCCGAGCACACAAAATACTCGCTGAAGTCAGAGGGGAACTGCGGTGAGGTAATACGGCAGAAAGCCACTGTCTGAAGAATAAACACAAAGGGCTCCTCATTTATAAAACCAAACCTTTTGTAACCAGAAGATCTGGACAGAAACATCCCACTGGCACCCGGAGTTGCATGTGTGGACTGGCCTGCTGGGGTTTTACCAGCACGCCGGGAGCTCACACCGCCACTTTCTGCAGGCTGGGACATCCTTGTGCTGTCTCTTTGTACACAGACCATGACTCCTCTGGAGCCCTTTCTACAGGCAATTTTGGGCAAACACATAACTTAGAATGCAGTTTAAAGCCAACACCTTACCAATACAGGTTTACACAGCAGGACAAACACCACAGTTCACAGCCTGGTCCTAACCTTCTCCGTTCCCAAGGTGCTCAGAGCAGCCAGGAGCACAGCTCCCAGTTTAAAAGAGGAACCATTAAATCCTTAAGGATGTGTTGGTCCATTGTAGAAGTTGTATTTCTCAATGTATTCAAGGCTTTGCCAGCCAATTCCATAAATCAACTTGTTGGAAAAACTGCCTTGAAAAAAGAAAAAGGCAATTAAAAGTCGTGTGAGCAACACAGCCATGCGGGCAGGAATTCCTCACCTCGTGTGCTCCCGAGGCACTTTTCACAGCCCCTGTCATAGAGGGAAAAATTGTCTTCAAAAGTACCCGGTGAGATCGGAAAAAAAAAGTCCCCGAGCGACCGTCACGGGGAAACAAAGCAAGAGAAGCGGAGGAAACGGCGAGCTGTGGGCCACCGTTGGTGGGCACTTGAATAGGAGCCCTGGGCTCGACACCACCGGCACCCGGAACAAAACCGGAGCCCGGCAGCCGTTTGTCAAGGGGCACAAATGCACACAAGTGGTGGGAACCCGGCCCTGTCAGGCACCTTTCTGTGGGGCTGCGCCGAGCCCCTGATGGATCGCTGGGCCGGGAGGGCAGCATTGTGAGCAGCAATAATGAGACATCTGGCCCGTTCCCTTTCTGAAAGAGTATTTTGGCTCCACTGAGACCACGTGAGCGGCTCCTTGGACAATGCACAGACTCGGGGTCTCGCTGCCACCGATCCACAGTGCCGGGTCCGTCCTGCCCCGTATCCAGCACCATCCCTCCAAATCCCAGCCCCACCGGCATCCGACAGAGCCTTCACCCCTCTCTGCACTGGCACCCTCACGCTCCACAGCCTCCGTCACCCACTGGATCCCCCCTCGGAGGTCTCCATGCTCAGGACACCACATCCAAGCTGACACACACATGGGCTTACACAGCACAACCTCTCTGCCTTAAATCTGCCCTCTGGGCACAGGACCATGGAATGGTTTGGCTTTGAAGAGACCTTGAAGCTCAGTTCATTCCACCCCCCTGCCATGGGCAGGGACACCTTCCACGGGACCAGGCTGCTCCAGCCTGGCCTGGGACACTTCCAGGGACCCACAGGCAGCCACAGCTTCTCTGGGCATCATGTGCCAGGGCCTCACCACCTTCAGCATAAAATATTCCTCCCAAAACCGCATCCAACCCTTCCCTCTGGCACTTAGAATCCATCCCCTTTGTCCTGTCACTCCATCCACAAAAGGTCCCCTGTCACCTCCCCAGCCAGAGAGGGAAGGATATGCAGCAGGGTGTGAGGGTTTTATCCAGCTGCCAGTGCAAACAGGCTCCCCATCCACAGGTAAACCAGCAGCTCCTAGGAATCCATCCACTCTCCTTCCTAGGAATCCCAGGAATCCATCACACTCCTCCTGTGCACAGGCAGGACCCAAGGCTCACGGGCACAGCCTCAGGGAAGCAGGCATACATTATAAAGCCTGGTCTGTGCAAAAAAATAGAGAGTTTCTACGGAGAATTTCAGTTCTGAGCACTTTTTATCCAAAAAAATTGAAAGTATGGGGATTTAAATACACTAGACAACCCTTCAGCAGCCCTCTCTTGACACCCTACACCCTCCAAGTGACAAGGGGAGCTGAGAGCTCTCTGAGAAGGGACATAAAGAAAATACGGGAAATAGAAGCAAAGAAAGGAACAGCAAAGCGGAGGAAGCAAAAAGAAGGATGTCTGTGTGCTTCAAATACCTCAAAACAGAGGCCCCACTTTGCAAACAGTGTTTCACTGGGGGAGGAAGGGGGAGGGCTGGTTTTCATTTCATTTTCGCTTTGAAAACACCATTTTTTCTGCACATCCACTGAAGTGCAAATTTCCTCCAAAACCATTTAAACAAGAGAGCACGTCTCAAGGCTGGGGTTTTCTAAAACACATCTGTTTGAATTTAAAAAAAAAAAAAAGGCTGTGGCTGAGAGAGCCCCCAGCAGCCCCTCGCCAAAGGAGCCACCAGCAGCATTTCCCAGCACGGCCCCCCAAAAACACCCCGGCGCCCTCACAGGCACAGCGAGGGAGGCACCAGCACCCGTGGCAGGGAGGGCACGACCTACCAGTCTAGAAGAGGGTGACACAAGAGACCGATTCCTCCAGCTCCAGCCTTGGCATGGACCGTGCCAGCTGGGAGGAGAGATAAGGAGTGGCTGCTGGTGCGCGGGGGTGATAAACGCGGCGCTCGCACAGCCCCCGGCACGGACCACCGACACCTCTGCAGCTGCTGGCGCATCCCGAGAGCCCATCCCTCCATCCTGCCGTGAGCAGCGCAGGCAGCCACAGGCAGGACGTGGGGATAACACGAAGGGAAGAGGGATATGACCCATTGCTGCACCTTCCCAGCTCCTCCTTCCGTGCGCTCCCCACGGACCCCGGCTCAGCACCCGGCTCGGGCAGACGGTTTGTTACAAACAGCTCACGGAGCGGGGGGAGGAAGGGGGAGATCTGGAAGCCCCTCCGAATTCCCTGCCGGCACAGCAGCAGCCTCCCCCTTCCCAGCTGGCAGTTGGCACCGGCAGCACCGCATGCCCCAAGCCCTTTCCCTGCAGCTGGAAGGGGACGGGAGGGGAGGGGAGGGACGCGGCCCCGGTCCCCAGGCTGGCAGCTGCAGCTGGTGGCAGGGATGCCCAGGGGAAGCAGGTGGCTCCTTCCCAAGGGCTGGGTGGGAATGCTGGCACCCAGGGCTGACGGGGCCTCTGCAGAGAGGTGACCCGCTGGCTGGGGGCCCAGTGACAACGTCTGGTGCCCTGACAAGGGAGCTGTGCAGCCCCCGGAGGCACCGGCTGTGGGGGCTCAGCTCTGGGGCACCCCACGAGGCTCCTCTGCCCACTGACAGCTGCAAGGAGGGACACAAAACATCACCCCGAATCTGCTCCTACAGAAGGAGATGTGCCAGGCACCAAGCTGTTCCCTGCCACTGCACAGCCCTTCCCTACGACCTGCACCCCCTTTTTCCAAAGGCTGTCCCAGTCTGTCTGCAACAGGACAAGGACATGCAGCCCCTCCCAATTCCCCCTGCCCCTCCACAGCTCACCTTCCAGGCTCACAGCGTTCCCATCCCCAGCTGTGGAGACCTCCATCCCAGGGCCATTCCAACCTGTAAAACCATGAGTTTGGGGTAAGACAGACACCAGGCCCCAGCACAGTGGCACAGTTGCTGCTCCTTTCCTGGAAATTTTAAGGTCCATGGGTTTTGTGGTGCCAAGAAGTTCTTTGGCACTCAGTTGAATGTATTTAATCCAGCCTGTGGAGCAAACAGCCCATGGTTAATGCATCCAGAATGGCTCGTGACTGTCTACTGGGAAGACGTGAAGAGGGCAGTAATTCATCCCAGTCAACTCTGCTGTGCACATTCCCACTGTTCCAAGGAAGAGGTCATGCCCTCTTTTTCCTTTTCACCGGCACCCTGTGCCTCTGGTTTCCCCCTCTGCTCTTTGCCAGGTGCCAAGAAGGGCCCACAAAGCCCTTTTACTTTACTTTTCTTTTTTTTCCCCCCTAAAGCACCCTGCAGCTGTTGCACAGCGAACTCAACATGCTGGGCTGAGCAACCTACTCCATGCCCTTGAAACCAGATGGCAAGCCAAAGTTTTCCTCTGACAAGCAAAGGAATCAGAACTGACATGATTGGAAAAAACAAGCTCAATTCCTCTTGGCAGGACATTAATTTAGAAATCTCTGGTGTCGTTGCCCCAATTTCACAATGAATTTGAATCCAAGCTTTCCTAGTGCCAGACGACACAGAGGTTTGACAGAGAAGGTAATTGGAGGAAATGGCTTTGTAATCCAGCTATTGTGCTGGCAAGATCCAGCTCTCCTCAAGAACAAGGTTCACTTGCTGGCATGGCTGATTCATCAGCATCTATTTGTCCCCAGCGCCTCTGGGTTTTCCTCTGCCCGGCAGGGACGGCACGGACCCCTCAGAGCAGTGCCACAGGTGTGCTGGGCACCCAAGCTTTCCACAGCCTGGGAGGTGGCAGCAATGGAGTGATGGGGTGAACCACTCCAAGCGTCCAAGGGGCACGGGAAAGAGCAGGATGGAGCAAGTCCCATGGTCCACACACCCCTTGGGCAGCAAACACGCCAAGCAGATGGAGCCAAGCACCACCTGTGGTGGGTGCCTGTGCCATGCCAGTGGCAGGGACGAGGATGGAAATGTTCATGTGGGAGCAATCGCAGCCAGAGAGCCCCAGGGCCTCCATCCACTCCACGTAAATAACTGGGTGGTGGGTGGGAAAACCCGAATTGGAGCAGAGTTTTGAGCAAAGCTTGTAATCACAACCTCAGTGACACCCCCAGTAGCACAGAGCCCACTAAAAAGATTACCAGGGGGTTACCTGCCAGACAGGTCCTAGTCACTGCATCACAGAATCATGGAATGGCTTGGGGTGGAAGGGGCCTGAAAGACCTTCTTGTTCCACGCCCCTGCCATGGGCAGGGACACCTTCCACTGGACCAGGTTGCTCCAAGCCACGTCCATTCTTATCCTTCTCTGAAAAAGTCACTGCAGACAAAGGCTGCATCAGGCAGGGGGAAACCAGCATCAAAGCTGCGCCCACCAGCATAAAAGGAAAAAGAAAAGGGGGGAAACAGGGTGCAGAGGTTCCAGAAGGTGTCCTGAGAGCTGAGCAGCACTTGCCTAGAAATGTTCATGAATGATTCTACGTACACAGGTCCCAGATCATCATACGCAGCACCTTCCCACTGCTTTAGTAATAAACAACCATTTTATTGACCTGCATATTCCTGCCATTCCACTAATTACTCTGTTTTTCCAACTGCCCTTTTTTCCCAGCTTGCTGGCTGGTGAGCTGCTCAGGATGGATGTTGGATCCACTCCCGATCTGCACCTCTGAGATCTGATCATTTGGTGGCTGAGGCAGTGTGAAACCCTAACCCTGCTTGCTTCATCAATCCCACCAATGCCCCGACACCCCTTTGGGAACCCTGTTAAAACGAGCTCTTGCCCTTCAGAAAGCTCCTCTCCATGTAAATAACTTGGAGGATGGAGCATAGCTGCAGTCTAACATCCCCTGGTATCTCAATATATCCTTTAGCTCCATGACCCGATTCCCTGAGTGCACACAAAGACAGTGATTTTGTGGAGGAGGAGGAGGAGGAGGAGGGCAAGAGCTCAGTTATTTTTCTTAATCTGCTAGCAAAAAAATATTAGGATAGTAAACAGCCAGCAATCATCCAGAAATGCCTGGGAGAGCTCTTACCTACCGGCATGCAGACCCCTCATCTGGAATTCATTTATTCACGTTCACTATCGATGCCATTCAACTACACAGCTGGTTGGGAAGGACATATTCCAAAGAGACCTGAAGTTATTGAAGAGGCCAGTCCCCACTGCCAATGTCACCTCTGGAAATAATGAATCCTGGGGGTCTCTCAACCTCCTGGAGACAAGAATGCACAGAAAAAGGTGCCCCATGGGTTTTACTCTGCATCCCATTTTGCTGGTAATTCCCTCAGAAAGCTTTCCTAGTGCTGGGGATTACCTGCATCTCGTTTAATTACATCCAGTAACTTAAACTGCTGGAGCAAACCCACTTCAGATAGAATCATCGTGAGCTCTGAAGAATTCCCACAGCCTGGTGAAAAACGTAGCTCTAATTTGTGTGTTCCCCTGGAGCGCTGTCTTACATATCTTGCCATGACCCATCTGTAGGTATGCACAGTCCTTCACTTTGCTTACTCTGAGAGTGGGTCCTACAGGGTCAGAAAAGCACAAGATCCATTGCCTAAGCTCTGTTTTTGGGGGTGTAAGTGGAAAATCCAGGAGGAAAGCTGATGCCTCCAGGGAGCACCTCCGTCATGCCTTTCCCCAGGCAGGCTTTACACTCCACTCAGCACTACCCTGGGAAGGGACCACACAGACTCAGGTTGAAGGGGAAAAAAAAAAAAAAAGCACATGAAGATCATGGAAGTCTCAGGGCAAGTAAATTACTGTTAATTGTGAGATATTTGATTGCAAGAAGCTCCAGATGGCCAGCCATCTGTTTTTTATTATAAAATTAAACAAGATTAACCCAAACAGGATTTCCTCAGCATTCTTCTCTGACTGGCTCACAAATACATCTTTAACACCTATGCTACAGATACAGCACAACCAGAAGCTTTTCCTGCCTTTCCCTAATCTACTTGGGCTAAATACTCCGCCGAGTAATGCCCTTGCACGGAAAGATTTCCAGCAGGATTGAAAAGAAGCAGGGAATGGACTAACTAGGAGAGAACTGGGAAACGTCAGTCAAATAGGAGTAACCCCAGCAGAACCCCTCCCTTTTGCACCGTTATGACCAAAGGCTGGCTTAGAAGGGCACAAGCACCTTGTGCAGGGGAGTTGTCAAGGGCAACAGGTTGCCAGAGGCGATGGCAGCCGGGGTACCAGCCTCGCCCAGGCTGGGATGGGAAGGGATAGAACAGCAGCACTGGGGAGAGTGGCCAGAGCCCCTGCCCTCTGTCTGCCTCCTCTGAAAGGCAGCAGTCAAAAACATCTCTCCCTACAGTGCCTCTGCAAGCCTCAGAAAGTTTCTTTGCCTTCTTACGCCGGTGCCTACAGGCCTCAGGAATTTTCTCCCTGCCCCGGCATCCTCTGCATCACCAAAACACCACACCCGCCCTTGTGCCCGGGAGGACAGCACTGCAGAAGCTCGGCTTTGCTTTGCCTGATTAGTGGTAACGATGCCTTTCACGGGGTTTGGCCATTCTTTGCCCCAAGGTACATAAATTCTGAGACCAAGCCCCGCAGAAAACAGCTCAGACGGATTCTGCGGAGCGGGGCTTGCAGGACCCGCTCATCCTGCGAGTTCCCTGCCCTCAGGTACCCAGCCTGCCCTGGGAGTCAGTCAGCTGCCTCTGCCGCTCTCCCTGGAGGTTGGGCTGCCACCAAGGTGGCCTTCCCGAGCCCACCCAGCCACCCTCTGCCCACCTCCCAGCCCGTCCCCCTGCGAGCTTTTCTCATGCAGATCACACATGTCTGCATTTGTTCGGAGCAAATCGGTTGTGAAACGAACATAAAGGGTGTTCCACGGGAGATGCCCCCCTTGCATCAGCCCCCAGAGTAAATCCCCAGGACAAGATGCATCCAGAAACTAGCTATCCATAATACCTCGCTCACACCCTCCTGTCTTACCGTGTCTGGGCAGAAAACCTGTTGGGAGAGTTTAACTGCCCACCAGCCAACACGCAAGTGCTGGGGATCCAGCTCACCTAAACATGGTTATTTTTTTCTTTTACCTTTGAGTATCTTCACTTGCAGGGCTACCCTGGAGGGTAAAATGCCGCGGTCTCTTTTTTGGGAGAGCAGCCAACCAGCTCCCTGCACCCGGGCTGTTTCTGCCTCCCCCACTCCCACTGCTGCTCTCAGAGGCTGGGAAACACAATTCCTTCTGACGTCCAACATGAACCTCCCTGGCACAACTTGAGGCCGTTCCCTCTCCTCCTGTCCCTTGTTCCCTGGGAGCAGAGCCCGCCCCGCCTCGGCGCCCCCCTCCTGTCAGGGAGTTGTAGGGAGTGAGAAGGTCCTCCCTGAGCCTCCTTTTCTCCAGGCTGAGCCCCCCCAGCTCCCTCAGCTGCTCCTGGTGCTCCAGCCCCTTCCCCAGCTCCGTTCCGTCCCTGGACGTGCTCCAGCCCATCAGTGTCTCTTCCATGAGGGTGCACAACTGGACACAGCACCCCATGATGATTTTAGGTGTGCCTGGGGCACACCCCAGTGGGATTAGTTCATCCAGATCTTAACATATTCTAGAAACCATACAACCTCCTCCATTTTGGGATACGGTCTGTCTCGAAAAAGAAAAAAAAAAAATGGCCCTAAACATGACAAAAGCATGAACTATAAACTCATCATGCTTCCAGCCTTAAGTTCTGCACTTATTTTGATCCTCCTGGAAGCCACCAAATGGAGATAAGGTTCCCCCAATGACTGATCTCCTCATGGCCAAAGCCCTCAGGCTTGCAAAAACGCAAGGACAGCTCAGAGAAAGAGACTGGAAAGGTAAAACATGGTCCATGTAGAGGCATATTCAGGGAATTAACTGAAAAGCTCTAAGAGTTTCTCTTCTTTTCCCTTTGCCTTTTCCACAAGAGCCAGGCTTGCTTCAAGGTGGAAAAATGATTTGGCTTTCCACAGTTTTATTCTCAGAAGTGACTGTTCCACTCTGAGCTGGTATTTCTGCAGAAGAGCTCGGTCCAAGGCAGACACCTCAGCTGGAAAACTCCAATCCCCACGGGCAAAGGATGTGGAACTGAGAGGACATCCTATCCTGTTCTTAGATGGAGCAGGGCATTACCAGATGAGTAATATGCCACACTACACACTGACAAAGCACAGCTTAAACAGCTGCTTTGTAAATGAGGGGAACAGATGCTCTGACAAGAGCCCCGTGCAAAATGTTTCCCCTGCCAAGAAAGTAAAGGAAAACTTTTTTTTGCTTTTAAAGGCAGACCCCTGTAAATGAGGTATAAAACTGACTTCAGAGCACTCCCACTACTTTCTTGTCTTTCCAGCAGAGCATCCTCTGGGCTGGGCTTTCAGTGACAGGCACTCCTCCCCAGCCAGCTCCTCCCCAGGAGGCGGAAGCACACATGAGGAAACATAAAATAAAAGCAGTTAAAAAAAAATTACAAGCTTTTTAATCAATGATTTATCCATGCCACGCGCTTCCCTATCTAACCAGATGCTTCCAAGTGTCTGGCACTGGAGAAAAACCTATAATTTTTAATCACATGATATATTAGTAACCTGTGTTAGACCTGCAAAAAAAACAACTGGCTGCTGTTGGTGAGGGACTAAAAAGTCACTGGACTGGGCTATAAAACAAATGGCCCTGGTGTTATCTTGGAGTAGTTTCTTAACCAGCTGGTTCAGTCTGTCAAACATGGATGGGAAGGGGGCTGTGGGCAACCCTGGCTCTCGGGAGTTGCCTGGAGAATGTGTTTCCAGGGACCACGGACGAGAGGAGAGACCTTCACATCTTTGTTAGCAGCTGGGAAGCCCACACCCCACCTGAGCAGGGATCACCTCCCAGGGGAATTTCGGACAGAGGGCAGCGGGAACTGGGCTCCACCAGACCAAGGTTTGCTGCCAACAGCGGGCCCAGAACTCCTGCAACGTCTCACAGCGTTTGATAGCACGGGGAGCACAGCACATGGCTTTTATCAGCTGGAAAAACCAGCACTGACACAACTGGGGAAAAACAGATAGGCTTTTAGCCTGAGGAGTGGCTTGCCTGTTTTTTTCCCAAATCTACTGGATAATCTAACAGGAGATACTGCTTCCGACAAACCTCGGCGAGGTTGTGGGAACGCCGCAGGCAGCGGGACCACCAGAGAGTAAGGGAGGGAGCTGCCCTGAAAACACTTATCAGCTACAAAATGGCTTTTTCAAAGCGCTATCCCTTGTCGTGTTCGTCGAGGGGCCCAGAGAAATGACCGTCAACAGGAAGGGACGTGGCAAAGATGCGCAGAGAAGCTGGTGCTGGCTGGGATTTCAGGTGCTGGCAGCACCACAGATAGGACAGGGTCCTGCTCCCGGCTGCAAGGCACAGATAAGGCTCCTGGAAGTGGTGGAAACGCAAGCTTTCCAGCTCCAGGTTTGCAGGAGGAGGTCAAGAAGACCCCAGGAGGCAGAGGAAGAGTACAGTCAAGCAGAACACCTCGGGTGAGTTTTATCTATCCTGATGAATACAGTGCTGGTTACCAAGCAGATGCTGCTGCTAAAATCAGCCTTCCAGTTCACCACGGGCTTCTCAGCCCTCCCAAATCCAAGCTCCCATCTTCAGCCCTTGCAAATGAACAGCAAGAGCACCCAGAGAAGCTGTGCACTACGAAAAAGCCCCAACAACACCTCAGCTGACTCAAAATCAGAACTGGATGTCTTTCTGGTTAAGACGGTATCTTAACTTACATCTCAGAGCAGCAAAAGGGGGAAAAACCCCTCTTTACCTGTGAACCCCAGGTCCTGGAAACAGTCAACAGCTTTGCTGTTCCCACATCAGTTGTCTCCATCCTTCTCCTACGAGGCATGGGATGATGGGTTACCTCAGAGCCTTGTTTGTAATCGTTCTCCCTTAGTGTCTCCCTCTAATGCACAACTTTAGCTGTCAGTGGAAGGGGGAAGGTGCTTAAATCAGCTTCGAATGAATCCCCACAGGAAGGTCCTACGTGTGTAACACAAACCTGGCCACTTGCAGTTCATTCCGAGTTCCCTTTTCCATCACCCTGCAAGCTGAGAGACTTTTACCTCCTAAGCACGGTGGATGTAATCAAAATGCCTTGGGAAGTGGGAAGGGTTGGCCACTTACCCCAGGAAAGGAGAAGGGATTGGTGAGATCCCAAACAATATTTCTGGTGCTGTATTTTACCGCATCACACACCCCCAGCTTGATATTAACATAAATATACAGCACAGCATATATATATATATATATACAGTACAAGTAGCATGAAGACACGACAAGCCTCGAGAGAGCTCATGGATCCCCTGAAGGTCCCACAGTCTGACCTTACAAGTCAGAATTAGTGACACCCCACTGGGTCCAGCCAGGCCTAAATTTCTTGCCCTGGGTATCAGCCATGGGCACAGGAGTGGGCAGGATGGGGACAACGAGCTGCTGATTCACGGGATGTCCCATTACTCCCAGGAGCCACGGCTGAACTGGAATAACACTCATCACATGGAAGCAGATCCGAAGATGCATCACCAAAGAGAAGGACCTGCTAAACCAGCACTGAACCCTGACTCCTCATCCCAAGCATTGGCTTCCTTTCACAGTGCGTGCAACAACAATTCATCCTTGGGCTGAAACCGCCTCCAAAGGGGGCTTTGCCTGTGGAGACTTTCCTTGGAGCAGAGGGGAAGCAGCCTCCCCTTCCACAGACACCTCCCAGGTCCAACACACCACAGGCAGCAAACTGCTGGTCTCACAGAGCAGAGGGGAGTCAAGAAACCTCATATGAAGAAATCCAGGCTGAGAGGTGTCTGGGACCTTGTCACTGCCTTGAGGTAAAGAGGTTGTCAACAAGAGCTACGGCAAACCGTGGGGAGGAGGCTTCGTGTACAGAAGCACTTACCCACCACGCAAGTAAATCCCATTTAATTCCACCAAACTGCCTGGACCAGACTTTCCAGACACATATAAATGAACATAACACAGTGATGCCAACAGACACTGGAAATTTTACACCTGGAGACATTCTTAAACCTTATACAAGCAGCACCTGGGCTTGAATGCAGCTTGAAAAGTTTCCAGCTCTACAAGAGCAAATCTACCTAAATAAAGCATGAGACTACTGCAAGCCTATGGTTTCAGAGTCGTCGTGGAGCTGAACCTGTCTCAGGGTCTGGTTTTTGTTCTTTATTAATCATTTTCACGGGCCTTTGCACTTTTGAATTCCAGCCTGACTGGAAGCAGCAAACGCTGGAAACCTCAGAAAGCTTTTCGAAGTGTGAACCCCCCCACTGCCTGGAGAAGGTTCAACGCACTTCAAGTTTGCATTCAGACATTCAGGGGCTGAGCCAAGTAGTCACCCCTCTCAGACACTCAGACACTCACCTGTCTGAGAGTTTTCAACCTGAAATCCAGGCCTTCATCTTGAAGTATCTTTTGCAGAAGCAGGACCAAGAGATCACCAGTTGCAAAGGAGTGATGGGGCTGAGACGGTGCCCAGAGAACAGCTCATGATAGCAAACTATCAGGGCTGCTGATGCTTTTCTCACTGAACACCCACTTCTCATCCTTTCCCAGGGATCTCCTAGGCCCCAACACCCTCACCCCATAATCAGATTGAGCAAAGAATGCCTGGCATTCGCCCCGCAGACAGACACAACTCAGGCAAGGTTTAGAAAGCCCCAAGTACTGCCAAACTCAAACATGGGCGAGCAAAGCTGCCTCTCAGCCAGGAGAGTCGGAGCGTGCACAGGGAAGGGCCTCCCTCCCTCCCTTTGCTATTTTCTTCTCCAGGCGTACAATGAGGACTATTCTCTCCTGGAAAGAGGAATCCAAAACACTCCCGCGTTTCATTGATCGACTGCAGAGGGAAGGTATGGATTCTCCTCAGCCAGCCAGCTTCCCGTGGAAGGTGCTGTGGGGAACTGGTGGAGCTGAACCAAGAGGAAGCGGCGCCGGTGGCTCTCCGGAGCTCGCAGCGTCAGCGTTTCCGAGTGACTGCCCCCCTCGATTCCCCCAAACCCCTCAACCAAAAACCCCGCATTCACCGGCCAGACGGGACAGGAAACGAGAAGAAAGACTCTCTCCCCATCACCATCCTCTTTATAAAACCACCACCCACCACAGCCTCGAAAGCCAAGTCGGGCCCCGGAACGCGTTGGCTGGGTTAGAGACAAGAGCTCTGATGTAGCCAAGGGCTCAGCATCTCCCACACAGCACAGGATTCCCGCGTCTTTCATCCTGCTTTGGTTTTAGACCGAGGCCACAAGGAAAAAAAGAGCCAGGAGACAGTGGGGCTCACGGGCTGCTCCATGAAAACACATCCTGCATTTAGCTGGTGCGGTCTCGGGTATTTTACCAGCCCTTGGCGAAAGGAAGCACAAATGATTAAAATGCTCTCCAGAGGAAATTCATGGGGCTGTCATGGTTAATCCTGAGCTGAACGGTCGTTACCCAGGACAGCAAGGGACAACAAGGTTGCCATGGGATGCCTGGAGGAAGGGAGAAGCCTTTCCTTCCCTCTCGCACCTTCTGATCACTCTCTGGTGACCAGGGACATGACCCAAGGGAATGCCATGAAGCTGTGCCAGGGCAGGGTCAGGTTGGATCTCAGGAAAAGGTTCTTCCCCCAGAGGGTGGTTGGCACTGACCAGGCTCCCCAGGGCAGTGGGCACAGCCCCAAGGTTGCCAGAGCTCCAGGAGCGTTTAGACAACGCTCTGAGGGACAGGGTGGGATTGTTGGGGTGTCTGTGCAGGGCCAGGACCTGGACTCAGTGATTCTTGTGGGTCCCTTCCAGCTCAGGAGATTCTACAATTCGCAACATATGAATCTGCAGGAACACTCCACAGAACTAAACCAAAGCAGCCTGTTTGAGGACATCGCAGAGGATGCCTCAGTCCAGTCTGGCACCTCTCATCAACCCCGTGGCAAGTGCTGAGACCAGCAGGGCTCTCCCATCTCAAAGCCCGCCTTTATCCAGCTTCAGCAGGGCTGGGAGGTGAGACACAGCCCAGTTCAGAGGTTTCACTCTCCTGGGACTCCCACAACCCAAGCCCTGAAGAACAAGGACATTCCAAATGTCGTGCGCCCATCGGACTAAAACCCACGACACCACCCGACGGACGCGGAGCTGATGGGAACAGATCTCGGAGAGCTGCTGGTGACGGGAGCTGTGACCCCCAGCTACAGATAGACCCACCCTGACCATGACTTGGGCTCATTGTGCATCCCGAATCCCCGCTGCAGGAGACGCAAATGTGCCTGTAGGTGGCCCAGAAACACTGGCTTATTAAAAAGAAAAAGGGAGGGGAAAAAAAACCCCCAGAATGAATGCAGCGTCTGTCACCCTTTTTCAGAACTGTTATTTTTTTTGTCTGTAGTTGGTGCTTGTTTTCCAAAGATTTACATTTTTATGTGTGTGTCATTCGCTTTTCATGCATTTGGAGACCTCAGAGCTTAGAAATTCAAAACACTTGTCAGTCACATCAATCCTTTTGGACAAAACAGAGCTGCCACTTGGATGGGTAAAAAAAAACCCGCAACAAAACAACAAACAAAACGCACTTTTCTCTCAAGCTGTGACTCGGTCACCCTGCTCAATGCAAGCAAGACAATGTTTAGAGAAAGCAAAAAGAAAGATCTGAGTTTTCATACTCATCGGTGGAACTAAATTGATTAAGGTCATTTCCTAGGTAGGTTTGAAATCTTCTGCAACAATTTTTTTTTTTTTTTTTTTTTTTTTTTTGGAAAAGAGAAAGGAAAGCGTCCCCTCCGAAAAAGGGAAAAGTCACTACTGCAAAAACATTAAATCTGCTTGGGTAACTCAGAATATATGTTGGCAAGGCAACATATCTCAGCTTGAACAGTAAACCTGCTATGTCAGAGGCTCTGCCACATACGAAAGAGACTTGGGTTTCAATGTATCATGTTGAATTTACTTCTTTTCAGCCTTTCGTGGTGAAGTACTTGATGTCTCTCCTTTCACTGTTGCAGTCGATAGGGTGACCTTATGTAAAAGTTCCCCGACCTTTGGTGTCGTAGGTATTGTTCTGTTAAAATGTAATTTAACTCTTTTTCTTTAGTCTGGAAACAGCACTGTACAGACAGCAAACATGAGAGGGGGCTGGGATTTTTCCCCTGTTAAGCTAAAGGCAAGAGGCAACAGCCACCCATCAGAGTTGGCTTTAAACCAGCTGATGTCAAGCAGCATCATCTGCTGAGGGTCTGGTTGGTTTCCCAGTGCATCCCTGTAAAGATATTGACCTGCCTGGTAAGGTAAATGACTCAAAAAGCCTTTTACTCTGATGCTCACTCCAGTGCCATCCTGCTCAAGATTTTAGGACTGAGTGGCCCCCCTGGATTCACATCACTGGGATGTTGGTATCTCTTTGGCCCTGTGAAGTTGTAAAATTTTCAGGATAGGGAGCTTTAGCAAAGGCCTTGCACGTATTCCACGTAATCCCAGAAAAACAAATAGGTGGAGACATCCATGAAAAAAATGAGCTGTTTTCAAAAAGCGACTACCAAAGTGGAAGGAGGTGTGGATTTTTCTCGTGACAGTGGTTGTTACAAAGTCAGCCACATGTTTTAGAGTCACAGATGGATTATCCACCCCAGGATCTTTGTGAGCCTGGTTTGGATCACATTATAACCCTGTAATGCAAGTACTTCTGTGAAAGCAAACTCACACTGTTATCGTCTGCTGTGCCGCTATTATTACAGCCTTCATTTGGGCCGTACATGGGTATTACACCGCATTAGCGATGCAGATGTGCACGTCGCCACTCACACCCAGACATTTGCACAGGATTATGGCTAAAATTCCTGATCCTACTTACAAAAAGCCCTGTAAATCCGGACAGCTCCTTTTAAATCAGCAGCATTATCCCCCTGTAAATCCGGGGTGTAAGTCAGAGCAGACTCCGGCTCAGACGCTCTTCAGCCACGCACCGTAACGGAGCAGGGAGGCTGAAGCAAACCCTGGGCCTCGTACACATCAGTTCCCCCCCCAAAAACCCATCCCCATCGCATCGTGCCCCGCTCAGCCCACACCCCACCACGCCCCATCACTTTTAAAGTACCAGCTCAGCTCTCCTCATCCAGAAACTCTCCGTAACAGAATAAAGAGCTGGCTTTGGCAGCGCCGCCGCCCCCACGTGCTTAAATATTGCTCACAGCTGAGTTGTTTTGTGCTTCTTAGGAACTTCAACTGGCTTTTATGTTCAGTGAGCTCACGGAAGGCAAGTATCTGAAGTCAGCAGCACTGAAACGATGAATTAGCACACGGAGAGAGAGGCCAGTTGGGCGTTCCTTACAGTACATTACCTAGATGGTCGCCAGAGGAGCTGATTTAAAGTCACTGTGCTACACCTGAATGTCGTTTATGGCTCATAAAAGGAAATCTGTGTTTAAGTAACAATAAAGCAGGACCGCACTTCCCATGTAAGAAAAGAAATAAACCCTTTCTCGCAGAGCAGATATATTTTTATTTGCTCAGTGCCTGCCTCAGGCTCATGGAGATGCTTTCAGCCAGAAAGCCCAAGAGCTAAGCAGGAGGACTCGCTCCAACGCGGATTATGTTTGATTTTTACTTATTTTCCACCCAAGCCTTAACAGTGAATTTGAGATCCTGGCAAAGGCAAGACCTGAACCCCCACATACAACTGTGGCTGTCAAGGGGAACAAAGGAGATCCCCAGGCACAGGCAGCCACAAAGCCACAACAGGAAAAGCAGGGACCCTTCATAACACAGCATCACTGAGGTTGGAAAACACCTCCAAGGTCACCGAGTCCACCCTCTGCCCGATCCCCACCTTGTCACCCAGCCCAGAGCACCGAGTGCCACGTTCACTTTTTCCTCGGACACCTCCAGGGATGGGGACTCCACCACCTCCCGGGATGGGGACTCCACCACCTCCCTGGGCAACCCCTTCCAATGCTCAACCGCCCTTTCCATGAAGAAACTCTTCCTGAATTCTTCCTGAACACCTCAAGTTCCAGAGTTGGGGCGTTGGGCCAAACAAGGTGACAGCTGCCATCACATCAATCACTCCAAGTCCCAGTCACATCTACCTGCAAACTCCCATTCTCACTCACCTGTTATCCGCTGATAAATTCCCTCATATCAGACTCCAGGGGGTCCATATCCACTTTTTTGGTCTCAGTGCAAACACCATCTGGGGTATTGTATCACACAAAGCCATGAGGAAAGTTTCCTAGAACACAGACATGTTTTTTCCTATTATACCTCTGCTAGAGTTTGATTTTGGGGAATTTTTTGCATGAAAACAAAGTCCTAATGAGAAATACACGTAACAGTGACAAACTCCATCCTTCTGCTCCCCCTGTACTGTTCTGCACTCCACCCTTCTCCCAGAGCCACGGCCACCTCGGGGCCACCCACCAGCGCTGATCCCTGGAGAGGACCTTGTTCCCCCTTCCCCAGCCCCAGTGCTGCCGGTGTGTGGGGGTGCTGCCCTCCAGCTCCCCTTGTCCTTTCAAGGGCTAAGGAGACAAGGTGGGTGCTCAGCCCCAGGTCTTTCCTTCTGAGGGGCTGGAAAGGGCCTGTGTGTGCACGATACAGTTGTTGGCCAAGGTCCTGACCTTTACCTGCTCTCTGTCTGACCCTGCTTTTGCAAAAAGGCACCGTCCCACCATGATCCACCTCACCAAGAGGCCTGGAGACTTTATCGGTCTGGTCTCTGCAGCAGGTCTGCAGGATCTCCCCAGCACTCAGCACCACCCAGGGTATCTCCAGGGCTGACGCTGTGCTGTGAATACCAAACTGCAGAGAGAAAAAAAGATATCCCTGAGTTTCCGCCAATCCAAACCAGCTACAGCACCACCTGAAAACAACACACTGCCAGAGAGGGAATCTGAACTGAAACAGTTCAGCTGCTCCAAACTGAGCAACACCCCGCAGGTGGACGGGAAGGGGGTGCCGGAGCCACACCCAGCACCTTCGGAGAGGACACAGAGGGATGCTGAGGCACGAGAAGCAACGTCCAGCTAAGGCGGGAAATTATTTTCTCAGCATTAACCAATTTTATCTGTCAGCATGAGGGAGCACTTTCCTTGCAGTTCAGCAGTACCTCAAGAAATGCTCACAGGAAGCTCAAAACATCCGTTGCTTATACGAAGCATCAGCACAGAAGGCTACACTGGCATCCCGATGTCACAGCTATGCCAGCAGCCCTTCTCTGCAACCAGAGATCCTCCCTCTTTTGGGATTTCTCCCCATTTGGGGAGGGACCAGTGCTCTCTTAGCAACATCAGTACAAGGAGGGGATGGCAGAGTTGGCAGAGCTGGTGAACATCTATTTTTACAGGCTGACCTTTGAGGAGGCAGTAATGGAACATGGAGAAAGAAACAAAAACACAGTCAAAATATTCTGGCAGCTGGGATCAGAGAGAGATGAGGGCATGCTTGGATTTAACAGGAATGTAAGCGTAGCCCTCACAGTCAGCGCTGTGCTGGAGCTGTAAAACACGCACAGCAGCGACGGCCGGGAGCCATCATCGAGTTGACATTAAATACCTTGTCCTGAGACGGCCACGACTCAAGGGCTTCGCTGGCTTAAAGCTCTGCTTCACGGGTCCCACAGCGGCTGCATCCTGCCCATGCAAACCATGAAAGCAAGAGGAGATAAAGAGGGATTTCAGTGCTGTCAGGACCACTAACCCCCCGATTCCGTCACAAGCAAAGCCCACGGAGGACCGCATTAGTCCAAATATCCGCTCCATCTGCACACTTCCACAGTTTTCCTCCCCATGGTTATTTCGAAGCTACAAAAACACAGCTTTTTGTCACTCCCAACGGTTTTCACCTCATAAATCCATCAGTTTTACCTTTCCCAACAGCACAGCCTTCCTCCCACCCTCTCCCCACTCACCACACACTGGTGCCGTCTCGCACTCCTCCATCAGTGGTTTCTGGCCACTGACAACAAACACCAGGAAAACACTGACTGACCTGTCTGCTCCTGCACCAAAGGACAGAGGGTAGCCTTGGGATTTCTTCTTTTTGGCTTTTTTTTTTTTTTTTTTTACCCCTGAGGAGGAGGAGCATGGCAAGTCAAACCACCGGCAGGCATGGATTTTTTTTTTTTTTCTTTTTTTTGCAGACCTTTATTTTACAAAAATAACTTACAAATAAGAGACAACTCTCAGCAGTAAGATCATTCATTCTGTGCAGAAGGACACAGCTTGGTAAAGCAGGGGCAGAGGGAGTTAATGACTCTGACAATACTGTTAATTTTAACGTGGTGGCAGCTATATATTACACTACATACATTTCATGCTCCAGACATGTGGGTGTGAGACCACATAAAGCTACGGTCGATAAAGTGTGTCAGCCAGAGAGGATGCACCTAAGAGACCATTTCCGTTCTAGTTATCAGCATCCTCTCGAAACCAAACTGCAATCTAACGCTCAGGCTACAGCACTCTGGATACACTCATCAACAATACACTTCAAATACATGATAAAAATATATTTAACTTTCAAATACAATTGTATAAGGTACACCAAGAGCCAGAAAATAAAGTCTCGAGCTTTTAAATACAACACACTATATATAAAAACATATACAAGGAGACAAGAGGGAATCTACACGTGGAAGGAAAAGCTTATCCTGGAAATGTGTGTTATTTGTGGTACACAATGGCTTTGTCTGCTAGGAAGTCATTTCCATTTGCATAGTGTTGTTGAGAAGTCCAGACCGGGCTAGGAGGAGAAAAGGTTTTAATTTTGGTACCACTTCCACGTTGCAACTGATTCTAACTCTTAAATTACACTTTGCTCTCTCTTTTGTAGGCTGGAATTCATGCCCCGTTCATAACAAGCACATGGAAAGGAAGGGGTTAAAAAAAAAAAAATAAACAACAAACCACGACACACAAGGGAACACCGGGTCAGAGAGTCAGGGAGGTTCCTTCACGGGGTTGCAGTCATTTGGCGCTTTGCTCCAGAGCAGAGTACTCTGCTTCCGACACCCTGGAAGCGTCGATGAGTTTAGTGAGACCTGTTTTGGCAGAGTACTTGAAAATAAAGGCTTTCATGAGCTCGTATCGGTAGTTGCGGTTGATGAAGCTGTACAGGATGGGGTTGACGCAGCAATGGACTAGAGAGAAACACTGAGTGATGTGGAGAGTGGCATACAGGAAGTTCTCCATGTGACAGCTGAAGGGGATGAAATGAAGGCTGTAGAAGATGTCAAGCAGGACAGCCACGTGGTAGGGCAGCCAGCAGACGAGAAACACCACCACGTAGGAGAAGATGATCTTCCCGTTGCTCTTCCGCTCCTGGTCACTGGAGGCGGAGATGGTCTTGGCAAGGAGGAAATAAAAGACAGCGATGATGGGAAAGGGGATGAGAAAGCCCAGCACGACGGAGATGAGTTCCATGCCTATCAGCCACTCTTTGAAGCTCTCCTCCGGATAGACGGGACGGCAGTAGGTTTCATTGCTGGAAGAGACCGTCTTGAGGTAATAGGTGTCTGGGAGAGACGCGGAGAAGGCCAGGAGCCACACCAGGATGCAGATGCAGCGACGGATTATCTTCTTCTTGCGGCTGCTGGAGTTGGTGAAATAGGCCACCGACAGGTAGCGGTCCACGCTCATGCAAGCCAGGAAGAAGATGCTGCTGTACAAGTTGATGGAAAATATAAGGTGAGTTATCTTGCACGTGATTTCTCCCATGTGCCACTGGTTATGCTGGACGAGGGAGACGACCCACACAGGGAGGGTAATGACGACGCACAGATCAGCGATGGCCAAATTGAAGATGTAGAGGTGGGTTTCATAGCCAGTCATTTTGGCTTGGAGGTTGACCCACACCACAACCGAGTTGGCCACCAGCCCTATGACAAAGATGAAAATGTAGAAGAAGGACAAGGTGTAGAGCAGGGCGCTCTTGTTGAGCGTGCCAGGGCACGTTGTCGCATCCACCGTGATGCAGTCGCCATTGGTGCACGTCCAGTTGATCTCCGTCAGGTTGGCTGTTTCCAGAAAGTCGAGGATGGATGTCAAATCAAGTGCGCTCATGTTCGCTCGGTTTGGAGTTCGAGTGACCTACAGGCCAAACGGGATGGAAAGAAATTACGTAAGTTAACGGGTGTTTCTGCTGCCGTTCGGTACCACAGAGCACGCGCGGGACGCACCATTTCAGTACCATCCTACTCTTGTCCGCTAAAGAGCTCCACGGAGTAAAACAACCTAGACAACTTTGCACAGCTCATCCGGGTGGACCAAAGAGGAACAGCGCTATTTTTCCGGTGCCTTTCCCTTTCCCTTTCCCTGCAGCTCACATCTGACATCATCAGGTTGGCTATCGTCCCCGGGTGTGAAATCCGCAAAGTGCACCGCGGCCAAATAAATGTCAGGCGACTAAATCTGTCTTCTCCAGCATAAATGATGATACTATCGCTTTCAGCAGGGGAATCTTTAAGCCATTTTATCTGCACTCCCTCAAGCGTAGTAGAATTGATCTGGCCGATACGCGGTACCGTAAAACGTTTACCACAGGCTCTGGGCAGCATCTTGTCAAGCCCAGCTCCAGCTGCATTAAGACGAAATAGGGAACCAGGGGACTTTGTATCTCTATCCAATTTTAAATTTAAATTCTGCTCCATCCTCCCCCCTTCTCTTGAGTTCTATTTTACAAAGTATCCCCTGCACTTAACGATTATTACACAGCTTTGAGAAAAGAAAAAGAAGCCAGAGCTTGACTGCTGAGTAGATCTGCTGGGTTTAAGTTTTCTTTTTGAAAGAGAGCTTTGATTTTAAAACACTCCCCCATCACAGTTGGCTCCACAACCGCCTCTTCCCCACCCTTTTGCTTTTCTGTGTCTCCTTTCCTTGCCTCTTCTGCACTTTCTTCTACGTGCAGCGGAAAGCAAGGAGTCCCTTGTTAACTTCCTCACCAGCAGAAGGAAGGGACTCAGCAGACTCGTGGCTTAGGCAAAATCTAAAGCAGGGCTGCTAATTGCTGTTGTGCTTTTGGGGCCCCTTAAAAATGCTGTCCCTGCCACCGGGACCCTCCCACTTCACAGGGCCCATAGTACCACCCCCAGCAACAGCCAGCTGCCTTGGCTCGTGACCACCATGCTCCAGTCAAGCAAGCCCTGGAGTGCCCTGTCTGCAGGCTCTGGCTCAGGACACAGCAAAGTAACGATGGAGAGATGGGTTTACCAGGGACGGATCCCACCTTGATCCCTCGTGGCTTCACTTGAGGTAGAGCATCAGGCCAGCCGGCGCACCCCCAGTCTCCACCGTGGATGCTTCCAGCATCCCAAACAATGGTCACCTTGCTCTTCCCTACGCCCACAGCCCCAGCAAGGTGAGGTACCCACTGATGCTGCCCCAGCATGACCGAGCGGCCAGAGAGCAACAGGGATCTCCAAACGTTCCTGATCCCACCACAGCACCTCCTGGTGGGGCTTAGGGGAGCATGGAGGGGACAGCGAGCAGGGAAGAGCTTGGAAAGTCTCCCTCTTCTTGTCCCCTCTCCCAGAAAAGGGATGTTGGTTGACACAGCACCTCTGGCTCCTCCATCTGCATAATTGGCTCTTCCCAAAGGTCCCGCCCTCCCGGCCTGCCAGGGATACAGGCTAGGAAGGGAAGGGAGATAAGGGGGAAGATTACAAGGAGGACTTAAGGAACTATTGTCCCAGCAGAGGGGAAGCTGGTGGCACTAACAATGAGGGGGGCCGTGCACACATTCAGGGGAGATCAGATCTCTCCACAAACAGGCCCAAATTGGCCCTGCGAGGAGATCTATCCTATGGCTTTCATCCTGCTGGCCTGATGAAAGACAGAGCTGAGATTCAAACCAAATTAAGCACGGATTTTGCAAAACACTGGCTGGCTAAAGAGGGAGCTGCGACAGTGGCAGCTCTCTGTCCTGGGACAGACGATCCTCCAGCTCCTCCTCAGGAAAGCAGAGAGTTATTTAACCCATGTCTATGCAGGGCAGAAGGGCTGATCCTGCCCCCCAAGAGACACAGGCCCCCCTCAAGCTGCCTGTACTGCCCGGTTGCTGCAGGCAGCTGGGATGTGCACTGCGCAGGCACAGCTCCCCGGGATACTTGCTTCACCCCAGGGCTGCCAGTGGGAAAGAGGGATGGGTCTCCTACCAGACCTCACCCAGGGTCCCACTGCTACCACTGTGTCCTCAGCACAAATCCTCTCCAAGCCTCTCATGCACCATCCTCAAGTCCCTGCACCAATTAAAGGAAACTCCTTAAAAGCCAGAAAACTCCAAGTTCCATGGCACAGATCACCAGCTCCTGCTGGTATATGGGAGCAGCAAAGCAAGCAGAGCAGGAGGAACACCGAGCTACCCCCGTAACAACCCACAGAAGTAGCACAGATGGGCCTGAACTTATTCTGGGAAGGCACGTGGTCCAACAAGGTGAGCAGTGTCATTCCACATCTCAGGACCACAGCTCAAACAAACCTCCAGGACGGGGCTGTGAGCCCCCACTGCCAAGCCTCCAGCACATGCCTCATGGAGAAAAAACTCAGACTTGGCTGTGGGGTGTCAGATTCTGGCAGAGAGGCACCGACAGGGCAGCAGAAAGCCCCTGAAGCCGGGGCTCACATCAGCATTGGGGACAACACGGTCAGCAGCGACGAAGAGGGAGCACCACCAGCCCAGCTGCTCGCCCAGAGCCACACTGGGGATCTCACCAAACACAAACGATGCTCAGCCCAAAGCCCAGCCTGTCTCCTGTCCAAGAGCGGGGCTGCTGCACACACGTGCATCCATCTGTCCGTGCATCCATCTGTCCGGGGCCGGCCGTGCTTCGCATCCCCAGCGCGGCCATAAAAACCCGACACCGCCCGGCCTCCCAGGCTCCGAGCCGCGCTGGGGAGGGAGGCTCTGCCCTGAGATTACAGCCCTACCAGCAGGGCTGTAGTCTGGGATTAGCTGCTGTAACCCGAGCTCTGACACCCACCCAGATTAGCTCGGAGGTGTAGGGGGGAACCCACTAGACAAACTCGATGAAGCCGCTCTGCGCTACTAAAAAAATACCTTCAGCGCTCTCTACAGACAGCGCAGTATCCGAAAAGCTGGTGAAGGCAGCTGGGGCTGCTTTTTCTGTCCACGGCACCGCAAAGCTCTTGCGGGCCATCACCCCTTCACCCGGCAGGCACGAATGCTCTGTCCAGCCACTGGAGCTGGCAGGAAGTTATGACATGAAGGAAAGGGGACACACATGAAATCCTGCTCCAGACACCCAGAGCTGTCCCTGGGGCTGCAGCCTGCAGACCTGCACCTTCCTCATCCCACCTCCTGCCCAGGACCTCCTGCAGGCTGGGAAAAAGAAACACGCACGAGCATCCCTGCCCAGGAGGGCAGCCCAGCACTGCGTGGCAGTGTCCAAGCTCTCAACAATTTAGGGAACTTCTCAGCACCCCGTCTGCCACCCAGAGCATCCCACAGCCTGGTCCTGCCCGCACTCAGACCTGCCTCCCAGCTGCTCAGGGGCGTGGGCAAACTTGGCTTTGCCCTTCCCGAGTGGAGAAGGAAACGAGCTATGCCAGGATCAGTCAGGATGGCTGGGTGGGTTGTCACCCACACACCTTCACCAGTCCCACGTCACAGGACCAGCCTGGCTCTCCAGCATGGGCAGCACAGCCCCTTCTCCGGGCTGTGTGGCCTCCACAAAAGGACACCCAATACCCTCCAGGGGCTATGCAATACTGAGCCCAGCACATCTAAACTCTTCTCCAGTTCCGAGTTGGAAAAACAAACGCTAACGGCGGGGGGGAAAAGCAGCGTCCGATGGAGCTGTGGGTCACACCTGGGCACCCAGAGGGGAGCGGTGCTCCCGACGGTCTCCAGCCACGGG
>VXAY01007498.1:211010-247527 GCA_013399855.1 Oxyruncus cristatus | reverse complement strand
GAAAAGGAAGAAAGAAGGGGAGAAAAGGAAGAAAGAAGGGGAGAAAAGAAAGAGAAGGGGAGAAAAGAAAGAGAAGGGGAGAAAAAAAAGAAAGAAGGGGAGAAAAGGAAGAAAGAAAGGGAGAAAAGGAAGAAAGAAAGGGAGAAAAGGAAGGAAGAAGGGGAGAAAAGGAAGAAAGTAGGGGAGAAAAGAAAGAAAGAAGGGGAGAAAAGGAAGGAAGAAGGGGAGAAAAGAAAGAAGGGGAGAAAAGGGGGGAAGGAAAAAAAAAACCCCAGAATTAAAAATGATAAAGGGAGAAGCTGAATGAATAGAGAAGGGGAGAAAAGAAGGAGGAAAAGAAAATAGGGGAAAGGGTGAGAGGAAAAAAAAGGTGAAGAAGCTGAGAAAAAGAGAAGGACAGAGTGGAAAGAAAACATGTAAGGGGCAGGGGGGGAAGAAAAGCAGGTTTCTGGTTTGATTTGTTTTCCCCTTGCCACTGTAAATACTGAGCAGACCAGGCAAGGGGAGGCTGCAGATCCTCACCTCTGCTCCCTCCCCAAGGGCAAGATAAACTAACGCCAAGGAAAACTAACGCCAAGGAAAAGTGACAAGAGGCCAGAGAGTCCCTGACTAAAACTGAAAATCCCTTCCTTCACACTGCTGCTGAGTGCAGGGAAGGTGGGGGGTAACACAGCCCCTGGGGGGGAAGGGGGTTGGTCTGTCTGTTTGCCTGTCTGTCCTTCATCCCAGGAAAGATGCTGGGATTAGAGGACTATCTACCTGCCGACCTGCTGATCCCTGGATCTGCACGTACCACCAGGCTGCTCTGAAAACACCAGGTGACCTGGAGCAGGATCACCCTGCCTCTGGAGCCCACACCAACATGTACAGCTCCCAGAGCCTAAACCACCTGGGCTCTGCTGAGCCACCGCCCAGCCGGGGGATACAGCTTAGCTAACGCATTTCAGGCACTGGTTTTTGGAAGATACAGGGCTAAATTTTAGCCCTTGCAACCTGAGGGCTTCAAGACCCCCAGAAAGCATGACTTTTGTTTACCCAAAAAATGCTTAATCCTTAATCCAGGCAACAAACAGGACAAGGGGAAAGGCTTCAAACTGAAAGAGAGTAGGTTTAAATTAGATATTAGAAAATAATCCTTCCCTGTGAAGGTGGTGAGGCCCTGGCACAGGTTGCCCAGAGAACCTGTGGCTGCCCCATCCCTGGAAGTGTCCAAGGCCAGCTTGGACGGGGCTTGGAGCAACCTGGGCTGGTGGAAGGTGTCCCTGCCCATGGCAGGGGGTGGAAAAGGATGATCTTTGAGGTCACTTCCAACCCAAACCATTCTATGATTCTATGATTAAACACACTGACAAATGCATGGTTAAAAAACAGAACACGTTTTCCCACAAAAACGTCCAGCACGAGCTTTCAAGCTTAAACCAAGTCAGGAATGCAGCAAAACAAGACATTTTACTCTGTGATGGAAGAGACAGCTGCAAGCAGAGTAGTCTTAATTCCGGAAAAAAAACCCACTTTGATATTTTAAATGTACTCTGTTTCTCAGCTCACAATTCCTTAATTCTGCCCCCATCAAGGAACGGAATCAAATACATCGCACTTACACTTGCAGAAGTGACAGCACAGTCAGCTCCAGCTTTTCTGCCAGGAAAGAGAAGATTAAGCCGTGGATCTTGCACTCCTGCAGCTCCAAGCTTGCATGGAAGCTTGCCTGGTGCTCCTCCCAGCTCAGTGCCACACACCCCCAGAGACCTCCGGCTGCTCCCGGCTGACACCGCACCGGGGCGTCCTGGCGAGCGTGTGGCACAGAGACATGCCGAGGAACGGCCTGGCCTGGTGGGCCTTTGGTGGTGCCTCTGTCCCCACGGTGATCTGGGCTGCCACAAGCTCTAAGTGCCACCCTGCAGCACGGCCACAGGAGCCGCCAGGACCATCCCACCCTCCGGCTCACACACTGCCGGGCGTTTGGGTGCCAGGGAAGGAGGAGAACAGAGGGACAAGTCTCCCACCGTTTTCACAATGGAGAGAGTGTGATGTAAGGTATCTCATCTCCCTTCCTGACCCCCACTCTCCCTAGATGAGGTCCTCCAAACTCCACAGCTGTCAGCGAGCAAAGCGCTTCGGCATCTGCTCGAATTCCGAGTGCTCACCCAAGTCCATGGATTTGGTGGGATTGAAGCACGATGGGTTCAGACAACGACAGGATTAGGTTTAAAAATAATCATGTACTGAAGCACTTGGCTAAATCAAGCTCTGAAAATCCTAGGGAATAAAAAAAAATAAATAAAGGCACTCCAGCAGAACTCCAGTTACTCAGCCAAAAGAGCAAGTGGAGTGGTTTTTCCTTAGCTGGTGTGCCAGAAAATAACACCAAGTAGTCCAATGTCTTCCACAGCTCTCCAAAAACACCGGCCTGCACCTGCAACCACAAAGCTGCTGGGTGTCCAGGAGTCACTGGCAACCTTCCCTCACCTGCATTTTGCCAAGGGCAGAGCCCTCAGTGTCCTCTCCAGGTTCCTCCCTTCAGCAATCTTTTCATGGGGAGCACGTTCCTCACACAGGACAGCCAGGGCCCATTCCCTTTCCATGATGACAGGTAGATTTTGCTCAGGCATGAAAAACCTGTACGATACAAAGCCACCTCCCCAGGACAGAGCAAGCAGAGCTGGGCACCCCAGGTAAGATCAGCAGAGGGTCTTGCCGTGATTGATTGGGATCTGCTGCCAATCCAAGCAGGTGTCCCCAAAGATGTGATCACAGATAGTCCTGTAGCCAACAACTCTTGTAGATGCAGCTGTCCAGGTGATCCATCACTCACTAGAATAGGAGAGCCAGGGGTGTTCAGCCTGGAGAAGAAAAGGCTCAAGGGAGACCTCAGAGTCCCTTTCAGTGCCTAAAGGGCCTGGAGTGCTAGGACAAGGAGGAATGGCTTCAAACTGCCAGAGGGCAGGGTTAGATGGGATATTGGAAAGGAACTCTTTTCTGGGAGGGTGGTGAGGCCCTGGCACAGGTTGTCCAGAGAAGCTGTGGCTGCCCCATCCCTAGAAGTGCCCAAGGCCAGGTTGGATGGGGCTTGGGGCACCCTGGGCTAGTGGAAGGGCATGGAACAAGATGCTCTGTAAGGTTCCTTCCTTCCAACCCTTTTTATGATTTAGGAAATGGGGAAAGCAAAGCTCTGCAGCTTTCACCTGCTACACAGGAGTCTGTGGCAACATGATAGGGAGGGACTGGTCACCTTCGCAGGGCAGCAGTGAACCTAATCATGTTCACAAACCTCGTTAGGTTTGTCTTGGGGTCCTTCCATGACAAGCTTCTGCTTTCTCCAGACCATGGGGGGCCCTGCATAAGGTCAAGGCTCCACTGTGCTCAGCACTGCAGATAAACACACCTAAGAGTGAGCTCTGACCCTCAGAGATAGGTATGGCAGGAGAGGAAGCACCGAGTGCTGGGAAAAAACCCAGCACTGAAAGCCATATCATTATTTAATGCTTGGGTTTGCATCCATATTTTGTTTAATGGCCTGAACTACGGCAATATATTCTTTTATTCCTCAAAAGCACAAATTTTTACTAATTGCAGGGGGGAGAACAAAATCAGTAACTTCCCACAATCTCCACACCTTCTCCCTATTGACATTGGGAATGCAGGCTGAAAGCATCCTCATTTTCTCTTAAGGCTTCCCTTTCCAGCTGGGAGGCAGATGGAAGTTGACACCCAGCCCTGCCTACTCAAGTCAACAGAGAATTTAAAAAACAAAAAAAAAAATGCAAGTTGGCAGCTTGAAGTGCTAGAAAGACGTGGTTTTGGGGGGTGAGAGAGAAAGCCAACAAGGCAACGTGCGATATGTATTGGGTGGAGGAGCTTTTCGATTGCACAGCAAATATCCAAACGGGACGAAAGGAAAGGTTTCCCCATCGCATGGGAGAGGGTTTGCGTGAGGCAGGAGAGCGCTCCAGCCAGGAGTGCAAACACCCACGTCGCCTGACAGAGCCCTGGAGGAAATCAGGCTGTGATCCATGAAGTGTACAAAGGTAAAAAAGAGCTTCCTGCAGTCCTCGGAGCCAGCGCCAGCGGGCTGCTGCGTGAAAACACAGCACCGCTTCCTCCTCTTCCGAGACATCTCGTTCTCTGTCCTCTCCCAGTCACGTTCCTCGCCGCATCGTTCGGATGATGGATGGAGGAACAAGCCACCACGCTAACCAAAGGAATAAATAGATGACTGCATCAGGAGTCACCTCTGAAATCACAGCAGAAGGGAAACGAGCAGCAACTTTCCAGCAGGCAGCGACTGCGGTACTGCCCAGCTCAACTTCCCCTGCCAACAGAGAACAATCGAGTCATTTAGTGCCAAACCATGCCTAGAGCAGTGTCAGCAGCCATCAGGAAAGCCACAGGGCTGGTGTCCTGTCCAGCTCCGGCCCATCCGGTTTGGAAGAGATGCACAACGAGGAAACCAAGGGAAGAGCGCAGGGAGGAGCAGCCTCCCCATCCCGCTGGAAGCAGCACAGGGAAGGGACCTGTGCTTGCAGGCAGCTTCACCAGTGTCCTCCTCTGAGCAAGGATGGGGCGAGCCAGAGGTTCCCCAAACTGAAGGAAGGGGGTGGGAAAGCCAGTGCTAGGGAAACTGAGGCAGAAAGAAGCTGACCTCTTAAAAGTGGAGTAAAAAGGAAGGGAAGTGCAGGGAGAGGCTGCCAGGGCAATCACAATCCATCCTAGGGCAAGGCTCCTGCTTCCCCTAGCCCAGCCTAAATCACTAACCAGACAATCAAAGAGAAATCACAGCACAGGACTTCCCCTCCTCCTCCAAACCACCCACCTGTTCGTTTAAAGGCTCACGAGATACGATATTTTTACTGCAGAAAGCCCCTCAAGGGGGCTGGTTTCCACCTACACTGCAGCTCCAAAGCTGTACTTTCACCGTCTCCACCACAACAATAAGGACCAAAGTGAAGGGGAAGATTTTAGGGCTCCGGCATCTGTGGTTTGAGGCAGCACATGCTGAAAGGCCTGCGAGAAGCTGCCGGGAGAGATCCGCGTGTTCCAGCACTGCCCAGCCCGGGGCCGCGGCCGTCAGCACTCGCCTGCTGACAAGTGACGGTGAACAGCCCTGATTCAGGGAGACAACACAAAGCACACGGAGCTTCATGTGGCCTCCGACAGCTGGGCCACCCAGGATTTTAACCGTTCTCTGGCTTTTTCCACCTCAAGGCAGAATCACGGAACTGCCGAGGTTGGAAAAGACCTCCAAGACCATCAAGTCCAACCTGTGCCCGATCCCCACCTTGTCACCCAGCCTAGAGCTCTGAGTGCCATGTCCAGTCATTCCTTGGACACCTCCAGGGGTGGAGGGGGGACACAACAGGAGAAGAGTTTAAGATCTTGTCCACCTGCACGGTAGGGCATTTTCTGTCCATCCCAGTAAGCTTTCCTAAAGCCAGGCAACCCAGCAGGATCCACTGAGGAAAGGGTGGCAGAGCAATCAATTTACTATTTTCAGTGTGATGAGAGCTCTTAGAGAAATCAATTGTGGTGCAATTAGGAATATTACCCCTGTTTTAATAACTGTTGGAGATGGCTCTCTCTCCTTCACAGTTCGTTTCCCTCTTACCCTTTCCACTAAATAAAGGTGTTACCCATGGATGTTATTTGCTGCTTCATAATTGGCATTATTGCCATTTATTGGAGGGCGTGCTGGAGTGTGACCGTGAGGAGGATGAAACAAAACCCCGAGCCAGAATCCTGCCTGGAGCAGCCAAGCAGCCAGCAGAGAAGACTTTTCAGAGGCACTGATTTTTACACAAACACTATCCATAAACTTCTCCCCTCTGCACAGCACAGCCTCGAATTAGCAGGGCGGCATTAACGTGGCAAAGGCAGATTTTGACAGAAGCCATGCTGTGGCAGGAAAACCTGCATGGGCAACAAGTGGCACGCCAGGGACAGAGAGGAAAGAAAGGAGCTGGAATTAGGGTGGTGGGATGCCCCCCACCTTCCCTTGCTTTCATGGGAAAGAGTCCTGCTAGGTGTAAAACGACGGAATATTACAGGCCGGCAAGAAATAAAAAATTCATTAAATCATAAATCTTTTGGAAAGGGGATCTACTGGGGAGATTATATTCACTTTTCATGGACATATTAATTCAACGGTGGCATATCATATTGTCCTCTGTGGGGGGAAAAAGGCATATTGTGTTTTAAAGTATGATGTTTAGAGCAGTCCTTTAGGAAGGAAAATAAATTTGATCTTGGCAAGGAAAACCGACCGCATGAGCACCGAGGAAGGGACATTAAACACAGGGCCCAGGTTCCAGCTGCTGAAAGTCAGCATAGCTGGACTGGAGTTCCTGGAGCTAAGCCCGAGCATGGGAGCTGAGAATGACAGTCACCCCCATTTAGCAGCAACTCCTTGAAAATGTTAAGTAAATGAAATCAAAGTGTGGGACTGGTCTCACGGCCCCCTTCCGCCCGTATTGGTCCCACTCCATCTTTGGCTTCCCACCTCTCTCCTGACCCCACAAGTGTTGTGTTCCTTTGAAACAGGCACATGCCTCCTCCCTTTCTCCCTTCGTACCTGTAACAGGGTGGTCAGCACAGCCCCACCTGGGATGTAGGCTTGAACTCCTCGAGCTTGGCTCCAGGCATGGAGGACACTGGGATGAGACTGCTGCCCACCATGCACATTCTCCAGACACTCGCCCTAGGCACAGGTCCCCGATGCAGCCTGCTGTCTCCTGGAGCATATATTCCCTCAGGAGGAACCTGTGGATTGCGACAAAAACTCTCGTAACAGCTACAGGAAGGGGTTCAGCAAACATACAACTTACTGTGCAGTAACTGCTCATGCCCTTGTCCTTCCTCTGTGGTAACTCACAACCCAAAGTATTTTATTCCAGAGGAACAAGGGACAAAATCAGTTTAAGGTTTCTGCACAAGATAACAGCGACCGCTGAGCAGCTCCTGGGCCCTAAAACAATTCATGCCCCTTTGACCACATCACCCTCTCAGCCAGCTCAGGCACAGATAACCCACTTGACCCATCAGAAAAGATGGGATTTGCTTATCACGCCAACTGCATCGTGCAAACTCCCATGGACTTCCTGCTTCCCTCCTTCCCTCGGCCCCAGCTATCTCCCTGACAGCTTCCCCGTCCACCCCAATGAGGTGTGAAATTTGGGGCATCACAAAACTGCACACGGGGCTGCTGCCAGGGAATTAAAGCTCCAGAGAAAATGAAAAAGGGCTGATGAAACATTAACCACAAACAGCCCAAACAACAAAGTCAGCGCACACACCCCACAGGCTCTTAATGCAACACTAAGTCAGCTGTACCTAAGTTGTGTATTTGCCATGTGTATCCAGTACCTGCTCGAGATGAAACACACTAATAAGGCTGTATTTTTTTTCTACCTGGGCCAGGTTCCCAGCTGAAACAAGCAGTCTGTGCCAGCCAAAGACTCGGACACTTAATTTCTGTGGAAACCCTCGTTCCTGAGGGGTTTAACATTGGATCGATATTCAAGGCACACTGGCAGCAGCTCATAGCCCAGCGCTGTAAGAAAGCAGAGAGGTCTTAGACTACTCATATTCTCCAGTGTGAGCAGAAGAAGGAGGCAGTCTGAGCTTCAGCTTCTGCCCAGGGCCCCTGGAAAGCTAATCCTATCTGATTACACCACTTCTTTTTTCTTTTTTTTTTCTTTTCCATAGAAGAAATAAACAGCCTATTGTACCAAACATAAAGCTGCCTTCTTTTGAAGGAAGATTTATCATCCAGGATAAATCCATGAGTTCATTCCATTTTAGCCCCGAGTCCTCAGAGCTGTGTTTTTCACTGCACGATGCGGTATCAGTTGGTTCTGCCTCTGTGCCAGGCGGTCCCCAAAAGAGATCACGCTTTTCCTTGGAAAAAAAAAATAGTAAAAGAACGCGGACCATCTCATCAGTCGCTTAAAGCCTGCATAGCAAATTCCACGCAGGCGCGTTAGAGCCGCGCAAACACATCCACAAGGAGCCAGGACTGGCTCCCCTTCAGACCACGAACACCAGGAGCGCAATGGGAGCAACCTGGTCTAGTGGAAGGTGTCCCTGCCCAGGGCGGGGGGTGTGGAATGACGTGAGCTTTACAGCCCCTTCCAACCGAAACCACGCCATGGTTTTGTGGCGTGATATTGCTCATGGAGGGAAATAACTGATGGGTGACAAAAATCTGCTGTGAGCTGCCCCAGGAGAGGGCCCAGCTCTGGAATAAAGGAGGATTGCTCGGTGCCTCCCCTGCACCAACAGGGGCTCCGTTGTACTGAGCCCGAACCTTGAACTCGTTACAACGTCACTCTGTCTTTGGATCCGATGCTCTGTGGGGGAATCTTCTGGGAATGTATTTTGGTTCAGACTCGGGTCAAGGAGAGTTGACTTGACCTGAAAATAAATCCAGGCGATCTCAAGCTGAAGAGCCATTGACTACTGTTTGCAATACAATAAAGTGGGCAGATCAAACTCGGCGGAAGGCCAGGGTTAACATAAATCCACGCAGAAAGGGGAACAAGAAAATTCATTCACCGCCACGACAAAGGGGACATTTTTTTTTTGCATGGGCAGAATTCAGAGCAGGGACTGAAAGCACTTCCCAGGCAGCATTTTTAGTGTTCCATTCGGTGTGTGCTGTTCAGCTGGGCTGAGATCTCCGCCACAGTGGCAGGAAGATAAGAGGTATGTGACTGTGTGAGTGTGTGAAAAAGGGGTGGCGGTTTGGTTGGGGGTTTTTTTAACCATTTTTAACGTCACGAGCTGGAGTTCCTCCGCTCACACACAGGGCAGCTTTTGTGAGAGGTATTTTATATGGATCCCCAAGGAAAGGTCTCAGTGGCCAGACTCTGAGCACTACTGTGTGCACACGTGAGCAACAACTCCTGGTGACTCTGGGTTTATGCTCCAGGAGAAATGCTGGTTGTACTCGCTGCAGCTCCAGGATGAAAGGTTCTCCTGGCTCAGGCTCAGGGGAGTTGTACCACTACCTTCCCTGAAGTTAGCCTTTCTCCTCTGCCAGGAGCTTTTACAACATTTCTTGGATAAAGCAAGGTTTAATCCAGCTGATGCTTCACGGGTCTGTAGTGCAGGTAGCTCCCTGCCCATCCTCAGAAAAAAGGGGACAATCTCCCCCAGCTCTCCTCCTTCTCAGATCCAGAAGCAGCAGCTTGACTCACCCGCCTTTGCCCATAACACATACCCCACTCAGTAAATTTTCCAGCAAACACTCAGGAGGGTCCTCTGGCCACCCAGCAGCCAAAACACAGTAATTTGGAAATTCTACCAAAGTTACAACGTTACCAGCAAAGCTGTCCTACACAGGCATCCTCCACAACAAGCTGTAGATAACAGGAAGACCTACTGATCCTTTGACATCACCTTTCTATGCCCCTTCTCAGTATCCTCAGAGTTCTCCTCAGCATGAGCTTGCACATCATCCCAGCCTAGAGCAGCTGGCTCATCTCAGAGGAAATATTAAATGCAGTGTAGTCCTTCTGCTGGCATTCATTACCCACTCCATTTTCCAGAAAGGATCTGGTCAAATCCCTCTAGTCTTCCCAGACAAGATGGACCAGGGTAGCTGCTTTCAGGAGATGAAGGCAGCTTCTGTGGGAACACGAGTGCCACATTCCTCATTGGAGTGCAACTATTTCTAAACACAGCTCAGGGAAAGCTGCATATTTATTTTTTCTATTGCGTTAAAACCCATTTTATTAACCAATTCGTACTTTAATGTAGATGATGCCTTTGTTTATAGAATAAATTACGCTGCTCCTTCCCATCTCCCACTGTGACTGCATGATTCCTGGTCAGATTGTATAATGTTTGATCAAAGAATGAATAAACTTCACTACACAAAGCTGCAATAAAAAGTTGAATAATAAGTCAGGCTCCAACTCTCTTGGCAAAAAAAAAAAAAAAAAAGGTGAGTTTGACAAAGTAACGTGCTGAGAGAGCCTGGGAATCTTCCCTATGAAATAAAGTATTTTAAGAAGGTCTCATTTCAGATCTGCACCCTTTAAAGCTGACAGGAACTTCACCCCTGACTCAAGCAAAATCTTCGCAAATCAGGACTCCTTTTACAACTGTGTGAAAATTAACACTTTCACTTGCAATTAGCAGCACCACAGCCCTGCTCACGTTTTTGCTCCAGAAACAAGTTGCACGTGAATATTCACAGCCAAGCAACGCCATCTCACAGAAACTTTCTTGTGCTGGGAAGTTCTTTACGTGACTCGCTCTCCTCCAGCTCAGGAATGACAGAAAAAAGGCCCAGATCAGTTGCCCCACAGTGACTTTGCAGGCAGTTGCCCAGTCACTCCTCATCTAACCTGCAGTGCAGTGAGGATTTGCTCTGCCAACCAAGTCTGTGGAATATACACATGGAAGCACAAGTGGTTTTGAATGGGCACACCTTCCCTCCCCAAAAAACACCCATCATCACAGTAGCTGAACGCCCCAACACCTCTTTTCCCTGAGACACATGTTTTCAGGACCACCTTTATGCTCCTTTTTCAAAAGTCATTTCCACCTGGAAAAGCAAAAAAACACGAGGAAAACCAATCCTGGAGATTTTCTATCACTCAGGAGAGGGCCCAGTGAGGAGGAAGACCTGCACAGTCTTTTATCCATTACCTGCCCCTTCTTTGCTCAGGTATCAGGTGCATTGTAGTCACAGTATCTGAGCCCTTTCTGCACAGCATGGCAGCTCACACCAATAAAACTAATTAGACAAGAGGGAGAATCATTGATTTTAATATCATAAGCTACATGGAGAGGGAATTAAGCCTTTTTTTTAATGCAGCAAACAGTCTTCAGCTTAAAGCTGTGGCTGTTTCAACTCTCAGGGCATGAAGCAAATACCCGAGAGTTTTCAATCTCTCCTGACGGGTGTAATTTAGCAAGAATAGCAAGGAAGGGAAGTCACTCAAGAAAAGGGGGTGGAAAAAACACTGGTACTGCCTCATGAATAATCACATTTCAAAGGACAGGAATGAACCCCAGCAAAGTAGCGAAAGCTAAAGTTATGAGCTCCGTTACCAACCAGACCCGGTGCAGAGACTCTGCCTAGAACTTTAAAAATCCAAGTTAAATGTCATTCCTGGGTGGTGTTACACCCTCAAGAGAATCCACAGTCATTCCCAGGATCTGATGGGTGGAGTTACATGATGTACTGGATAGCCAGAGGCCACTCTGCTCCACCCTTTGCAGGAAGGATGTCCCATCCTCTCCTCCCTCTGCACGACCTTCCCTTTCCAGGGTCTGCTCCAGCACCTTTCAGCTGCACCAAGGCACAAAAGAAAAAAGAAAGGAACTGTTTTCCAATCATGGTATTACTGGCACTGAGAAAAAGGACATTCCCTGAGGCTCCTTTCCACTCTCTAAATAGCCAAAAAGTTGTTCTCCACCAGAATAGCTTTCAAATGAAAGGCCAGAAAAAAATGTGGAGCTGACATCAAATCTGTAAGTGTGAATTGCTGGAGCCCTTGCTGTCCTCTAGGAAACCAGGAGAGTGGAAAGCAGAGAGCCACCACACTCCTCCGAGTTTAATATATTTAAAACTGGGTGCCAGGAAGGTGAGCAAAAATGTTTGAAGGGAGAGAGGGGCTACTTACAGGATGGAAAGACAGATTGTGTTTGCAGGGTCATGGGAGAAACATGCCTCATCTGAAACAAATTGAGAACCAATTAAGAACCTAAATTGAAACAAACACTTGAGCCATTTATTAACTCTTGCTTGGGGTATTAGAGAAAATTCAGTTTTAAAAGCAAGTTGCAGATAGCTCTGGAACATGCCTTCTTGCTTCACAGAGAATCTTTAAAGGATGAATCAGGTACTAAAGGTCTTGCCAGCAGTTGTTTTGCTTGGCTGCCTTAAAAAAGCAAACAAATAGACAAGCAAAAAAAAACCCCGACAATGCCTTATGATGGAAACTTCAGGCTAGTCCTGGAAAACTCCCCAGCCCACCAATAGAGCTGGTGGGGAGTGTTCCAACAGGCAGGCTTTGGATAGAAAGAAGGTTTTCTGACGAAAAAAAAGTTGGGTTTCGTGAAAATATTTCAGTTTTCCAGCAGGACAAAAATTGAAGGAACGATGTCTTAATTTTCAGGCAAGGTTAAGTCATCATTTGGTCTCGATCAGCTGCTACTCCCCACACCCTTCATGGGTGAAGCTTTCTGCTGGAGCTCCATTAACACAATCCATCCAACCCTCTCCCAGGAGAGACATTGCTTCACTGGCATCCCTCCTGTATCCTGAGAAACACAGTCCAGCCAGGGGAGAAGGGAGGCAGCTGCTCCAGGCTCTTGCACAGAAACAGGAGGACTTAATCATGCTCTTGACACGAAGAAGAAAAAGATATCCTTGGTTTTGCAGCCAAGCTGCAGTGATGAGTCGAGATGCTGATGTCAAGCCCAGCAGTGTAATCGGCACACCCCCACAGCTGGCTCGGGGAGCAAGGCAGGGAAATGCCTGGATTATTGCACGGAGCCAGCGCCGAGAGCAGCAGCACTGCCACCAGGCCAGCTGCGACTTCTGCCGGTCGGGCTACATGCTCTGCATCCCCCAACAAGCTATTAGTGGGCAGACGGATGAAAGGGAGGGCAAAAGGCACTTCCAAACGGTCTGCAAGGTCTTCACCGAGCAGATAATTGTTCCAGGCAAGAGGCCCGCGCATCAGGGGTGACTGGGCTTGCAAAACAGACGTTACACACGCTATCGGGGCTTTCCAGGTTCATCAAGGCATTCTGGTCTGTTCTTCAGGACTTGGGCATGAAGTATTTACTGGCACAGACAGATGGCTGGGTAGCAGGGGCAGCAGGCCACAGTGGGGCAAACACCTGGCGCCCGTGACCAGGCGCTCCAGAACAACTTCTCGTGTGAGCGAGGACGCGCCAGGAGGTCAGAAGCAAAACAAGAATGAATGAATTGAGGGCAGTCCCTGGGACTCCTAATTGGTCTCACAAGCGTGCACAGTGTGTTTGCACAGAGCGAAAGGTACTGCTCCCTGCGTTTGGGCTGTAACTATCAATAATCCTTTGTGATTGCCCAGGAGTTCAGGGCAGGTCAAGGCGCCACAAACAATTCCTTTGCTCCAGAGATCAACGTGACGGGTATTTGCTTCACGCCCTGAGAGTCGTACAACCACTGTTAGTCCTGTGTCAGCTAATCTGAGCAGGTGGGGGCACGCTGATGGAATCTCAGCCCCTCGGGATTGTTTTGTCAAAGGACCACCATGCCCTGCCTCACCTACAAGGATTTGCTGGCATTCCGTGAGCACGCCTGGAAGAGCGCTGAGCTGGAAATCCCAACATGGAGCCAGAAATAAAGACTGTTTCTCTGTTTGTGTACTGAACAGCAATCTCTTGGCCTTCCCACTCAAGAAAAATTTACCTTTGTAAGATTTCAACCAGCATTTACATCCCCACAACAAATCCACGGAGAACAGGGCAATGAGCCAGATTAAGTGGCTATGAGAGTTTTTGAGGTCAGTGAAGTCAACAGAGCAAATTTCGTGCTGGGCTTCTTTCAAATAACGTACAACAAAGCCACTTATTTACTCAAAAAGTATCTGGGATGAGATAACCCTGCTCACACCAGCAAGAGCCAGCTGAGGCTTTTGGCCCCTTGCATATATTTGGCCATTGAAGTCTTCTCTGAGTTACACCTGAAACTTCACACCTGGGGACAGTTACTTTTGGAATCCTTTAGGACCTGACGCCACCAGTTAAACATCAAACAGCCTACCACGTACTTAGGGAGAAAGAGGGTAAAACGACACTCTTGAGAGTCAAAACGTGGCTCTGCTGAAGACAACGCAAACTGCGTGCGGCCGAGACGTCCAAGGTTGGACCTGGACAAAGCCACTCTTAGAACCAACAGTAAAACTGGGTAGTTCTAAAACACAGCTGATTGCACCCACAGAGAAGGACACTGAGAAAAGGAACTGCATGATAAAACCCGAGCTAAGAGTCCCACCACCAGCAATACTTGGCAAAGACAGTCTATTCCACAAAGTCCCCAGTGGGGACCCCCAGGAGAGGATTCAAGAAGCAAAATGATCATGTTGAAAACTTTTCAGGAGCTTCTAACTTGCCACATAGGTTCAGAAAACTCTCATACTTATTCCTACCTTTCTTTTCACCTTCCTGCAGATAACACAAGGGTTTTCAAGTGAGCCTGGTACATGTCAATGCCATCTGTAAGGATCCTCATTCCTGGATATTCACAAATGTTTTATTGCACAGCTGAAAAACATGAGAAGAAATAAATTACAAAGCACTGTGAGCGAACGTGCCCTCCCATGAGGCACTTAAGGTACTTACAGGAATAATTTACAACCGCATTACAAAATCCCTTGTTCTTTAAAGTGATGCTGATGCTGCAGAAAATCATAAATTAATACTGCAGAGGGCTTTCAAAACTCATGTTACTTAGGGTTTATGAGCGGGCTATGATGTCCAAGTTAAACGTGAGGGCTGCATGCCTACAAACCAGTTACATTCTTCCCTTCTGCGGGCTTTAGGCTGTCAAATCAAATGCAGAAAGAGCTTCAAAAAGGGTTCAGAAGATGTAGGCGCACCCCAAGAACCTGACAAATTGTGCCTGCTCTGACAGACACAAAGCCCTCTGAACTACTGAGGGGCAGCAAAGCTTTAACACATGGAGAGTCACAGGCTTCTGGTGACACAGAGCTATTGGCAGCTGCCCAACTCATTATGCCCTGCCATCCTTTGAAGGCTATAAATCAATACCCCACACGCTGCTACAAGCTGAGCCCAGGGGTCGGGACGTTCTCTCGCCCCCTCGGCGCGGGGTAACGCGTTGCTTGATCCTGCAATGGGGAGTGAAGAGGGGAGCCAGCAACAGGAAACCTCCAGCTTGCTGGATCCGGGGAGCATCAGGGAGCCTGGAGATGGCGGTCCCTCTGGGCAAGCACAGATGCTGCCGGTGGGTATCTGCCGCGGCCTCGCGTGGCCAGGCTGACACCACGAGCCCGGTGCAGAAGGATGACTCCTGCAGACACCGCCTGCACGCAAAGCCAACAGCAAATTAAACAAGAGCAACCCCTCGGCACGAGCGTGCCAGCACAAGGCGCCCGGGAAATGCACCTTTAAGGAGGCGTTTTAATATCGATCAACGCCGGGAATCTGCGTTTGCAAGGGATGAAAAAAGGCTCTAAGCACATCCGACAGGATCACTGTTGTCCAAGTCTTTGGATGTCTTTGTTGCCTTATCAAGACACTCCAGCGACCCGCTGGGCTCGTCCCCCTCAATGCTGAAGGCTGGCTCCAGCCGCTTTTCATCGCTGTCTAAGAAATTATCACAGGAGACTTCACGCAATTAGGCCTCCAAAATGGGGATGTCAGTCCTCCAGGGGGACCTAAGCCTGCCTCATGAAAGCGACTCCGGCCTTTGCTTTTGCTGCACAAGGTGTTTTTTTTACCCTGAGGATTTATATCAAAGCAAGACACTAGTCAAGACACGGCAAGCCACTGTAGTTTGTTCCTCTTTGTAGCTTATCAAGGTGAATGTCAGCAGAAAAAAAAAAAAAACCTCAGAGGTGACCAGGCACAGAGATGGCCATCTAAAGTTACATACCTTGGTACAAGAAAAATAAAAAAAAAAATCCCACCCCCGTGTTTTTAGTAAAAGGAAACCTGGTCTGTCTCAGCAACGGGACTCCCTTTGGAAATCGGCAACAGGAGCGTAATGAGCCGCACAAAACCAGCCACGCCGTTCCTCCTGCGGACCAAAACCTCTCACAGGATCCACTGCCTGCCTGAAACAGCCTGGCTGAACACAGCCCGTGCCAGGCCACAAGGACTGTCCAGTCCCCTTTTCTAGTGCCCTCGTGGTCCTTGGGGGAGGATTTGTTTCTAAGGCGATGTTTCTCGGGGTGGCTCCAGCGTCTTACGGGACTCGAGGTACGCGCTCCAGCTGCTGATCCTGCACACGAGAAATAACAGGGGCAGGATGCACAGGGATAATATTTGCACTGAATGTATGTTTTGCAAGAGCATGCTTCAGGCCCAGCTGTGTAAGCAGAGGGGGTAAGGAGAAGTGTCTCTGCTGAAGCCCAGCTTTGCAGCAAGTGAGCTGGAGGAGGTCAGCTCGGGAACCTGGATGGAGGATGAGGGGAACTCAAGGCTCTGCATAACACGCTCATTTTTCCTGCTCCTTCCATTCCTGACCCTCCCTGATCTCTGCAATCTCTCAGCTCGGGGACACCCCCAAAATAAAAAGCCTGCAATGTTATGACTGCTTTAAGTAATGCCTACGGAACCCAGGCTGCTGCATCCGGCATGTTCAGCTCACCTGGGCAGGAACCGGTGCCCCAGCAGGATGTGCCATCGGAATTGGGATGATGCTCCCATTCCAGCAGCTGCCTCTTACCCAGCCCGTGGGGAAACCCCAAGGCTGACAAGACTAAGGAGAGGAGACAGGAGCTGTCACTTCACCACACCCCTCAGCATCTTCCTCTGAGAAGTTTAAGGCTTCTTCACGGCCAAAACATCTCTTGCGTTTTCTCTGGTCATGAGAAGCAGTGACAAATTCAGAGATAGAAAAGAATTAAACCTTTCAAACCTTGCAGCTGACACACCCACTGGATAGATACAAGCCATTCCTAAAAAAAAAACAAACCTACATATTGCAATTTGGCTGGGTTGGACTCCTACAACATATATTTTCACAGGCATTGCAGAAAACGTGGTCCAGTCCTCCCCTTTTCCTCCTGGATATGACACTTATTCCAAACCGAAAACAAAGAAAAGCTGGATATCTTTCAGCTTGAATGACTGCAGGGTTTCACTGCAGAGGTTTTCTCCAAAACAATCCCTAAACATCTTCACTCAGCAAAAGAGGGCTGAGCTTGTAACTTATAATTGCACTCTATGTTTTTATTGCATCTCTGAAATCAAGACACCATAAAGTAAGTTGGTCTTAAATCCCTTTCTTCGCTAACTGTGTGTTCAGGGGAAATAACAGGATGAACTAATATAAAAAAAATTACAGATAGAACTCTTACTTAGCTTCATGCAGGAGTAAAGCTCTTCACTGCTGGACATTTTGACCCAGGTATCTCCTTATTGTGGCTGATCCAATTTACAAAATTTCCTTTCATTTTTAGTCTGGATATGAAATGCCAGTGATACAGAGGACAGAAACATCTGTAAGGTGTCCATCTTTTCTGGCCTTCACCAACACACAGGAATTGTCATAAAACTGTAGAGAAAATGAGAAACTGATTCCTGGCTGAACTACAATGAAGCTGTAGCTCTCCCTTCACTTCCAGAGCTTTATTACACAGATTTGATTTGATGAACTCAATCATACAGCACACAGGGGATAAGTTGGTGAGCTGGCTTTGCTTGCGCTCGTGCCTGTCACGTCAGGCTGGTTTGGCCTGGCAGAGAAGATGGGGAGAAGGAGTGGTGTTTAATGTTAGTTATTTAGCAATGGTCCTCATTATTCCAGGAGGGGAAGATGGCTGCAGAGAGGGAAGCTGAGGGCAGAGGTCCTCACAACCACCACCCCGTCATCTGGGTACAATTCCCTGCACACAGCTCATTTGCTGATGTATTTTTCCAAAGCCCACAGAAGTTTTATGGGTGTTTTGAACACTGGGAGGGGCAGGGAGATGGCAATACCTTGGTTCGGGTGGGTTTTTTAATTCCTTGCCGGGCTAGCTTTTGGCTTTATTATTTCCAGTTCTAATTAATATAACACCAGCACTAGAACACTGCAGAAGGGTGTGGCAGAGCCAAACCTGCCTGTGCAAGTAGAGAGCAATTGCTTTCCTCTCTTCCAAAAATGGGGCATCCACCCTAATACAGCATCAAGTGCCAGATGGACAGATTGTTACAGCTGCTATTAACCTCTCTCATCTTGAGATCCCTGGGAGCTAATCCCCCCTGGACGTAGAGGGAGAGCCTTCCAGTACTTATCTGACCCTCGACAGAAATCACAGGCAAGTCCAAAGGCTTCACCTGATTTCAGAAGGGGGCAATTATCTGCTGATGATGGTGTCTGCAAGGCACGTGGTCACACTGAGCTGGATGCAAAGCCTGGAAAGCACAGCGGTGCCACCTCCCCTTGAAACTCAGTACTCTGTTAATAAACTGGAGACACTGGTTGTAAGAGGGTCCCACCAGTCCCTCCTCAGCTGGCTAGAACCAACACACAGAAATCTTCCAAAAAGAAGAAATTGCATAGGTGTCCTATTGCAAACCAAGTGTTTTTTTGGAGGCTTCCAGCACCGCTTGATAAAGCAACACATTTCCAGAAAAGGAAAAACCGAAAGGAGCAAAGTCAAACCCAAGGCTTTGTTTGCTTTAGAGCAGAGGAACCAACCCCCAGAAGTGAAACATTATCCTGGGCCTCCAACAGGATGGATTCCTGTCTCTGCCTTGCTCCTAGACTTTCCTCCACCCAGGCTGGCCTCCAGAGGGTCCTCCTCTGGCCACATGAAAGGCTTTTCACACCCCTCTACGGCACCAGCCTTTACTACAGCCTAAAAGTCAGACCGACTGTTACATCCCTTCCCTGCTAGATCTGAGCTCAGGCTGCTCAGCCTTAAGTTTACAACATGGAGCCTAAATGTACCGTGAAAAAACCTGGAAACAGAGGCACCCAGGGCTTTAATAAATGGAGATTTGCCCTAATTTGAAGCCCAACATCAGATTTCTGCTGTACCTAAAGTAAATACCACCCATTAATGGAGAAAACATGGGATTTTTTTTTTATATATAAAAATAAACACATATGAAAATTAAAAGCCACAGCATGCAGCTTTCTAAGGACTGCTTTGAATAAACTGCACATCTACGTTTTCAGGCACGGAAATGCATTGGACTGAGGGGAAAAAAAAAAAAAAAAAAGAAAAAGAAAAAGAAAAGAGCGTTCCAGAGCTACGCAGCCTTTTTCCTCCAGTTTTACAGAAGTGATGCCGAGTTCAGAGTGCCCAAGGTGAGACACATCCAGGGACGTTCCTATAGCTCGGCGCAGTGCAGATCCCTGTGCCACGTGAGCTCCCACCTCCCCGCTGCTGGGGCACGTGGAAGTGGCTGAACCAGACAGACCAAGCAGGGCGCGGGGAGCGAGCTGGGAAAGGCGACGGGTATTTTAAAAAAACGGAAGAGAAAAAAAAGAACAATCCAAGCTTCCTGATGGGTTTCCCAGCTGATATCGAATACCAGCACCAGCTGGTTGCTAGTGGATATAACCCACACGAAGAGCAGAGCTCTGGTTTCTGTCAGTCACAGCAAGAGGGAGTGGGCTGAGCCCCACACAAGGGCTGAGGCTGGATTTGGGGAAAACATTCCCGAGGCAAGCTGACTCTTCTTTCCACACGCCAGTGAGGGACACCTGCTTATCACCAGCCCTTCTGTGCCAGCCAAGGATGGCACGTGATGGCCCACGGTGCCCACAGAGAGGGAGCAGGCGCTCCAGTGACTCTGGCAGCAGGAAGTAACACAGATCCCCACGGATTGCACCCATTTACACGTGTTTTAACCTCATTCCTCCCACTGCATTCTCCTTCCCGGGACTTCCCCACCGCCCACAACAGCACTTCCCACAGCTCCCATCTCCACGACCTTTCCGTTGTCCTGCTCCCCCACCTCCGTACATGAACGTCACCTGTAAAATCCAACTGCAGTCAGATCTCCCTGACCTATGCACCGCACAAAAATTCCTCCTGCCAGCATCAGACATGCTTGAATTGGCAAGGAAATGAAAACAAGCCACGGGAAAGCAGCGGGCTGGGGGAAAGGTGGAGACGGAATGCTAAGCAATCATGTCAAGTCACGCCTGGCCACATCCCATTAGCCAAGCTTGAGGGCTCCCCGTGTCAAAACAGCATCTCTGTAGCCAAGGAAGGATCCTGCATGCCCAATCCTGCAGTGCTTTGGACTCTTCTGTGGGCCACGGACTCCTTCAAGGCCTTGGCAGCCGGCGGCTACACATCCCATAGCTCCACAGCTTTATACCAGGAGAACCCGGAACCCACCAAAGGCTCAGCCCTACAAAACCACCACTTTCAAAGATGCTTTCCAAGGTTACTGCGCAGCTGGGAGAAAGGAGTTTGGAGAAGAATTAACGAATTTCGTATGGTATTAAAGGTTGAAGAGTTCTGATAATAGTCATGGAAACTGCTGAAAAAAACCCACACCAATAGGAAAACAATCCACCAGCATTGTTTCCAAAACAAGCTTGTTTTCCCCTTTGCTAGTTCTGACACAAACACCAGGAAAGATTCCCAGCACTGATACAAGCAACTCTCTTATCCACCTCATAAAAAGTGTAGAAAAGGGGGAAAATATGTTCATTTTCTTTCCTTCCAATATCTCCTTAGCGTCCTTTTGCACTTGAGCATCCCAGGGGACGGTGCAAAGGTGAAGACAACGTCAATAACACCCTCTCAGGGTTGAGCAAATTCAAGTATTGAACATTTTCTGCGATCTACCCAAGCAGAACCCTAATCTCAGCATATCTGCATGTGAAAGACTGTCTCCCAAATTTATCTTGCCAGTTCAAAACACGACTCTGTGGGAGGCATGGGGGAACTGCCATTGAATATATGTGTATTTATATTTCCTAGTTCAAGGAGGCATAAAGCTATTTCCAGTACTCATTACACCCTTTTCATTAATGTATTTTTTAATGCTGTGATGTGGTTTAGTGTTTTGTTTTTTTTTTTTTCCATTGTTAATGCTCTTAAAAGCCCATCTCCTCCAAGCATCCCTTCAAAAGAACATGAGCTGCAAGAGCAGCAACCACAACAGCACACAGGTTGGGCTGCAACAGCAACTCCGCAGTGGTTCAAAAACAAAAATAAAACCCAGTCTTTGGCTCTTGGTAGGTTAATTAACTGAGAAACGAGGAGGACTTGCTTCCCAAGGCAGGCTGCTTGCTCCCCACCACATGAAAGGGTCTCTTTTGCAGGGGAACTTCTGTCAGTTGTTCCTAAGCTCTCCAGATCTGATCACACTCTAGTCTTCGACAAGACATGGAAAGAAATAAAGTTATATGGAAAGAAATTAAGTGACCGCCTTTAAAATAGTTCCACAGATTACGACCCTGGGAGAAGACACTCAAGAAACATTAAAGATCAGATTTAAATCCAACGCCCTGTAATGAAATGTGCACTTACAGATGTAACTCCCTCCTTAACAGGCTGGACCGAAGTCAACCCTGCTCCAAACCACCCGGAGATGGACCTGGCCCAGCCATGGCTCTCATCTCCAGTCTTAATGAAAGCTTGTCCATGATTTGAACCCAGCAGCAATTAACCTTGACAGGGGGAGATAAGATTCAAGTTTCAAAGCACGGAGAGTTTACTGGGGTTTTATGCTCTTTCATGAGGCTCTGAATATTATTTTAATGCAGTTGTTTGTGGTTTAGTTTCCTTTCTCCCCCCCTCTCCCCCCCTTGACGGTAACATTGAAAAGATAAAAGTTTATGCTCTCATGGCAGGAGCCAAAGGATGGCCAAAGTCCAACCTACCTCCACCCCACCACACTCATCGGATACACTTCCAGACAAGGGGGAATCAGACTAATAGATGCTGTGGATAGTTCAGGACTGACTGGCCTCAGACATTTTGGACAAGGGAGAAGAAGCCATTAGACTCACAGGAAAGCCAAGTGTAGTTACGAGAGCACTCTTCTAGGGGACTAAAATAGGAAGCCAACAGATCTCTCCCTACTTCCCAGCGGGAAGCCTGCAGTCATCCCGAACAGTGCTGACAGACCCCCGTGCTTGGCGAGGCTCCCACCCAACCATCTGGAGTTCATCCACCGAGGTGCAGCCCCGAGGAAGGAGACAGAGCCTGGCAAAGGTGTTCAGAGAGCACCTGGGGAGAGGGGTTTGGCTCCTGCGCTTCAGCACAGCTTCACCCGACGGCAGCTGAGGGCACATCTCCTCTGAAGACGGAGCAGCTTTCCCAGACAATGCAGCCGCGGGAGGCCTTTAAATACGAGGAGAGAATCAAAGGTGGGGAGCGACCTGGTCAAATCAGCTGGGGAAGAAGATGTAGGGGGAAGCTGGGAGAGAGCAGGCACGCTGGAAACATTGCAGTTTTCTTCCCACGTCCACTGGGCAGCAAAGAACAGTGGCACGAGAGTTCACAGGTGCCCTCAGGATTGGCAATTATCACATAGAAGGGTTTGCCACCTACACTGGCAGAAAATGTGTCATCAGCATAAGAGAAATGCAAGTTACAGTGTAGTATAACACATAGATATATGGAATGTATTTATTTATAGCCTCTCCCAACACTTGCACACGCACTTGTCTACACACAATATTTTCTTGGCTGCACTTACCCCTGCTTTGCATTCACACTGCACGCAATGAAACCAGTCATTTAAGTTGAACACATGAACGTCCCTTCTCTTGTCCTAAATCTAAGTCAGAGGACACCTTGCTGGAAGTGAGGGGAGCAGGGAAAAGAAAAAAAGCAGAAGAATGAGAGAGGGACAAATTTTTTTGCCACAAAGCCACCACTGGATCACGTAATTGCCACCCATTGCAGCAATGAAAAGACAGCCCAGGCTGAGCCGTTCTACTCCAAAACACACCTCCATGTTAAGATGACGCTGCCACATCCTCCCTCCCAGCCCGCTCCCCTATGGAAACTCTCAGAGATGCAACTCTCTCACCTTGAAAAGTGAGGCTCACGGCAGCTCCTCGAGGCTCACTCCAGTATTTTCAGGTACTTGCTGGCATGCTGCAAGCACACTCAGTCCCCTCCTTAAACCTCCTGCAGCTCCCTGCCCTCATACTGGGAGTGCCCACTTACTATTAGACTACCACATTCAGCCAGAAACTGGGGAGCTCTTTTTCCAAGGGGCGTTTTGAGCCCAGGATTGGCACACGGCTTTTAAAGCTTGTTGCTCTCACTGAGACCACGAGCCAGTTACAGCACAGCCTCTTTTCAAACGAGCAATCCCACAAGGATCTGCCACTGTGATTTAAGTCAGCTGGCAGAGGAGGTTGGAGGGTGGGAGGTGGTGAGGAGGGCATAGACCCAGAGATGCACCCGGCCAAGCCCTGCAGAAAAGATGCACCTGCTCTTCCCAGAGCCCAAAATGGCACCAAACCCACGGCTGAGAACCGTGTCTGCTTTCAGATTCTCAGATCAAGGGCCAAAGGCACAAGGGCAAAGCCCTAGTCTGCAGTCTGACCTGCCCCAGATTCTTTGAACTACCCTGGAAAGCTACTGCAAGGGCTTGAGGAAAAAATAAATGCTCCCAACATCACAGAAAGCCAGGTTTCAATATTGTGTGCATCATGGTCTGGCATGACCTGCATCACAGCAGGTCACCAGCCTCGTACAAAACTTGGTTTGGGAGGGAAAAGTCTTTCTAGTAGCCCAGGAGTCTCTAAAAAGGGGGAAAAATGCAGCATCCTACCTCCAGAAAAACAAGACACACTAACAAACTGACTGCACGCAGCTCCCAAGCCACAAACGAGCCGTGGGCAGTCTTGATTTTTAACAAGAAATCACTAATGGTGTATTACAGACCTAAAGAACAGCTCCTGGGGCCAAACCACCAATCCAGGACTACTTCAATACCCCACAGCTTGTGAAACGTTGCAGAACAGCGCTCTGAGCTGCTGCTGAGCAGGGGATGGTTCAGCCTTTGCCACATCCTTCCCTGTACAGCTTTAAAGTGCCATCCAAGCATGGCATTTTTCCTGCTGCTTGATGATTTCAGATCCTTGACCTGGGAATGGTATCACATCTGCTACCCATTATCAGGGTGTGTGGGGGGGGAGAAAGGCTCTCCCCTCCTCGCTTCCGCTGCATGTAGCACGCACAGTGTTGTGTCTGTGAGAGCTGAAAGCAGTCAGGCTGTAACTCAAACAAATCAGATCTAATCACCCTTATCAGAAGGCTGATAAAAATCAGCAAAACTGAGAGGCTACAAAAACACGAGGCAAAGAGGTATTTCACGATGGGCATGGAAAACCAACACCTCTGAAGAGCTGTTTTCCCCACAGAGACATCAGATCACAGTGGGGCACTGCTGAAGAGTCTTTTGCAGACCTAGAAAATGTTACTTCCCAAACTCTGATGCTGGAGAGGGCTGCGAGGCACAGAAAACCCCATAGCTCACAGATTTTGGACAAAGCAGCCACAAAGCCACTACAGGTGGACTAACACCATGTCAGCCAGGTGCTTAATGGGTGCGATGATGTCCAAACAAAACACGGAGACACAGAGAGCCCCCCCAGGGGGTGTGGAGGTGACCACAAGTCTTACTTTGCTAGCACAGCTCCCCAGCCCAGAGCTGGACTCTGGCACAGGCACACAGCTGGAGATGAGGGTTTTCCAAGTCCAGGACCTGCTTTTAGAGGACAATACAGCCCTGGATGCTCAGAGAAGCGTGGTGGGGCTCTAATGTCAGTCCTCTATCTGCCCATAGCAATATCCTGCAGCTGGCTCCCCTCTGCCCGGTCAGCTCCCAGTCCCAAATTCACCAGCTCCGTGGCACTGCACCATAGCAGGAACAGTCCTTGGCAGAGTTCCTGCCTCGGGCTGCCGGTGCTTTGTGAACCAGGGTTGCGATCATGTTTTTCTGGTTAAGCTCAGCTCCAGAGGAACCACCTGGAGTCCTTGGCCAGCTAAAGGAGAACCTCTGCCCTTTGTGTGACTCACTTTCCCGTGGCAGAGGAGGCTGGGAAGCTCTTGGGAGAGGAGCATTTCGCAGGATGAGCGGACACGGGTGTGCAGGCAGACAGGGAACTTCCTGACGCACACCCTGGGACCGTCTGCTGGCCACGAGGGCTGAGCCCTGACCTCCGTCCAGCCAGCCTGACACAAACCAAAGCTGCACTTACCCCCTGGCAGTGAATGTCACGCAGTGACGGAAAAATAGGGGTTGGAAGAGACCTCGGGAGGTCACCTAGTCCAGCTCTGTGCCCCGCTGGAAGAGTCAGCGCTGTATTGTCCCCGTCAGGCACACATCTCACCTGCTCTGAAAAGCCTCTGGTAATAAAAGCAACATATTCAAGGCTTTTGCTATTTATATCATGATTTGGAGCACTGCTTGAAGAATGGAGGGCACAGAGGGGAATTGCTGCATAATAGCTGGGAATTGCTGCATAATAGCTGAACCCTGCATAACTGAAATGCTGCAGGACCCAGGGGAAGCTGCTGAATAGATAAGGATATCTCAGTGCAAAATGTAAGGGCAGAACCACCAGCAAGGTAACAAGGACACGTTGGAGGGCCCCAATCGGGCTGGCCAGGCCACCTGGCAGAGTTGTGACATCTGGCAGAGCCAGTGGGGACTGACAGGCAGGGTGTGGAGTCTCCCCCTCTGGAGACATCCCAAACCCACCCGGACACATTCCTGTGTCACCTGCTCCAGGTGACCCTGCCCGGGCAGGAGGGTCGGACTGAGGGATCTCCAGAGGTCCCTTCCAACCCCAGCAATTCTAGGATTCTGGGATTCAGTGCCCCCCCCTTGAAACGTGGAGGCACAGACCTCAGCACCGCCTCCCACAGAAGCTGGCCTGACATCCTTCACGAGGATTAAAAAAGCAGGCAAATTAAAAAAAATAAAGTCATGTTCTCAGCTGCATGGGAGAGGGTGTCTCGGCAGGAGGAGGCTCTGGGCATATTTACCCAAACATGCAGACTTTTGAAAAGAACAGTGGAAACGCTTAGCACAAAATCCCATTAGCAAATAACGGGATCTCTGGGAGCACCATCTGTGCACCACATTGAACATTCGCCCCGGAGCACGGAGACTAAAGCACGTTGCATATGGAAAGCCAGACAAAAGAATATACAATAATACACAAAGGCAGGGAGAGCACATATAGGATGGGGAAGAAGCCAGAAGAGACGTTTTCCTCCCCGTCCTCACAATACCCGAAATCCCATTCCCTTCACAGCCTTCCCACGGCGGCTCCTGAGGCATCTCACGTCCCTTCTGTGCCCACTGTGAGGCCCCGTCATGTTGCCACAGAAGGGGGAAAGCAGCTTTGACACGAATGAGAATCAGCTGACAAACCAAAGCTGTTCAGTGTGAGGTGACGCACAGGGTTAGTCTTGGAAAGAAATTTTTCCCCCCCCCTCAGGCGTTTTCCGGGGAGGTCTCCCAGATTTCTAAGCCAAGAGATTACCTGGAAAGGGCTCTGTCACATCTGTGAGCTTCTTCAGCTCCACCACAGCACAAAGGGCCCTGGGAAAAGCCCAGAAGTGGGCACACCGGGGTAACTCTGAAACGAAGCCATGGAGGATTTGGTATGAGTGGGTTCTGGAGAGCAAAACAAACCCAACTTTACAACCTGGCAACTTGAAGGAGCCCTCTCCAGTGACTCTCAAGCACCCCTTCTCCTTGGCGCTTCCAAACACCTCCGTCTTTGTCCGCTCTCCCAAGGGCTCTTCAGCAGCATCCTCCGAAACAGCTATTACAGCAATTACTGCAATTAATTGATTTGCATATCCCCAAAGCCCCATCATTAGTGCAACACAGCCAAGCGTGTTAGTGTTTAATAATATCAATCAACAATTATTCATAACATCCCGCCCTGGCAGACCTAAATATAGAGAGAAGCATTCATGCGAAAACAAAAAGGAGGGGGAAAAAAACCCCAGCAGCTAAACAAAAGAATTAATTTAGAACAGAATTAGGATCATAGAAACAAGACAGACAAGAGACAAGGTCAGATGTCTCACTCCCAGCTCATGTGTGACTCTCCCAACCTGCCTGCTCTCAGTTACCGAGCGAGCTGCAACTAAATAAAGTGATTTTCTCCTGGTAGTAAATAGCCAGAGAGCTGCAATGAGCACATAGGCGGGGGTGTAGAGGAACGAGAGACGACTTTCACAGTCTGCTGGCCCTGGTTCAGAACAGCACTTCAGCTACAGCTCAAGAGGGTCCCCATTCAGGACAACACTTAAGCACACGCTGAAATTTAAGTATGTGCTTAAGTCCTGCTCCCCCTCGAGCCAGGCGCTAGGAAAAGGCACAGGCTGCCATCCAGTTTTCCAGGCTTTCAGAAATACAAGCTGTACCTCTCAGGGACCGTATGCTCCTCACCAGCCTCTGGATTTGGAGCCAAAGCCTGTTTGCTCCACGCGTGAGCCCTTCAGGACCCCGATGGCCCTTTCCTGCTGGAGGTGCCACCACACACGAGGAGGGAGGCACGACCAGCTCAGCCCGGTCTCCGTCACCACCTTCAACAGCAGCAGGAGGTCTTCGCAAGAGCCCGGTGCCACATGACATTAACGTAATTAACAGATATATTAACGTGCATGTTGATCAAGCAAAGAACAGCATCTTGCTCTGAAAGAGCCGCCAAGAAAACTCAGGCATTCAGCTGCTCGGATGGTGTCAGCTGATGGAGCACAGCAGGCACCAAAGGCAACCAGTTTTTTTTACTCTTCTGCAGGAACTGGCAAGACCATGGTGGTGCAAAGCCACCGCTTTGCCGCAAGTCACAGCTTTCCACCAAGCCGGTGGAGTCCCGCTCTGACAGTACCCTATTTATGAAAGGAATTAGGCCAGGAGGGGCTCAGTAGGTGCTTCCTACGCTCACAGATGCAGCCAGACAGCTGGTGGGGCAACGATGTCTCCAGCCTTCATCACTTGCTACACCCTGACCACCCAGCAGGCTGGGGCTTCAAAGGCATCTTAACCTTCCTCCATCCTCACCCAGTGCACCCCGAGGTCCCTCAGACAGCTCCAGCACAGCCGTGGGGCAGCAAACAGTCCAGATATCACAGAGGGCGGCAGGAAAGACGGACCAGCCACCAGGAGAAATGTGGGCACGGGGAAGGAGCAGCTCTGCCCTTGCTTCTCACCCTCTGGCACTGAGACGAGGGTCTCCGGAGCACATTTCCCTCTGCTTTGGCTCTGTCAACCCATCCCATAGATAGATCCCAACACTGTAAATCACACCAGCATGAGCAGAGGACACCCCACTTCCCGGCTCCACGCCCAGCGCTCCTGCTAAAACTACTGACTGCAGACTAAACAAAGCTTTTTTTAACCTGCCCACAGTCTGGACTCCTAACTAGAGACTCATCCAACACGGAATCTATTCCCATTCCTTTCATACCCCTCCCTGCTCCGCTGGTGGCAATGCTGAGGGAGATATTGTGCCTTGACAGTGGGAAGGAGTAAAATGCAATGTCTCGCCGGCAGCATTCTAAGTAGAAAAAGAAATCAGATTTTAAAGCCCCCTCGCCTTTTGTTGGCTTCCAACTTCCCCCACCACCCTGTAGCCACACACGACGTGCCGGGAGGGGTGCCCAAAGCAGGAGCAGGAAGCAAGGAAACTACAATTGCAGTAAACCACTTCAAAAAGGCTTTGGGTTTGCTCAGAATTGCCTGAGAGGAAACTCGCTGCTCACGGATGTTCGTCCTTCATCTTTCACAGGTTTTAAAAGAAATATTAAGTCTGGTTGTCTGGGTTTTTCTTGGGAAAAAAGAGTTTTTTGGAAGTCAGGGTCCAAAAGCAAAACATAAATAGGAAATATAAATGCTTCCTTAAAGCCATATTTGGGTTCTTTGTGAAAATCCCCAGCAGCTTTCACTGCCTCCCAACAGCAACTGAGAGACTTCAGGGGAAAAGTAAGACATGAGCGGCCACAGAGCTATTTTCCAGAATAATGTGGAAGGGGAAATCCAAAACAACTAAGTGCGCAACACTGAAGACCTCAGAGAGAAGTTTGCCTGGGGCAAACATCTCCTAACTGCTGTAATTACCGTGAAAGGTCATCAAGGACACCTCCCCATGCATGCTAGAAAAATTCACGCAAGCATTTCGGGTGGTTAGGGCAGCTTTTTCAGCAAACGTAGCGAAATTCTGACAGGGAGCCATACGAGGTGACATCAGCAAACAGGCATTTTCCCCAGAAAGCGCACGCAGGAGAAAGCTGAGGACATTCAGCACCTTCCAACTTTTAACCACGTCCATTAAGAAGTTCAAACCGGCCGAAACACGGGGTAAAAAGCAGAGGCTGCAGACGCAGGACTTCGCAGTGACAACAGCGAGCACAAAAGAGCTCAAGCCTGCAAACGTAATTGGATTCAGGAGCCAGATTTCTCCGGGTGCTGGCTGCGGTGCCCCGGGCAGGTCCCCGTGACGCGGGGAGTTGGCAGCGCCTGCTCCCGGCGCACGCGGGCACCGACACGCGCCAGCCCCTGCCAAGGTTTTCCCCTCCAGGAAAACCAGGTGCGAAGGGAACGTTTCTCCTTGGTGCTTCCCTTCCCGGGATCCCACTCCCGGGCCGAGGATGGAGAGCAACGGGGTAGATAGGCTGTCGGGGAGAGGGCCCCGCACGGCTTCATCGCCTGCTGGAGCAGTGTCCTCCCTCCTGGGACTGGAGTGCTGGAGGACACGTGGGATGCTCCAAACAAGGAGCCCTTCCAATCCTACCCCGGGACTGGCCACATCTGGTGGAGCCGGGTAAAGTCACAGCACACGCAGGTCTGGCCAACTGGTTTCACCTGGTCTCTTTGGGGTTTCACCCCAAAATGACTGTGTCGGGGCTGGAGTGATTCCTTCCCAGTCCCAGATCTCATTTTCAGAGGTGGGGGAGAAAGTCTTTGACCCATTAAGTGCCCTCGTGGCAGGGTAAGCGCACAGTCTCTCAGGCTGGGAGGCAGCTTTGCAGACCGTCTGGCTCCAATCCCCTGCTCAGAGCAGCAGGAAATGAATCACTGCATGTCTCCCCCACTCTGCAGCCAAAGGCACAGGTGGGACACGTGTGAGGAGCAGGGAAGGGACGAGAGACCCCACCACAAGAATCTCTCCTGCTCCAAACACTCTGCAGAACAAGTCTCCTATCTGAGACAAAGCTGCTAAAACACTTGTTGCCCTGACTGAGCACCTCAACTCTGACCTCTCACTCCAGAGCCTGGGAGGGTCTGTTCTCCCACACAGACCTCCCCAAAAAGCAGAGTTAGCCCTCAAGTCCCAACCAAAGAAACAGTCAGGTGCATAGAGGGCACAAAAGTGACCTTCACCTGCAGAAACAAGTGTACTGGATGCATTTGGGTCTATGTTTTACCCCTTTCTTCCCAGACCCTGTGGCATTATTGTGCACCTCATAATGCAGACCCGTCCCAGCAATGGCCTACCAGCTTCAATCACCCCACGTAGCCAACCTGGGAAGAGCTGTACCTGCTGTCTCTAAGGTATTACAGCCCCATACACTAGTGCCAAATAAAGAAAATGCTGCAAAGCCACTGTTTAACTGAGCACATTCACCTGCTTTGTACTTTGATCTTGATGCAGGAAGCAGAAAAACCCTGTGCTACCCTCCTCCAGCTCAGACAAAACGTTTCCCTGTGCTCACTCCCAGCGACAAACCCGCACTAGTTACGAGCTGTTCCTTCTCTGGCCTTTTATTTTTCATTCCATCACACCAAAAGCAGAGACAGGCCTGGAAATTAAACTGCAGCCACCAGTTTCATTCATAAATTTGGCTGCACAATCACAAAGTGAGCTATTGTTGTTATTTCTCACAGCTTACCACCTCCAAGCCAGGGAGTATTGTTTTTATTGCTATTGTGAGAACAAGAGCGGGGGGAAAAAAATAATCTTAAGCTTCCCTTCCCCTCCCAATCAAATATAATAGAGAAAAAAAAAATCCCATCAGGGCGGATGTCAGATCCTCAATGATTTTTTTTCTATCTACAGGAGCTCAGCCTGGTTGCCTCAGGTTTCTGAGTCTGAATTTTATCAATGGGCTGCACTGGGTCTATTTGAAAGGACAGCAGGTGTTCGAACAATGAACCAGGGCTGCCTCCACATCTGGGCTACAAAAGCCATCGCCGTGTTTACAAGAAACAGGATAATCAAGAAAACATCCTGCCACGGGGCACCTAAAAAGCTAACGCCCCTTGTTATTCATTTTTTCTCTCACACTGTGCTGTTTATTTATAGCACAAGAAGTTGAACCGGGAGGAGGAAAAAAAAAAAAAAAAGAAATGCGAAGTTTCTCACTCATTTCCACAGAGAAGTGACGCACGTGCAACGTGGAAGGCAGGCCCTGGGCTTGCATTGTTCCTCCAGCTCTAGGTGGGATGGCATTAACCCTTGGGCTCTTGCTGCAATCACTGAATGATCGTGTCGGTCTTGCTTCATTGATGCAACTGTTGTCAGTTAAACCTGACTCATCCTGGGACACCCCAGAGGGAAACTGAGTCACCACAGACTGGAAACAACGTCCCCAGAGCCTGATCACACAGACGTGGGCAATTACAGGGGAGGGATCGGGGAAATTGCTCATCCATCTTATCCTTCAGCGCTTAAGGTTGGATGCTGAGGGGCAGCAGAGCACGAGAGGCTCTTCCAAAGCTTAGAGAGGACACAGAGGGTCCCCTCTGGAGGAATTTCTTTCCCTGCACCATGCACCAAACACATCTGCGGAACCAAAGGTTGCCACCAAATTTCAGCTGCTGGTGGCTTGTGGCTCCCTACAAAGTCACTGTATTTTGGGGTTACTTTCTGCTGCTGTTTTGTTCTGCTTGCTTTAACTTTTCAGTGAAAATCAAGCAGGACACATCCAACTTAGTAATAGGATTTTTCTTTTTTTTTTTAATGACATGAATTCAAAGTCATTGAAGATGCACTAAAATGGAACCTCTAAAATGTTTCTCACCATCCTTAAGAACAACTTGGGAAGCTCCAAGATATCTCCTCCTTCCGGACTAATACTTTGTGACTCCAGTCATCCCTGTGTCCAGCAAAATTAAGTATCCTCCCTTCCTTGCTTTAATAGTTTCACTTCTGGAAGCCTTCAAAACACACCAGCCAGAGCTCCCCCACAGAAATGCTCAGCCTCTCATGGAGTTTGACTTCCTTGCTTTTGAGTTGAGTCAAAGGGGATTAACTCAACAGGTGTTTCATTGGAGAGTGGGAGGGAAAACATAACAAAACACAATGAAACAACTGCCTACGTGCACAAATAGCAGATGAATTCCTCCTTTTCTGGGGAATGAACTGCTAAAGCAGATGGCAAACATGCCCTTCTCCTGGAGCCCCGAGTCACCCTCAGTTGGCAGCTTTAAACACATCGAATCCCAGAGCTCCGGTGCTTCCCTTCAGTCAGACAGGGGGTCTGGAAAGGGGATCTTGACCTCTGAAGGGCTGAGCTGCTTCCACTGCCCCTTCCTCTGGGGTCTTCTGTGCCCTGGTCATCCTCAGCCACACCAGCTGGAGCGCCAAGGACTTTGCAGCAGCCTCTGTACCTTACACGCTGTGCAGGATGGCTGAAGCCCAGACTGCTGTCCCATAAATTCACGGTAACACTTCACAGCAGCTTTTTTCCCCGCGAACAGAAAGACCATTAAACAGCACAGGGATGAAGAGACCACATCAGAGACCAGCATCTTCATCCCCTCCTCCCACTGGAAAGCAAGCTACATGTTGCTGTTCTGAGTTGTCACCAGTCCAGGGCTCTCCAAAGCGCTGGGCCCACCAAACCTCCTGCCCATTTACCACAGCATGAGACACAGGGGCTCAGGTCAGCTGAAATCCCACTGCAACTGCAAGGGCCAGACAGCGGCATTTTCTCCTCATTTGCGTAACACCATGAGAATTTCTTGGAGTTTTCAGTGATTAACGTGTGCACACAGCCGGTATTAACAGTCAAACTTTGTCATTTTTCCATCAGAATCGTGAAAAAAGCATAAATAATATTTCACACTGCTGACTGGCGAGCCTGTGAAGTGAGGAAGTGGTCAGAAGACCTGTGTGTATCTTAAGAGAACTGAAATGGGTCTGTCCAGAAGTGCCACTCCACGTGCCACGCTGAACACATCTTCACATCTGTGATGTGAACCACACACAGAGAAATGCTACTTATTTCCAGTATTTGTTTTGCAGGATAATATAGAAACGAACTCTGGTCCCTTAAGTGACCAAAGCTTGATACAGCGTTTGTGTTAATTTATTAAAAATTTGCTGGCTGGAGCCAAACGTTCAATTAAAACCTCTGCTAACAAATTACCGGGATAATTGCCAGCAGCCTGAGTCCAATCCCATTTTTTGTTTCTTTCTCACCAAAAAAGCATCTGGTGTGTGTTGTCAATCTGTTTGGACTGTTTGACTGGTGCTGGTCGGCATCTTTAAGAGCAGCATCCTAGATAATTAAACAGCAGAACGCTGATGAAGAGTTGCTAATACAGAATAAAACCAACACACACCCTGATGTTTCGCGATGATACAGAGCCAACACTATTCGAACCAGCTTCTTTAGAAAGCTTTAATTTTATCAAACAACATTCTTTCAGGAGAGATGATTTGGGGTTTTCCTTTTTAACAAAAGAGAAGTGGAGTGCGGCTCGGCGTTTAATATCTGGCTGAGATTTAAAACGCATGCTCCTTATGAAGTGTGACATTTTATACCTGAAACCGCAGGAACGTTTCCCACATTTAAGGGATAGAGGGAAAATTCCTCAAATTAGATTTGAACTTTATACCTTCTAATTCTGCTGCAGTCCTCCTCCTCCATGTACCACGCTCGGGCCCGATGAACAGGCTGCTATATCAAAGCCTAACAGACCTGACCGCCGACAAACCCCCTTCGCTCAGCCTTCCAGTAGAATTGGCAGTTATGTTAACTGGCAGAATAGCTCGGCCACTGATCACAGGGCTAAAGGAAGCGGCCAGTGCAGCCCAGCTGGCAGAGCCAGCCCTCCTAGGGGTCAGCCTGAGCTGGAAGACACCGCTGGGGCCGCAAAGCTGACCCAAGTCTCCCAGCTTGCAGCAAAGAGCCACCCAGAGCTCCTTTACACACTCCCATCCAAGCCTAAAGGAAAACCAAACACCCACCTGCAAGGAAGTGATGAGCTGAGGGATGGAGCACCTCTGCTACACAGGCAGGCTGGGAGAGCTGGGGGTGTTCAGCCGGAGAGGAGGAGGCTCTGGGGAGCCCCTTCTTCTCACTCTCCTGGACGCAGAGGTTTGCTGTGCAACTCAGTTGCAACCAGGTCCCCATCTGGGGACAGCTGTCCTGCTGTAAGTGCTGTGACCGCCACTGTGCCTCGTGGGAGAGCTCCTCTGTTGAGCCCTCCAGGATCAGAGGGACACTGGTGCGCCAGGGGAGGGCTACGGAGCAAGGGGGTTTTTCAGTGTGAGACATCCAGCAAGATCGACCCCCCTGGCACTTCTCCACCACCCCAGCTTCATCCAGCTCATTAGCAGCACACAAACAGGCCCTTCCACGACCCCTCATGTCAGTGAGAGACCAGGGAATCACGGAATATCTTGAGTTGGAAGGGGCCCACAAGGACTGAGTCCAGCTCCTGGCCCTGAACAGGGCAACCTCAAGAATCCCACCGTGTCCCTGAGGGCCTCTTCATAAGGAAGTTACAGACCCAGTGAGGTCTCCCCTCAGTCTCCTCTAGGCTGAACAAGCCAAGTGCCCTCAGCTGCTCCTCGTATGGCCCCTCTGGGCCCTTCTCCACCTTTTGTCCCTCCTTTGGATACTCTGTAACATAGTCTAATATATATCTAATATATCTCTAATATATAATACTTCTTATACTGTGGGACCCAAAACTGCCCTCGGACTCAAGGTGAGGCCGCCCCAGCACAGATCTCACCTGCCCCCGGGGCCCCACAAGAGACAGAACCCTTGACTCCCAAGTGGTGTCCTGAAGCCTCAGCTCATCCATCCCACGTGGTGAGGAGCCCTTTGCCTGCTCTTTGGGCCAGCAACACTCACAAAAACTCCGCACCACCTTCCACCCTGTGCCTTCAGGGACAATCCAGACCTCAGTAAGTGCTTTGAAATACAAGTTGCAAAGGCAGAACATTATTCCCATTATGTTCCTTGCCTTACTTAAGCCCTACTCAATAACAGACAGGTGCACTAAGCTCTTTGCCAGGGACCCATGTTGAGAGGAACAAGACCCTCCAGTTTTATGTGTTATCCCCTTGTAAGCTCACAAGGCACCTCTTAAGCCTGTAATAAAAGACTTTTTTGAAAGATGATGGCACCTAGTTTCCAAGGCAGCAGAACTTTTAAGCTCATGTTTGCAAGAGCCTAAGCAATTACAGATGCCAAAAGGAACACGCCATATAAACCCCACCACCTATTCCTGCTGGAAAGATTAAATAACACAGTCTTATTTTTTAATGCAACGTGATCTGGATGAGGAAGTTGCTAGTGATGCTATGCAAAAAACGTACAATGCGTGGAATAACAACTACAAATCCCTTTAATCTCTGCTGGTACCTAGAGACCTCAGATGGCTTGCTGCCTGTAGGGATTACCGGAGACATGTGATCCCATAATGGAAAGACTGAGATAATTCATGGCGTTGACTGACCATTGATGGTCTGCTGGACCTCAGCTGCACTTCAGGCTGCAGTGATCATAGGATCACAGAGACATTGAGGTTGGAAAAGACCCCCAAGATCGTCAAGTCCAACTTTTGACTGATCCCCACCTTGTCACCCAGCGCAGAGCACTGAGCGACATGTCCAGTCCTTCCTTGGACACCTCCAGGGCTGGGCACTCCAAACCTCCCTGGGCAGCCCCTGCCAGGGCCTGACCACCCTTTCCATGGAGAAATTCCTCCTCATGTCCAACCTGAGCCTCCCCTGGCACAGCTGGAGGCCGTTCCCTCTCCTCCTGTCCCTGTTCCCTGGGAGCAGAGTCCGATCCCCGCCGGCTCCCCCCTCCTGTCAGGGAGCTGCAGAGCCAGAAGGTCCCCCCTGAGCCTCCTTTTCTCCAGGCTGAGCCCTCCCAGCTCCCTCAGCCGCTCCTGCTGCTCCAGCCCCTTCCCAGCTCCGTTCCCTTCCCTGCACATGCTCCAGCCCCTCAATGTCCTTGTCGTGAGGGGCCCAGAACTGGGCACAGCCCTGGAGGGGCCACAGCAGTGGCCAGCACAGTGCAGTGACTTCCCTGGTCCTGCTGGACACGCTGCTTTTGATGCAAGCCAGGATGGATTGGCCTCCAAGGGAAGAGACAAGAAGGGAGACAAAGAAAAGGAGAAGAGAGCAGGAGATGGGGATGGAGAGCAGCTGAGCCAAACCTGAAGTACAGCCACAGCAGGAATTAATGTCCCAGGCAGCCCCGTTAAATGGCAGCCCTGTGCCCTCTCACTTCAAATTACCCAAAAGCTCAAGGATTCAACTGGAATGCAACTGCTGAAACCTACAGGAAACCAGAACATCTCCCAGTCCACGATTTCTCTGTTTATAAATCTCTATTTTCTTGGGCTAAACCAATTCCTTATTCTCAGTCATACACGACTTCCATTTCAGCTACAAAACAAGCTCCTTTCCCATGAAAAGAAAAAGAAAATCAACTCTACTTATTTCATAATTTACTTTTACTGCACGACTTTTCCCAGCAACACAACTGGGGTTTTTTTTACGTTCTCTACAAACAAATGAAAATGAAAATCCCCTCTGCCCGTGCATAGCCTCCCTGCACACTCTCACACATCACTTCTTTGTAGCTTGATTTCCCATTTTTAAAAAAAAGATATTTGCTGTCTTCCAACTTTT
>VXAY01007498.1:144045-208125 GCA_013399855.1 Oxyruncus cristatus | reverse complement strand
TTATTATTATTATTATTATTATTATTATTATTATTATTATTATTATTATTATTATTGCTGTGCTGCAGTGCTGGCAGCTGAACGGTGAGCGTCCTCCACAACATTATCCTCTAGCTCCAGCAGCACAGAGCCCGGGGCACAGCTCAGTTTGGGGAGGCTCTCTTATTCCCAGTTTCTGAGCTGGATGTGGATTGCTCGAGCCAAATAAGCAAAAGCACATTAAAGAAAAAAAAAAAAAAATTAAAAAACGTCTTGGGGTTAATTTCTACCTCCATCTGCTCCTCTCCTTCACATCTAAGCTCTGACCTGGTCAAACCTGCCCATATCCAAACTGCTGTCCCAGCAGCTTGTGAGCAAAGCCTGGCTTCTTTCCCATGGTCCTCCTACTCAGCATCAAAACCTCCTGTTTCTTTTGTTCGGTATCATCTTTCCAAACTCCCAACTCCTTGCCAGGTAAAACCCCTCATACTTCCAGCCTCAGAACTAGAGCAGCTCTCCTTGTCACCTCCACCTTGGGTTTCATAGAATCATGAAGACTAGAAAAGACCTCCGAGATCATCAAGTCCAACCTTCAGCCAAGTGCCACCACCATGCCCTCTAAACCATATTGTGGGGTGCCGTGTCTGCTTGTTTTTTGAACACTTCGGCTGTGGTGACTCCACCATCCCTGGCAGCAGCTTGTTCCAACGCTTAACCACTCTTTTAGTGAATGATTTTTCACTTGATATCCAATCTAACCTCCTCTGGCTCAACTTGAGGCCATTTCCCCTTGTCCTAGAGCTGGCTGCCTGGGAAAAGAGGCTGACCCCCACCTCAGCACAACCTCCTTCAGGTAGCTGCAGAGGGCAGTAAGGTCTCCCCTGAGCCTCCTTTTTTCCTCTAGCCCAGCCTCCTGCCTCAACACATTTGCACCCTCAGCCAGATACCACCACAGATTCCACTGCTTTCCAGCCCCGCAGCTTCCTTTTCCATGTTCCTTGGCTCAGGAGAGAAAGGTGAGGTGAAGGGAATAAAGAACATCCCCAAGGGTACAGCAGAGACTGTCTGGGGGCTGTGTCCAAGGACACACACCCAGCGCAGACTGCAGCAAGCGTAAGTGTGAGGAAAGCTTGGTCAGGCCCTTGGTGAATCAATCCAGTGCAGGACTTGGCTTGTAACAGCACAAATCATGCTTTACACTGCCGTGGAGTCAGTTCAGGGAAGTTCACAAAGTAATGGATACTTATCTAAATTGCACTGTTTAGAAGGGGGGGGAAAAAGAGAGAAAAAGGAAAAAAGAAAACCACACAAAAGGAGAGAGCTCAACCTATTCCTGAGAGTTATCTCATAATCTGTCATTCCTACCAAGTCTCTGAATCATGGCTGAGTTTGGCCGGAAAATACTTGCGATTCAACTGTTTTAACTCAAGATTAATTTCAAAAGAGAGGGGGCTCTTTAGCATTTCGTATCACATTGCCAACACTGAACAGCAAATCCTCCACATGAACACGATACACATCTCACACCACACGACAAAAACATATATCCAGTTCTGCTTCTGAGCGAGGTGGTGGTGCTGGTAAGGGACTCCAACTGGACACTGATGCTGCTTGGCTCAGTTTGCTGTAATCAGGCTGTAGCTGTGCACAGCACAGGATTTATGGCTGGGCTAACCCAGCCCTTCATTAACACAAGTCTGAGTTGGTTCTTAAGTGAGTTACCCAGGCTACTGTTACACAGTTGTATGTGCTGAGGTTTTCCTGGCTGTAACCATAAATCATAGCATTGTCTAGGTTGGGAAAAACCCTCTCTGACCATCGAGTCCAACTGTTCCCCCAGCACTGCCAAGGCCACCACTAACCCATATTCCCAAGTGTCACATCCACATGGCTTTTAAATCCCTCCAGGGATGGGGATTGCTGTGCCAGGGACTGACAACCCTTTCCATGAAGAAATATTTCCTAATATCCAGTCTGTCCTAGATTCTTCCAGTATCTAAAGGGGGCTTACAAGAAGACTGGAGGACAAACCCCCAGGCAGCCTTTCCTGAAGAAGGACTTGTCACATAGGCATGGAGTGATAGAGCAAGGGGGAATAGCCTTAGGCAGGAGGGCAGGGCTAGATTGGATATTAGGAAGGAATTCTTCCCTGGGAAGGTGGGGAGGCCCTGGCACAGGCTGCCCAGAGAACCTGTGGCTGCCCCATCCCTGGAAGTGTCCAAGGCCAGGTTGGAGCAAGCTGGGCTAGTGGAAGGTGTCCCTGCCCATGGCAGGAGGTGGCACTGGATGAGATTTAAGGTCCCTTACAACCCAAACCATTCTGGGCTTCTATAAACTTTCCCTGGCACAACGAGGCCATTTCCAACGTATTTTAAATGCCATGTGACAAAATTATAACAGTCTTCCTCACGTGAAAGCAGTGAAGCAAAGAGCTCATAATGCAAGGGAGTTGTGAGTAAGAACTTTGGTACTTCAGAAATACAAATGCTGCACAGCACAAAGCTCTTTCTGAGCTGGAGTTCTGTGGCACGTTCAGCATCTTCAAGGCCCTGTGATTATACCAGAGGTGTGGGCTAAAGCCCACGGCAGTGTTTAATTCCCCTGCCTATGTAAGCTTTGTCTCAGGGCAGAGCCAGGATGCTCAGAGAGCACACAGCCACATTCTCTTTGGGTCACTAATTCCAGCAGCCAGCCAAGGGAAAAGTCAGCGTGTCCAGACATGCTTGGCATTTTCCAGGGACAGTCACAGTGCCCAGGAGAGCACAGCCACTGGCTGTAGGGAATATCTAACTTCCTAAAGTACTCAGCCCTCAGCATTTGCATACAGATGTACCTTCTGCTCCAGACGCTGAACACCAGATTTACATAGATGCTTTTGCATTTATGTTTTCCTGCTGTGTTTCCTCCTCTTCAATGAATTTGTTTACCGTCTCCTTGACCTGTAGGATCTTGACCAGTAATTTCTTACTTTGCCCTGACAGTCCTAGTCCAGACAAGTTCAAAGCCTGCTTTGGCACTGCTACCACTCCTACCAGGTTTTAATCAGCTACAAGACATTTGCCACTGCCACCAAGGAGCTTTAAACAATCAAAGCGCTTTAAAATTTAATCTTGTGTCACAAATAGAGTTTATATTAATTCACTGGTTAAATATTAATCTAAGACAAGATCTTTAGCATCTACCCTTCTGCTTCTGACAGAAACAACCAGAGGAAAGCTCTGTATTTTATATTGCATCCCTCAGCTAAAGAAAATTAAGGTGGCAAAAACCAAAATGTGAATAAGTGTCAGTGCAACTTCCAATCCCTTCATCTCCCCCACTCTCCATGGCTGCATTACGATGCAATTTCTTGTGTTGTGATCACATCCTATTTTCTTCCCACGGGGCCCCAGCCTCACTCAGCCATTGGGCTGTTGTTGAATATTTCTTTTTATCCCCTCATTCAGTGTCTGGCCCCAGGCCATATTCTTCAAATTCCATCCAAACGCCACAATTATGAGCTTCCTCCTGGGCATTCCTGGCGTGTTCTCTCTCCTACATCTCCCAAGCGGTCACAGATCGATCTTTGCCCCTCCTTCCACCCCTGGTGAGCATTAGCACATCATCTTGGTTATGTTAAGGCAGGAAATCAGAAACAGGATCAAACTGATCACAGCTAAGGCTCAGAGCTGCAGCTCCCTCCCGTGCTTACCTTCATCTTAATGAGCAGGTAGGGCAAGATCTCATGCATTGCTTGGACAGTGTCTCCTTTGGGAACAAGCATTGTCAGTGGAAATACCCCAGCAGCACTTGTGCTGGGAAACAAGTGACAGAACAGGCCACAGTTATCAAAAAACTGAGCAGATTGTGTTAACTTTGAGCTTAAAGCCTCCTGCTCCCGGGCAGGGGCAGAGCAGCACCCAGACACAGCACTTGCCCTTTGTGCGTGGAATTGTAGGCAGCCAGATGGGTGATGGCTCTTTCCTTTCCTAAGGAGGGGCAGGGGGGACAAAAAAATAAAATTACACATCCAGGATGGTTAAAGTTGAAATAAACTTCATTGCCACACAGAGAAAAGTGTGTTATGGGAAAAATGCTTCTTGGGATGGGGCATTCACAATTTCTCTGGGCAGCCTGTGCCAGTGCCTCACCACCCTCACAGGGAAGAATTTCTTCCTATTATCCAATCTAAACCAACTGTCCTTTTAAGCCATTCCCCCATGTCCTGTCACTCCAGGCCCCTGTAAATAGTCTCCCTCCATCCTTCCTGTCAGCTCCCTTCAGGTACTGAAAGGCCACAATTAAGGTCATCCTGGAGCCTTCTCTTCTCCTGGCTGAACCATCCCAATTCTCTTGGTGCCTCCTCTGAACTCTCTCCGGCAGCTCCATGTCCTTCCTGTGCTGGGGACCCCAGAGCTGGAGGCAGCTCTGCAGCAGGGGGGTCTTACCTGAGCAGAGGGTTGGAATCACATCCCTCGACCTGCTGGCCACGCAGGACAGGGTTGTCCTGCTCACCCCCCCAGGGAAGGGCAGCCTCCAGCCCAGGCAGGAGCTGCAGCCTGCAGGACAGAAGGGCAGCCCTTGGAGCACTCAACAGCAGAGGTCAACCTGGAATTTAGGCTTATTCACTTTGGCAAGTCCTCCTGTAAGAGAACAGCCCTTTTCCCTGTCAGCCTTGAGAGTCTGGCTGGAGCAGGTGCCTCAGACCTGCTGAGGTGAGGTGCTGCTGCTGCTGCTCCATGAAGCTGTTCCCTCACCTTCCCTGCGGTTTCCCATTACATTTCTGCCACACAAATCCTTTATCCCTTATTGTCCTTCTGTCATAGGACCCAAGACTGGAATTGGAGATGACAGAAGCACAGAGCTGCTCATGGTAACAATGCCAGCAGGCTGTGTGTTTTCCTCCTGTCACAAGCAAAGCCTGCTGAGGTTTATCCTTTATTTTCCCCAAACGCTTCCAACTCTGTAAAACTTTGTGGCTAGAGCAAGCACGCTTAAAAAGTCATCTGGCAGAGTTACATTCACCACCAGCTGCGAAGTTTGGCATAATTGTGAGACTAATCTTGTTTAAGGAGCAAGGCAGGCTTAAACAGGCTCATGAGCCTGTACTGCTCTGATCTGCAGGCTAAAGGCTTTTAAATCAGGAATTAATTCAGACAACATTTCAGCCAGTTTGGTTCATAGAATCATACAATATGCTGAGTTGGAAGGGACCCATCAGGGTCATTGAGTCCAACTCCTGGCCCTGCACAGGACAGCACAAGAATGCCACCATGCGCCTGAGAGCATTGTCCAAACGCTTCTCGAACTCACAGGTTGTCAACGCTGATCTGTTTCTGCCTGCACCTCTCCAAAAATGTTTGTCTTAATAAGACAAAAGAGAAAAGAGGGGGCTAGTCCTATAGTATTTTTAGCCCAGCAGTCACCCTGCAATACCTGAGCAGGCTGTAGTGGAGAAACAGCTAACTGCTGGCCTGGATCAGCATGGAGTCATCCTAAGTCTGGTGTTTTTAGAAAGAGAGAGGGAAAAACAAAAGCAGCAGCATTCGTACAAACCCCCTTTCCTCTAGGGGCCTCACTTTCCCCTCCCAACCTTTGTCTCTTGTTTCTTTATTTTACAGAGACTGCAGGGCAGGGTTTCCCTCCCCAGTGTTTGCCCAGGGCTCAGCACAATGACTGACTTGTGTCTGGAGGGGACCCTGAGGACTGGCCCCTGCACACACTTCCTTGTCACTAGACCCCCTCTGCTTCTCTGTGGGACTGCTGGCTTGTCCTGCACGGTGGTGGATAAGTGCTGGGCTCCTTGTGCCCTGCTGCACATCCCCTTGCTCTCACAAACCCTGTGTGCTTTTTCCAGTCCCTGTTGATGGCCCAGCACAGCCCAGCCTCATCTCCTGAGAAAGACGACGCTCAGGTGGTTTGCAGTGGCAGCAGAGGTGCTTCAGAAATGTTTTAACACACACGATTTAGGGCTCATTTAATCACACAGGAGCTTCCACATTAGGTGAAGAGGGCTAGGCCAAATCAGAGTCAAATGTTTTCCCTTCCCTCTCTTAATAGATGGCCATCTCTGAGAATAAAAAGTAGGGCCCATGCAGCACTACTCTACTACAGCATTAACATGGCTGGCTGTGAAAGCAAGAGATTCCTATCCTCAGCAGACAGCCCAGAAAAAACAGGCATCAAAGCAGCCAGGGTCCAGCCTGCAGACAAATCCAGGGACAGACACAGCTTGGAGTGCAGACTGTGCCATGTCCTGGAACAGCAGAGACACTATTCCCTTTGGCAGCCAAGTAAAACACCAAAACACTTCAGGAGGGGCGGGGAAGAAAAGCCACACAAAGGTGACCCCCACTGATGCCAGATTCTACTCTCAGCTCAAGAGTGGTCTGAGGGACAGTTTGCACGCTCAGCACAAATCCTTCCAAGGTTTTTAAGCCTTAGAACCAGTTTAACACCAGTAAGCAGGCTCACCCCGGCTGCACTCAAAACCAGCACACGTGTCCGAGTGTAGGGAGAGGTGGGTCAAGCAAACACGCAGACTTAGAGGGCCCTGGAAAATTAAAACGAGGCAATATGTAATTTGGCAGGATTTTAAACACCCCTATAACTTGAGCAGAAAAAAAAATTGCTAAGCTTCGCTCTAAATAAGGAAGCTTTATTTTTGAGCAATGAAAGTGAGATTCAAACGAGCAGTCATGCTATGGCAAAAGAGACTTCTTAAACCTTGTGCATTAGGCTCTGTTTCCGCATTGTGGGAGTGAAGAGAAGGGACATCAGTGAGGAGTTAAAGCTTTGACCTTCCCTCCAAGCTGTAAGCTGCCAGAAAGCACTCTGGGGGCTCTAGAGTTTAGTCACTTGATGTGCTTTTCCCACATCCTGTTACAGCGTTGCTTATTTTCCCCGTAACACCCCTATTTTGTAGTTGCCATGACAATTCGTAGCATTACTTTCACTGCTACGTGCATGGAGACATCTGGAGACAGCCCTCTTCTCCAGCATTTACTGACCTTCTGCCTTGGGCAGGGAAGTTAGCTCAGGCCTGCAGGTTACCTGCACTGGTAGGAGAGTTAGATGCTCTAATCCCGTCTAATTCAGATGCAATACCATTGGATACAGCTCACAAGCTGCTCCTTACAGAACAGGAACCAGCCTACAAGGTGAACCGGTAACAGCAAGTAACGCCAGCACACTCAAGGCTGTGTTGTCCTCCCCCTTCGGAGTGTGGAAGCAATTTAGAGGGCGTTCACGACTTAATGCAAAGGAACACTGAGCAAGTAGGCAAAAATTCAAATGGGGACTTGGGGGTCACACGTTTTCTGAGCGCCAGGCAAGGAGAGGCAGCCCTCTTCCTTTGCTTTTAAGGCATAACCTTGAAGTTACTCCTCCTCACTCCTCTTGCACACGTTTGTCTCTGAAGCTGAAGGGCTCCTCTGGTTCACAGCAGCTCTGCCAAGTCCCCCAGGATAGGGTTATAAACACCAAGTACACCTGATCCTTCAAACTAGTCCAGGAGGGCTCCCATTTGGACACCAATAAAACCTCAAGTAACTGTTTTACACCTGTTTTGGGGAGGGGAAACAAATAGCTCTCCACGTGTCCTCTACGATTTTAATCAGGGTGAAGCAAAGAAACACTCGAATCACTCTTCTGCTTGCCCTGTCCTGTTATCAAGTATCTGATGTCCCCATCACAAGCCTAACAAACAGCAGCCCTAGGGCCAGGTCCCCCCATGGTGTCAGTCACCCTGACCACAGCAGGTACACAGGGGCTCTCAGCCTACGCCAGCTGAAAAGTCAGCACTTCCACATCAACCTGTTCCTTCGATACTTCGTCTTCCAGCGGGCCTGTCCTTTCGTTTGCCCTCATTTACACAAAACATCGCTGCTGCAAAAGCTACAGTCATACCATAATAGCCACAGTCTTAACATCTGACCCACAGCAACGTGCTTGCAATCGTCTCAGTGCTTATCTGCTAAACCAGTGCTTTATGGAAGCAATTACCTTCTATCTGCAGTGCCTTATGTTAACGTCCCCGGCCCCCTCCTCCCTCCACAGCTCATTCAAAATATAAAAAGAGACTGGATATTCGCTGGCTCAGCAGGAGGAACCACTTGACATTCCTCACTCAGGGGAGGCAGAAAGGGAGATGACTGTAAATGGGAGTGGACAGTGGTGGGGTCGGTTCTCGGCTCAGTGCGTTCCGTTGGCTCCCTGCAATAACCTGCCTGGGAAACGCTCCGGCCCATGGATACCCACGGCTCGTAAATCAGCTGGGTGGTTGTGGGGACAGCCCACAGGGCTGGGCTTCCCCAAAGGTTTGTGACCTCCCCACTATCTGTGAGAAGTCACAGCAGGGTACGTAGAACACCGTGCTGTTTCCTCCTGTGTGGAAAACCCCGCACACCAACACACATCCTCCCGTAGCCTGGCTCCAGAGCTCCCACGGATCACCTGGCAGAGCTCCCACCTACTGCTGGCCTTGTTTGTGCCCATCTTCTCCACTCTACTGGGTTTATTCTGCTTATCTCCTGCACCTGGGTTAATTGCTGCATTTGAGTGATAAGGGTGGTGCAATAGGATGTAAATGAAGTAGGAAAAAAGGAAGGGGAAAGACCTGGGTGGGCTGCAGAAGCATCAGGAGAAGCAGGACCAGCTGCATCCTGCAGAAACCCAGCTCAGCTGAAGAGTATAATACACACTTTACAAAGTTAATGGTGCAAATTCAATAGCAGGGTTCAGGTTATTGGTGTTTTTGCCAACTGCTCCGTGTAGTCCCAAGAGCCCTGTCAGCATCCAGGATGTGCAGAACGCCCAACGCTCATGGGCTGGAGTCTGTCCTGTCCATCCCACAGGTCCCTCTTGCAGCACAAGCCTCAGGTCATTCTGTACTTTGTGATTTGGAATGATAAGATCAGCTGACAGAACTCCAGCTTAGGCATTTACTAGCAAGCACAAGCAATTTTAACAGCTGGCCAGCTTTCCAGGCAGAATTAACACACCAGCACTCCCTCAGAGCAGCACCAGGTCTGCTCTGAAAGCTCATCTAATAAAGGCAGGGCCTTCTGTTGTCCTCCCTGCTTTTTCTGAGAAGCTCTAGGAACAGCAAGTGATAACTTGGTTAGAGCACACGGATGGGTCTAGATTGCACCACTGAGGTCAACGGCCTTTATTGCTGGGACTAACAAACAGCAGCCAGCTTTCCCTGTTCCCATACCCACTGTTTTCCCCTCCTCCTGCAAACCTGCCAGCGTGATTGAACTGGTTTTCTCCCAACATAGCTGAGTCTCAGCGCAGAAGGAATTTCTTAGCTCTGCCACTAGAGAAGCCTTTTCAAAGATGTAGGATTTTTAACCCCTGTCACACCCAAGAGTCTCCATCTGGCAAAGAGAGGTTACGAAGGAGAACAGGACCTAAAGGTGTCATCCCTACCACAGGTGACAGCACCTTTCCATGGCAAACCTGCTCTTTGAGCCCTTCTCTGAATAGAAGCCTCAGTGCTCAGAGTCCATTTCTTAGTCCTTTAGCTTGATTTCCCAGGATATTCTGCACTGATCTCCTTTTCTCACGAAATGCCACTGACAGCCCATCCACACTCACATCAGAACTCCACCTATTCCCACCAAAACTACCAAGTGAACAGCCCTTGGATATGAAGATGGTCTCAGGTGATGTCTTCCATGCCACATAATCCTGTAGCCACTGGACCAGACATTAAGCAACTGCTTGGAGAGCAACAGTTGCTACCATAGAAATAAATCAAATTATTTTCCTCATTTGAATATTTGGAATAACGCCCACAGCTTTGCTCTAGCATTGGCACCAACCCCACCCTCACCCTGCAGTTAACTGCAATCAACCACTGCAGAAAGGCAGAACAGCAACACAAACTTTAGAAACATCAGTTGGTCCTTGTCCCAAACATGCAGAGGCCTCAAATAGATCTTCCCCATTAAAGGGCTTTGGAGGGGGGAGACACCTTTTCTATTAAACATCTTCTCAATTAGCACCACTGAATAAAACTCCTGGCACCGCTGGGGGTTGTAACTTCAACCATTTGAAGGACGCTTCAAGTGTGCTAAGAATTAAGTTGAAAAGCTTTTAAGCTTTCTTCAGCAAAAAGAGAAGCTTTCGCTAATGGTTTTTCAAATACTTTGTAGTTAAAATCTGTTTATAAATGTAATGGCTCGCATTTCCAGGTCTGTTCTTTTGAGAACTCCACACACACAAAGCCCTGGCACCGTTGTGTGCCAACTCTCGCTTTCAAGTCAGGCTAACACAGTCTCCTCTTTCCAACCAGCACTTACTGTAAGATGTGGGCAGACGCCCAGAAAGACCTGGACATCCTGCTCCAGAAAGAGAGGGAAGAGTTCCTGCAGCCAGAGACGAACCTCGGGAAGGTGTCCAAGATGTTGGCCACTTCCTACATCCAGTACATGGAAATCTTCCGTAACCTGGCGGCCGCCTACGACCACCTCATTCACCAGCAGAAGCGGGCGGCGATCCGGCCGGTGCTGGACAGCGTCATGGGCCGGATCCTGGAGATAAAAAAGGAGATGGTGAAGCTGGACAACTCCGAGTGCCAGTACCTGGATGACATCCTGATGGAGCTAAAGCGCCCCCCGGTAGGTCTGCCTCTCCTGTGAGGCTCAATCCTCCAGGCCTGGGACACTCCCAGGGATGGAGCAGCCACAGTTTCTCTGGGCAACCTGTGCTAGGGCCTCACAGCCCCTCACAGCCAAGAATTCCTTCCCAGTATCCCATCTAACCCTGCCCTGTGGCAGGATTAACTTTGACGGCTTTGCTGTTGGCGTCAGTAGCGTGACTCTGACAGATTTTCACATGGGATTAGACAGAAAATGGGAACTGCTAAGTAAGGCGCAGTCCACCTCAGTCTGCCCCTTCGTGGCACGGTGAAATCAGCCTGGCCAGGCCCTTTCCAGAGGTCACAGGCGATGCTGAGACTTGCACAGACAAGTCTACTTGTTGGTAGCACAACAAACTAGTGAAACACTTGAGGCAAATCTCTGACTGTAAAGCAGGCAGGAGCTGGGAGCATGTTCAGTGCCCAGGGTCGAGGAGTGCCTGATGGAAAAGCAGCCCTCGACAGCCCTCGAAATACGAGTGTGACAGTGAGACAAAATGCTGTGCTCTGAAAGCAGGAGGAAAAACCAGCTGGCAAAGGTGGTTCCTTCTCTCGCAGACAGCTCCATCTATTGTCACATTCAGGTACCACTGCTCTGTTAAAACCAGCTCAAATTCCTGCTTTTTCCACCATCCCAGTTCTGAGATGAATTGCCTGATATCATTACAACATGATCTGAGATTTGCAAACGTTTCTTTTTGCCACTTCACACTCTGTAAATTTAGGCTAGGAATCACCATGAATTTTAACCAGCTCTACCGTCTACTTCAATCGCTATTTTAAACCATTTTCAACTGTGAGAGAATATAAACATCTCTGGGGAAACTAATCCTTCAAAATAATGTTTTGAAATCCTTAGCCATTACTGTTTTCATGACTTAGCAGTAAGTCCACCTGCAGCAAAATGTTGGCAAGCCTGGAAAGTCTTGCCTGACATCCACTAAGAAACAAGCATAAATTCAAATTCCTGCACCACACCTTAATTTTAAGAAGGCATAACATACCTACCTACCACAAAAGAAAAGATTTCAGTTGTTTTTTTCAAAGAAAATATTTTTTGCAGTTGATAGGAATACAGATTTATAGGGTTTTTAAAATATTCACATATTTTTGGTAACAGAACAAAATTACTTGACAAATAACTCCTGTTTCTCAAAGAATCTGCCCAGCAAGGGTATGTCTAGTCCTTCTTTTCCGTGTATTATCGTGGGCTAAAATCCAGCATAATTGCAGGCAGAGAACACAACAGAATTGTCTCATTTTATGTCTTCTGTGATGATATTGCATACTTTGTGCTATGTCGCTGTAAGGCCAAGCTTCATATTTCTCTAGTTCTGTGCCTCGTGTTTTTGTACAGTTGCCTTCCAACATCCAGTCACTCCATTTCCTGGGCTAATTGTGAAGGTATTTGGACCCGCAGATCCCCATGTGGAGCCAGGAGTGGCTAAAAAGCTGCAAATCTGACTTCAGGATAAACATCCCAAGCCTATCTTTTCAATTTTGGGCCCCAAAGAGAGATTATGAAGAGAAGCAGGCTCCTTTCAGCCCCGGCATTATGGCTTTGATCTCATCTTTACAGTCACTGAAAGCCACAATCCAGAATCACTTGTAATTAAAGGCCAGGTTAGACACCAGAGATACCTGTCAGCCCTACGTGAGGGTGTCCGGACAAACCCCTCGATTTCTTACCCCTCAAAAGGGCCAGATTTGTAAATCCACCCACAGTGCTTTGCACTCAAAGTACAATGTATAATCATTTCCATCAACTATCAAGGGTGTTGGAAGGCGCAAACAGGGAGCTTAGCAAGATAAATATTTAGAAACTTTAGCCGATCACACCTCTGCTTTGATAAGATCATCAGGGATAAACACAGTCCCACTTGGAAGCTTTCCTACGGTATGTCCTGGTCTGCACAGTGTGCTGCTGAGGGAATTAGTAATGAATCTGTGAATTGGCAGTTCACAGGGGCTGTTTTCCTTGGCCACAGCCTTCCCCACATATTCTGGAAGTTGGAATGCCTCGGGGCTCACAAGCAGCACATTCACCATGTGCCTGGGTCGAGGCAGAAGTGCTCTTCTCCTCCTCCCTGTCCACACCAAAGCTGGCACTGAGGCTACAAGGATCAACTCAGAGGTCTCCCTGAGCAGGTCAGAGCCCACGAGTTTCCCCAGCAGACAGATCAGGGAGAACTGATAGGGCAGAACCAGATCTTGGGCTCCACAAGTACCTGGGGACAAACTCCTGCATAATTTGACTGTGCAGCTCCTCCTGAGTAGCACGGCGGGGTAACTCCTGCCTGTATCCCCCATCCCTCCTTCTGGGCAAATCGTTTGCTTGAGGAATTCCTGAAACAGAATATAGGGAACCAGTATGAGCCAAACCTATGGAGACATGTTCCCCCTCCAAGAAATATACTTGCCAGTGGTTGTTTTTGAAGAGTTATCCCTAGTCTTCAATATGACGCAAGGAACAGGTTGTGTCACTCCGCAGCATCTTAACTTTTGGAGAGGTTTTTTGTCCGCTTCTCCGTGTCTTTTGTCATTTCTCAGCAATTCTACAGGAGAAGAATCACAAGAAATGTAAATCAATTACATCTTTTTAAAGATGGAAACTAGTAAAGACAGCCTCTTTTAGTCATGCCTCATTTTAAGAAGTGACTGAGATATCTCAGTCACAGACAGTGACAGATTGTCCACAGGTCAAAATACCTGTAGACAAAAAGAATTAGGCTTTGGTTCCTTGTAATGGTTAAAAAAATGCAGGAGAACGGATCTATTTTTCATGTTGATTAAAACAAGAAGTGGGATGATCACACAACCAGGGCTATTCGGTTTGGTGGAAATCATGTTTAAACTTCTGGCAACCCTGCCAAATATTTTAGCAATTTGATAATATAATTGAGCCATTATAAAAAGAAAGATTTCTGGGCTCGCATGGTTCAGAAACTGGGTTGATTTATTTGTTTTTGTTGAATTAGGCCTTAAGTAATTGCAAAGTAACAGCAGCTGTTACAGAGGTCAAATTCCCCAACGCTCCGAAACATTCAACGATCTCTGTTCTATTTAATTGCTTTGTAAAGGTGTTCAGTTAATCAGTAATGTAAATTAAATGCAGTTCTAAAAAGTATCTCCCACCTTTCTTCTTCTAGGAAGACATAGAAATACCCATCCCAAAGTATTTCATTGAAGAAAACCTGGAAGTTCTGCAGCAGAGGGAGAAAACCCTTGATGAGATTTTGCTGAATGCTGGTTTGCAAGAGCAGGTAAATGTATCCCCTACCTACGTATCATACCGAATTTGTTTAGTTTATAGCCACACGTGTCTGAGCACATGAGCCAATGGAGTGAGAAGTACTTTTATAGCAGTTAGGAAGTAACAGGCTGTTTACAGATAAGGCTCCAACAGAAAACAACACCAGATTTTCCTGTCTCACAAGATCCAGTCACATCCCGAGTCTGGTTAAGACTGAAATCATTCAACTGCTTTATGTGTGTGAGAGTGTCAGGAAAAGGGGAAGCACCTTGGCCAAGTCGAGTAGGTGCTTTATTTGTCTAGCTAACCCTCATCATGTAATTAGTCCTACTGAAACCAGGCTGGGCTTAAGCTTTCCTGAACCAGGATTCCTGAGTGGAGCGGGCAGAACTCGGAGTTCAGGTCAGCACAGCTGTTGGCATTCAGTTGTTTACAACCCTGAACAGTGACTGCGGTTTCTGCCGTGTAGCCACGGAGCTGCAGCTGCTGGGAGGAGTAGAAAATTGAGTTTTGGCAGAGCAAAAGTGATTACATGAGTGCTCTAGCGAAGGCTGGTCTGGATTTGATATACTTCTGACCTTTTGGAAATGGTATGTTGCCTATAAGCAGGCCCTGCTGATCCCTTGAAATGAACAACTGTGCCTACGTGCCTGGACAACCTGGATTCGTGGTTGTGACAGCCATAAGAGCCAGTCCTGGTGGATCACTTAGTCAAACTGCTGCATTGACCCACCAGTGAATTCTCCACCAGAGACTGTGTGTGTTGTTTCCACAAAATAAGGGAGAGAAAGTTCCCAGGGCTAGAAACAGCCCCAGTCAGACAGAGGCTGCAGACACAGAGCACAGATGCTTTACTGGGCAGCTGCAGCACCCCCTGGCCTCCCCAGGGGAGCTCTGGGTGAGTTCTCTGCTCTTCCTGGCACTCTGGTGTTGGTTTGAGGAGATCCTGTTTCGGCACATTATATCCTGGAGCCTTTTAGTTTCCCCCAATTTTGCTCTTGCCCCTGTTCAACGTGGCATCCATCATAGATAACACTGTCTACTGTGCAACCAGCTCACCTGGGAGCTCCAGGCTCTGGCAGGATCCAGGTCTCCCATGCCAAGCTGCCACAGAGGCAGAGGAGTCAATAAACATGACTAAAATCATCTCCCACAGTGTGAATGCAGGGCCTGTGCAGCACTTCCAGCTCAGTGACCGCTGGGATTGCTAGAGGGTTGTCAGCACTCCTGCACACAGCCTTGGACACTCAGAAAATCCTCACTGCTGTGCAACAGGCCATGGAATTCTTCAGTGTCCGTGGCACTGCTGTTACAGGCAGTCCACCATAAATCAAAAACAGTGGAGTGAGTCTGAGCAACCTGCTCTGCACATCGTTTGTCCTTCTGTGTAATCCTGTCGTAGAAAGCCCTGCTGAAAGCAGTAAGTGCCACACAATATATGTAGAAGGATTAAATGTGAACTGTCTCCCCCTGGGAGCAAGAAAGGACACTAATTCAGCTTTTCCATGGAGAGCATTAGGGTTCTCAGGAGTGAGAAAGGGGAGTCCCTCTCTCCACCTGCTCTGCTCTGCTCTATTTTCCCCCAAGCCTCTTCTGCCTGGGCTGGGCTGACTCAGAACAGCCTCTCCTTCCATTCAGCAAAACAACTGCAGGCCCAGCAGCACATCCAGAAACACATCCCTTCCGAAAGGGAAAGGAAAACATTGCATAGCCTAAGAAATGCACCTTTCAGTAGGACCAGGCCCCCTGGTTCTTCCTGTCATTTCTCTCAGATGGACAAAGTTCAGCAGGACGTATGAGCCATGTAGAGCCATCGTGGCTTCCCACTGTAGCAATCAGGTTTTCCTCACCACACATCAACACACCAGGCTCACCTGCTCCTCAAGATCCTCAGAAATACACCTCTCACAAGATACCAGACTTCTAAGATATTGCAAGGTAGCCCTGAGACAGGAGTGTCTGCTGTTTGTGACAGGATGTTTTCATCTTAGAAAGTTTCTACAGGTAGTTCCCCCGCTGTTTCATTTGCTGATTGAGGTGGGCAATTAACCAAACTTACAACTCTCTTACTTTTCTTTGTTCCTTCCTTTTTGGCTGCGTTGTTGAAGAAACCTGTCGAGGCCATGACACTTGCAGAGGCAATTAAGTTGATCCAGGTGGCAGAACGGGCTCGCCAGGGCCGCAGTCGGGCTGTGTTCATGAGGAAAATTTACCTTGAAGAGAAAAGAACAACTAAACAAGAGGAGCAGACGGGTCAGAGCCCAGATGATGCTGCCACTTGCATTCAAAAGGTGAATTTCAATTTAACAACAACTCTGGCAACCCCAAATGACAATGCTTTGTTCAGAAGAACAGCTGTGGACAAACACAGCTCAGAGGATGGGCAGTGTTCTGAAATGACCACTTTTAGGGTGTCCAGCACAGTAAAATACATCCCTTAAACCACTTAACAAAATGAGACAGGGCCCTAGATGTGAGATCAGTGGAAACAGTCCTGCACTGGCAACGCAGGATGACTTTATAACCTACATGTTGTTTTTCCATTCTGATTTTTATGACCTCAGTTGCTCTTTCTGGCCTCCCCTTGGAATTCAGTGCATCTCAGAATTCATGCCTTTTCCTGTGATCTCCAGGGAAGAAGCTCGTTCCATATCTTGAAAAGATGACAAAGGGAGATCAGTACCAAATTCCAGAAAAAGTCCCTACACATCAATAATTCAGATAATTTAGATAATTCAGCCTGATGAGAGCACGAGCTCAGTCTAAATATTAAGTCTGAGCACTTCATGAAACCCTGATAGTGTTTTGTTTAGAAGATATACCAGCGTGAGGGATAACAAACCTCAGAATTTGTTAAAAAAAATATCAGATGGCAACCTGTTAAAAAGCAATCGTTTCAATTGTATATTGTGCCTTTCCTTCCTCTATTTGTTTTTTCCTGTGTCTGCCCCAGCAAAGGAAGCTGTAACAAGGCCCATTTATCTCATTAGAGCTTTGTTTACAATTCAGGTTTGGCGAGGATACATCCAGCGCAAGAAAACGGAGAAAATGAGAGAAGAGGAAATGATATTCCTGGGGATCGTAAGTGGTGCTGCCTAGAGAATAGAAAATGCCACACTCTGCTTGTTCTTCAGGCTTTCATAATTCAGCACAAGACGAGGAATTAATTTCCAAGATTCTTTCTGTTTTAAAGGAGAGTCTCGAAGGAATACAGAACTAAACTGGAATGATAGATGGCACAGGAGTAGCACAATTTGTCTTATGCTGAACGGTTTTGTGCTGTCTATACATAGCCCAGTGTGTGTGCCAGATGTGGAAACAGGCTGTGTAGAATTTGCCCCAGGTTTGAGGGAATTTGACCCAGGCATGGTAGAGCAAGGAAATTTTATCAGTCAACTCCTTAGGCATGGTTTCAAGGTACGTGAGCTGCCTTATTTCTGGAGCAGAATTCACGGAGCCCTTGAGGTTGGAAAAGCCCTCTAAGATCATCAAGTCCAACCCTTAACCCAGCACTGCCAAGGCCACCACTAACTCACGTCCCCAAGTGCCAAATCCACATGGCTTTTAACTCCCTCCAGGGCTGGGGACTCCACCACTGCCCTGGGCAGCTCTGCCAGGGCAGGACAGCCCTTTCAGTGAAGAAATTTTTCCTGATATCCAAGCTGATTAAAGCAGCAAAATCTTCTTCTCCCACCCCCTTTGGAAGACACTGCATATGTATGTCAAGAGGAGGGAAGAGAAACATTAAAACTGGCATATTAATACATCAGTATTTCTCTAAGTCCATATAAAAATAATCAAAATATTCCTCCCATCATGCTGCAAAAGCTCAGGGAAGTGAACAGCTGTCCATGGGTGGTTACATTGCACAGAGTGGGGAAAAAAAAAAAAAAAATCAAAGCACCCTTTCCAGAAGGAACCTGTTCCTTCCCCGGTTCTACAGCTCTTAAATGATTAAATAATTAATTTATAAACTGATCGTTTAATTTTGAATTCAAACATACTTTCTTCTTCTCCCAGACAATTTGGGTGATCTTCTTGCCCCAGGAATGGAATTATCCCTTGGCTACCTTATAGGGTTATGAAAACTGATTGTGCCTATAGCAAATATCTCACAAAAGTTAAGAGTAACCTTAAAGTCTAACCTTTTAGAAAGTAAAATACAGATTTTCCTAAGCTTTGCCATGCTAAATACGCATAACACACTATGGATTGTTGCCTTTAATATCTGCTGGTCATTAACAGTAAACATGGCTAAACAGAGCCACGGGTGCCAGTTCTGCCTCTGCTTAAGATAAAATTCCCAGAGATTTTTAACTAGTGCAAGGCCTAATGGTGAACACTTGGGATGTGCTGAAAATAAAAGTTAGAAATTGCACCTTTTGAAAAACAAGGAATTGATTCCTATCAAATCCCGTGACAGTTTCCGTTGAGTCTTAGGAAGGAAATCGAAACCTGGCATCAGATATTGGAAGGTTCACAGCCAAGCCCTCGTTTCTTGGTGGCCAGTGGTGGGAGTAACTGGTAACTGGGATGTAAACAGCCAGTTTATGGGGAGCATAATATAATCTATATGATCGTGGGGAAGGAGGGAATTTAAACCAAACACATCTAGTGTGTTCATTTCCTGACTTCCAGTTAGGAGCAAGAGAATTGATGTTTGCTACTCTGCACTCTGACTCATTGCTCTTTATCAAGTATATAATCAAAGGATGTAGGGAAAAAAAATTGATACCTCTAAATAAAATGAAAGAATCTGTTCATCTCTCCAGTGTTTTTATATTTCCCTTCACTTTTCATGCTGCATTCCCTTCCTTGGGCTCCAGAGGAAGTGAGTGGCAAGCAGACACTGGTTCCCACTGATAGATAGGCAGCGAGCTCCAAAGGTCAAGTCCCTTTGATGTATGGTCACGTCAGGCCTCTGAAAAATGACCACAGATCTTCATGTGTAAATATGTTGAATTTGCTTTTCTAATACTGCACGACTTAGATAAATTAGAAGACCCAGCCATCCATTACCCCAGGTCCATCCCAAAGGAGACTTGACTTTTGCCGCAATAAATATAATTTCTCTTACAATTAGGGCTTTTTGAAAAATGTCTGTGTTACTTTCAGATAAAAACTACTTTGCAAGAAGAGCTGGTCCATTTGAAGTTCTGAATAATGCTTTCTGGGAAAATTCAATTTCGTTGGCCTAAAAAAATAGGAAAATAGGTGTAAAACCCAAAAATTGTCCAGTCTTTTACTTAATTCAGTATTATTTTCTTTAGTGTCTACTTGGTTCACAAAAATTAATGTATCTTTTCTGGAATTTGATTCCATTTCATCTTTAGCTTGATGACAGAGTACAAGCCTACGTTCCAGAGATTTTTCTTGGCTCTAAAGTAAAGCCTCATTATTATTATTATTATTTATTAAAGCCTAATTGCAGAAACAGCATGATTCCCTCAGCACATGTTTGTCTAAACCTCCGATAAATCACGCTTTGATATACCAGTTTAATTTGTGAAGAGCAGTGAGCCTCCTAAGAGCACATATATCTTGATAACTGTATCCTGACCTGTTTCCTGATCTTCCCCACATTCCTACCACGGGGTGCTGTTTACTGCCAGCTCCACACGACCACCATAACCACTGCTCCAGGCACAGGTCTGTCTTAAAGCCACACTGACCACACTGATGTGGCGAGAAAACACATTAAAGTTGTCAGAAAACACACACGTGATGTCTGAACAAACCCACGCTTCCCTGCCTCTATTGTACCATTACAGCTCAATTTAACCTACTATTTCTGCAGTTCTTGAACAGGCACGTACTTCCACTGGTCTGTTCCCGGGATTTATAAATTCCCTGTCACTAAACACCCCATTTAGAGCTTGTCGTGACTGTTCAATTTTGCTGCAGAGCAAGCTGCTTATCAGCCTGCTGGAACTGGATGTGTGAACTGGTTTTTGGCAACTGCTTTGTCTCAGGGTGGTGCAGAACAGCCCAAGCCTAACGATGGATCCACGCTCGTCGCTCTCCCTGCCGGACTCTCCTGACAGGGCAGAGCCTGCAGGAAGTTATACTTACAATCTCAGAACACAGGCCACTGCAAAGAGGAAAGGCTGGTTTGAACATAAAATGTTAGGATAAACAGTTTGCCATCAGACTGATTTATGACAGGGTAGGAGGATGTAGGAGAGCAGAGGAACAGTTGGCTGGATCAAAACAACCAGGTGGGAAGAGCATGAGCCCAAGTGTGCCCAGGAGGCCAAGAGACCAAGGGCACCTGGCCTCTATCAGGAATAGGGTGGCAGCAGGAGCGGGGCAGTGATTCTCCCTCTGTGCTGGGCACTGGTGAGGCCAAACCTCAAGTGCTGTGTCCAGTTCTGGGCCCCTGTATTCAGGAAGGACATTGAGGGGCTGGAGTGTGTCCAGAGAAGGGAATGGAGCTGGAAAAGTTGGTCCACACAGTGGACTAGGACAGATAAAAGGACAGTGACACATGTGATGTGTGGCAAACTCCCCTCCCCTGGGTTTAAAAGCTGCTGGATCCTGGGGTGGTAACTGTCTACCTCCCTCTTTCCTTTCCCCTTCTCTTTCTTCCCCTACCTTTTTGTTCTCAAAATATACTGACCAAGAAATTCCAGTCAATGCCTCGTTAAGTGCCTTGTTGTGTCTGGATAAGCTAAAGTTTGCAAAGTGCCTTATTCTATTGGAATGTTCTAAAGTTTGAAAGTAAAAGATGTTATTGAGCCCCCTGAGAATTTTGTTGTTTCTGCATCACCCAGAGTAAGTCAATCTCCCTTCCCCCTAAACCCTCTGAATGGGCTGGGGAGCCGAGGAAACAAGAGCACGAAAAGACAAGTCCCTCTCTCCACCTGCTCTGCTCTGCTCTATTTTCCCCCAAGCCTCTTCTGCCTGGGCTGGGCTGACTCAGAACAGCCTCTCCTTCCATTCAGCAAAACAACTGCAGGCCCAGCAGCACATCCAGAAACACATCCCTTCCGAAAGGGAAAGGAAAACATTGCATAGCCTAAGAAATGCACCTTTCAGTAGGACCAGGCCCCCTGGTTCTTCCTGTCATTTCTCTCAGATGGACAAAGTTCAGCAGGACGTATGAGCCATGTAGAGCCATCGTGGCTTCCCACTGTAGCAATCAGGTTTTCCTCACCACACATCAACACACCAGGCTCACCTGCTCCTCAAGATCCTCAGAAATACACCTCTCACAAGATACCAGACTTCCAAAGATACTGCCACACCAGACAAGCCCCAGTTGAGAGACTCGACCTGCTTTTGCAGCTTCGAGGCAGGAGTTCTCCCAAGGCCTGGGTATCCCCTTGCTCGTGGTTTCACCTGATGAGCACAAGTGATCAATCCCATCAGAGCCAAGTGCATTAAATGCTTAAACAATTCATAGGGCTGAGTCCTGTGTGCTCTGGGCATAAACACATGGAAAGAAACACCTTCTTGTCTCGCAGGTACCTCTGTGGATTGACAGTCACCCAGCTCACAACGCACAATTCCCCCTCCCAAAAGTTCGGTCGTGTGACACATGCTGTTCCATGGTTTTCTTACATAGTATATCCACCATCCTTCCTTCCTCTATATCCAAGGCCAGGTTGGATGGGGCTTGGAGCAGCCTGGGCTAGTGGAAGGTGTCCCTGCCCGTGGCACGGGGTGGCACTGGGTGAGCTTTAAGGTCCCTTCCAACCCCAACCATTCCATGATTCCATGATCCTTTTCACATGAAAGGATCTATGTGGTCTTAAATAAAAAGCTGTTCTCTCCTTCTTACCTCGTTTTAAACATCCCCTAATTTAGGCATGTTGTCTCAGATAACACTTTTATTTATATCTGAGAAAACAGTCTGCCAAACATTCCTTCTTATTTGAATTCCTGATAAATATAATTCATTTCATCCAGTCAGGAAAAAAAAAAATGAGCATTTCCCAGAATAGCTTTCTGTGTAAACATTATAGACTATGGCTAAATAAATATTACACAGGGTTTAACAAACTGCAAACTCCATAAAGTGAAATTTAAAATATTTCTTCAGCTCTTCAAAGCGGGCAGTCCCAGCACTGGTGCAGATCAGGCCTGGTTTTGCCAAGCATAAGATTAAAATGACTTTTGCTTTACTTGCAGCCTGGATGTCAGCACAAAGTTATCTGTTATTTCACCAGGCAGCGATAACTAATCTGTCCTGTTTTCAATAAGAATTTTTAACCTGCTTATTTTTGAAAGAGAAACACTCTGGGAAGCAAGAAACAAGCTAAACATTTTGGCTTTCATTGGCTGGACCCACACTAACAATGAAATCACTGCCTTTAAGAGCCCAAAACATACTTGCCTTTTTTAGTACAAGTTGAACAGCATTGCCCAGGTATAATATCAGAAATAAACACAAGCAGAACTATATAAACTCATGAATGCAAATGTTTTCTCCACTTCACATTTTCTTACCCTCTTTAAAAATGCTACATATCAACATTTTTCAAAATACGTATTCCATGAATCAATAAAACAACCATTTTCGATATTTTTTTAACAAGGCCTCCTACTACAGATGCTTTGTTTGAACGCATATGACAATTACTTTAATTGGCAAAGCCATTGAAGTGAATCAGAGAGTAGGGAAGCTTTAATGAATGCAATATATTTTGCTTACTTGTTCCTTTTTTTGTGCCTAATTTAGGAATTCAGCCATATAATTGATGTAGCTATCACTATTTGTGTACCATGGAACCTACATTAATACAATTTTCATTTGGGGGGCTGGAACGAGATGAGCTTTAAGGTGCTTCCAACCCAAACCATTCTGTGATTCATGAGACAAGAGACCTCTTCAAAACACATTCTTCCCTCAGCCAGACAAATTACACTGAGGAAATAGCAAGAACATAACTAAATCCTACATCAAACTCTTAAATGTAGTTTGGATCACAGTTTAAAATTTAGTAGAATCATATCATGAAATCACAGGATGGTTTGGGTTGAAAAGGACCTTAAAACCCATCTTGTTCCACTCCCCTGCCATGGGCAGGGACATCTTCCACTAGAAAATAAGAGTTATAAGTGAAGAACAGCCCCTGGTTACTTTGGTAGTAAATTCTTTTAGTCTACTACTAAGGAGTTACTTGCCTCTGTAGTCCAAATATTAAAAAAAAAAAAAAACATAAATTTCACTCTCAGTACTGATGAAAGTAAGTGACTACTAAAACTACTTTAAAAATACTTGGCTTAGGAAATGAAGTTTCTACTCAAGAGAGGCAAGAACTACATTAGCACCAAAAATCAGCAATCTACAGCAAAATGCTACACAATCATTACGTCTTCTGAAATCTCACAATTACAGCCAGGACTGGCTGTGGCAGAACATTTCCTGACGTCCCATAAAACCAGGGAGCATGTGTTTCGGCTCTGCCGTTCCAGGCCTACGAAAAGAAGCTGTCCTAAATTAACTACCCAGCAATAAAAGCTGCAATAAATCTACCTTTCAGGCGTAAATGCGAGTGTTAGCCTTAAAATGCAGAGGAAAATGAAATGTATTTATTTCCCTGACATGAAGACTGTCTCCCTCGTAAGCGTAATGGGACAATTGAGGAGCAGTTAGTTCCACAGCGTGGGGCCTCCTCCCTGTGCCAGGGTAGCCCAGAGCGTGCTCAGCCAGCCTGCACACCTCTAAGTGCTTTATAATGAACAATAAACCGGCTGGGAGGGAGGGGGGCAGCTGACTCAGCACAAAGGAGGTTCTGCAGGCCAGGAAAATGATTCCCGAGTCAAAAAGGGAAAATGGACAGAGTTTCGCAGAATCCCGGAATAGTTTGGGCGGGAAGGAACCTTAAAGCTCACCCAGTGCCACCCCCTGCCATGGGCAGGGATACCTCCCACCAGCCCAGGTTGCTCCAAGCCCCGTCCAGCCTGGCCTTGGACGCTTCCAGGGATGGGGCAACCCCAGCTTCTCTGGGCAACCTGTGCCAGGGCCTCCCCACAATCTCAGGGAAGAATTCCTTCTGTATATCTGATCCAAATCTACCCTCCTTCAGTTTGAACCCACTCCTGTCGCTCCAGTGCCTGATTCAGAGTCCCTCTCCAGCTTCCCTGTAGCCCTTTCAGACACTGGAAGGTGCTCTGAGGTCTCCACACAACCTTCTCTTCTCCAGGCTGAGCAGCCCCACCTCTCTCAGCCTGTCTCCATAGGGGAGGTGCTCCACTACCCTCATCAACTTCATGGCCCTTCATCTTACCTGGGAGCTGTAGGGAACATCTTCCTTCCTTCCTTCCTTCTGCTGGTGGGTCTTCCACTTCCCTAAAACCCAGATTCTCTTTGGGGAGAATAAGGGGAGATGAGGAAAGAACACAAGAATCTCATCAGCATACTTGTGACTGATGAGTTGGAATAAAATTCTCTTTTAGACAAATGTCCATTTTGCCTTATTAATTTAAACAAGGGTTTTAAAGACAAAGCCCATCAAACATTAGATAAGCCTTTTAAGTTAATGGACCATGTAGTCCTATTTTCCCACAAACTCAGGAATCTTCATATTATGTCCTATTTTTACAGCAACATCCATTATTAATATGTATACTTTTGCTGACAGAGGACCACACTAAAAATGTGAGTTTCGTTATCCAGTTCTGGGTCATTAACTGTGAAAAGCTTGTAAATATAATGGTTTATTCACATGGGAAGCCTTCATTAAGATGCATTATTCTACAACTGATGTGGCAGCATTGCATTATCAAGTTCACTGTCTCCATCTAATATTTGTAATTTGTTTCTAAATGAGTTGCTGTTTGTAGGGCAAGTTAACAAATTTGAATTTCACATGGCCAAAGAAATTTCTTAAAGATGGGAAAATGCTTCTTCCCCCAAGGAAAAGCTATTTATTAGCATCTTACTGGAGAATGCCTCCCTTTGATTCAGAAGCAGGAACATTAGAGGCGCCGAGGGAAGTGATGGTTGAAATAAATTGGCTTTTGTCTCAACGTGCACATTAAGCATAGAGGGCTGTGGAAGCAGCACTCACCAGGCTGTCTCATATAGCCTTTTAGAGCTCCAGAACAGCCATGTGGACACATGGAAAGCTGCTCTGTGACACTGCAAGGCCCAGGTCACAGGCTGGTCAGCAGGGCAGCATTGTTGGAATCCCTCCTGCCACACTGTCCATCCCTCCTGCCCTTTCACCTCCTATTCTCCCTTGCATCCTCACACAGCCAAAGCCTTTTCAGACATATTTTCTTCTGAATTCTGCTCCCTGACAAGAGAGCAGAACCTCCAGCAGGGCTGTCACAGGGACTCTGTCTCCTTTTGAAGGCTTGAAGATGGACATGAGGTCCCAGATTGTGCAGCTGTCTCCTCATCACCGAGGCAGGGTTAGGAAAAACTCCGAGGCCACTGAGGCTTGGGTTGAGATATACTTTTGGGATTGGAATAAGAACACTGGGGACAAAATAATACAAGTTTAACGAGGGTTTTCTTCAGTTGCAAAGCAGCAAGGTATCACCTATGCCATTTCATAGGGTTTTTTTCTTTTTTTTCAAGTGTTCTAAGAGTTTAAAACACTCCATATCATCATTAGGTGCCTGAGGACCCTGTTTTCTTTCCTCAATTTGTCTTTTACTCAACAAAAGAAAGTCATTTTCTCTGAAAATACTTCAAAATCCGTAGAGAACTGACAGCTGAAACAATTCTACCATCTGGACATCTTGTTATATCTCTTCAGCAGCTCCTGCTGCTCAAGTGCCTATTTTTAGGTTCGGTTGCTAAATTCACTTCCACACTTACTTTTATCTACTTCTTATCATTCCCTCCCTAATTTACCAATTGATTCCTTTCCTTGTTTTTAATTACACTTGGAGCAGTTCTTCCATAGTCCAAGGAAGCAGTTTTTAAGATGGGCTAACAAGTGAAACTGAGACCAAGTACACAGAAGTTCTTTTGATGTTTCCTCATCCTTGTTTTCTTCAAGTCCCTTTTTTTTGTTGACCCTAGTGCATTGATTTCAAAGTGACAGAATAAAAAGTCAGGCCAGCTGTGCCTTCACCTGGGATGTTTAACTCTAAAAAGAAATCAAATAACCATGGCCCGATGTCCTCAGTGCCATTCGGTGCTTGCCTCCTCCAGCTCCCCCAGAGCAGGAGCCAGCCTTATGTTCCTGACATGTGTTGGCCTGCTGGTCCTCGCTCAGGACCAGGGTGCACTGCGTATGCCCCACATCAGGCAGCCCCCATTCCCTCAGGGCTCGTCCATCCCAGCCAGCTGTGCTCCTCATTCCATGCTCCCCTCACCCACCAGAGCTGGAGCGTGTTAGTGCCACGTGAGAAACCAGTAGGATTGGAAAAAACAAACAGCCAAAGGAAAATACAGTTTTAGCAACTGCCCCTGTTCTCCTTTATCCCTCTCTTCAGTGAGACACTGAAGGTGGTGGCTGGAGTCTTACTGGTAGAAGTAGCTCTTACTTCTTTTTTTTCCTTCTGTAGTAAAACAGCCTTTGGAAAAGGAAGTTTAAAAAATTGCAAGGGGTAAATACAGCAGAGCTTCTTTTCACAAGCTTCTCTACCAGGTTATGTCTGTACTTCAGCCTTAGGGCTCCGAGTGCAGCTCTGCACACCTATCAGCAGATGGATTGATAACTGAATAGTGCTCAGTACAGGTAGCTACACAAATATTTACTCAGGGATTGGCTGGATTTTGCCAACCAGAACTTACTCCATGGCCTTGCTGTTATCAGCATCTGAGCCAGCTGGTTTAGAACTACCTGGACTGTGGCCACAGCAGCTTCATGACTGTGGACTCGGGTGTAGATATGGTCTGTATTAATTCACTTAAAGATAAGAGTTTCCTACTCCTGAGCTCACTCACATGGGCACGTTCTTGCCAGTTCAAACAGCTCTTACCTCGTCTGGCTTTGGGACTGATGAAAGGCTGAATAAATTCCCAGTGGCAGGAGCTGATCTTCCAAGGCTCCCTCAGGATGCAATGGGGAGCCATTCAGAGGAGCTGAGTGGAGGGAAGGTCCTGGATGGCAAGGAGGACTCTCCTGTCTCTGCTGCTGCTCTCCACGTTGGTCTGGTGCCTTGTCCATCGCTTCCCTTGCTGTGGTGCTGGCCCTCAGCTGCTCCTTGGCTGGCTGAGTCACCTCCTTAGACCAGGGGACAAGTAACCTGAGCAGAGGGAAAGACAAAAGGGATTATTTTGCACTTCTTAGAATCAGTTCACTGCAGGGTCAGGTGAGTGCCAGAGCCTGTGCGGGAGGGGGGAGGGACCACACATCCAGCAGTTCGGGTGGAGGGGCAGGTGACCCTTCCCAGCACCAACAAGTTGTTCACCTGGTGACCCATCTCCTGACACTTCACCCTTAAACCTTCAGCTGTGCGCTGTAGAGGGGGCCTGCCTTTCTCCATCAGCTGTGGACCAGCCTCCCTAAAGCTGGAGATATCCCCGTGCCCCCCCTGGTGGGAATTCCTCAGGAAAGCAGTCCTGTGAGGATTGCTGCAGGGAGACAAAGAGCTCAGCAGGAAAGCACCCGAGGGATCTCGTTCCCGGATCCCAGCCTGGAAGACAGGCCTCGTGGGTGCTCCTCTGCTCTCCAAAGGAGCCCTGAGAAAGCAGCATCACATCTTAGGCTTCATTTAATACCAGTGAGGGAGACAACGGTGAAATACCTTAAAATAGTGTTAACACTTAGCGCTGTACTTGTAAATGGGTGCTGGTGAGGGTGAAGACTGGGAACACTCGACTTCCATGCAAGCTGAGAATTGAGCAAAGGCGACGCCTCAGGGTAAAAGGCGACATTCTGGATCACATGTCGAGGAAGGGAACACGTGCAGCCACCTTTCAAAACCACAATGCTGCTCTTATTTCCTCCTGAATATTTTCTCAGTGGTGGCCTTGACCGATTCCTTCAGCAGAGTGCGAGTCACACATCACAGATGCAGGGAAGGCAGTAAATTGCTTTCCTGAGTGGGGCCTCTGCGCTTGCTTTGGACAGTGTGTGATCCCGGGGGGGACCTGCCGAAACCAAATTTGCTTGGCACTTGTTAGTGATTTTTGGAACCTGGTCGAAGCATGGAAGAACACCCAATAACAGATCTTATATAAATATAAGCTGGCCAAACATTTAAGGGAGCTTTTTTTTTTTTTTTTGTCTTTGTGGGAGACCTCTGGAATTAGGACGTGGAGCACACTGGAAAATACATCACCAGGGCAAAGAGAATGCATTAATAAATTAGTCTGAGATGTGCCTATTAAGGACAATTTCTATATGCTCTGAAGCTGAAAGGCCAGAGCAGAATTACGTGCTTTTTTTTAATGCAAGCCAAGAGCTTATGTTCACATCTGCTGCCACCTATACGTCAGTCACTAACTTTGAGGAGTAAAAAAACACATTACAAAACCAAATTGTCACATTTTCTCGTCTTTTCCCTTCTTGAATTTGCCATACACCATCAGACAATATGATTAGTGATTCCCAAGTATGTGGAAAACAATTTGTTCTAGAATTAAAAAAGAAACCACAAAGGTAGTTTACAACTTCATTTTTAAAATAGATTTTTCTCTACACTTGTAAGGTAGTAACAGCTCGTAGAACACTAGGAACATCTTAACTTTATCAACCTTTGCAAGCTAAAAAATGCAAAGTTTCAGCCCACCCACACAGATGGTATTTTTCATGCTTCTGTATTTGACTACCAGAAAGACTTTCATTTTTCTCCCTCAATCTACACATGTAAAATCAATCACAAGGCAGAAATTATTCTAAGACTTGCAACTGGCTTAGAAGCCCTTCTTGCCAAGGTTATCAAATCATGGGAAACTTGGGGAGCTGTGGTTTTTATTACAGTGTTTGGAGAGTTGTTTATTCCTTTTTTGTTGTTGTTGTTCCTCACGGGAAGTTGATTTCCTAAAGGAGCTCGACCAGCTGCAACAAAATACCAGGAAACCACTGACCAAGCAGTGCATATAAATATGCAGTGACCAAATTAAAAACAATACTGGCTAATTAAAAAATACCAGTGGGAAGTCTAAATATTTGAAAATTCAATTAAAAAACTCTCTGGCACCCTTCTGACACGGATAAAGCTGGCATTTGCAGAACAGCAGCTTTCTCACCTGTCTCATTGAGGTCCCAGGATCCCACGCTGGAAGAGTTGTTTTTGTACACTGCAGTGTTGTTAATTAATGCTGAAACACCAACAATAGAGCATTGTGTGCATCCAAGCACTTTTTATGAGCACAGGGCCTTTTTTTCCTGGCTTCCTGCGAGAAAATTTGAGCTTAAGCTTAGATTCACTGTCAACTTGTTATTCCAGTAAATATTAAGTTTGTTTTAATTCATACCTTTTATTTTCTCCTCTTGTTGTTTTCAGACTCTCCCTCCTCACTTAGAGGGAACCAGTAGTTTTCAGAAGTGTGCTGGCACAGTAAAGGCCCTGCAAGGTGATGCCCAGGATGAAGTATCCTTCAAGGACAAGCTGAGAGAAACAGAGGGGCCCCACATCAAGGAAACACTCCAGGATCAGATCAGCCAGTGTTTCACGGAGTGCCGGTGAGCAGAGATAAACACTTGCCCCTGAATGAGTCCATTTGCCCCAAAGAGCCTGATTTTGCAGTTCCTACAAACTGCAAAATCCATCTCGAGGCAGTGAGGAGCTGGTTCTACACCAGCTGCAGAGCCAGGACCCTGAGCTGCAGGATTCCAGGCTGGGGAGACCAGACCAGGACATCACTCCTGGCGGGGATCAGAGGCGCACCTTGAATGGGAATCAGGTCCACAGACATCAACGTGGGGACACCTTCAGTTTGCACGTCACCTTGGGCTCAAGTCTCTGCAATTATAAGGAGCACACTCTAAACTTGAGGAACACTGACTTTCTTCCCTGTCTGAATACATAAGGTTTAAGAGAGAGAACTCGCTCTTCCATGAGATAGAGGTGTTAATTATTTGCCATAGCAAATCACATCACGTCACTGGCACTGCACTCCAGGTGCCGGCTGCTGGCATTATCCAGCAGCCCACATGAATCTGAAGTAGTTTTGTACTTGAGGCCTGACCTTCGAGACACTCCTCCAAATGTAACTTTACTTAAGCAGTGCTGCTGATCTCAGGGAAACTTCACGTCTCAGTAGAGTTAAGCACATACTTACACGTCTTTAAACCGACTGCTGACACCTATAGTTCTCTCAGGCTTCAGCCAACAGAGTTTTGAGACTGGCAGTTTTCATATGGTCACACTGTAAAGTCTTCTACTAAGGAATACAGGCTGGTTTTATATTATAGGTGATTTTTTTCCAGGATTTACCTCCCTTTATGTAAAAGTAAATTGGGAAGCAGCACCTTAAACTTCCAGGATTTAGCAGCAAGTTTTTTGTCTGCTCTGCAAAGTGTTTTTGCGTCTTGAGCTGCTCAGTGATGTTACAGGGCTCGTATTTGTCTTGTGGACTAGTGTCACATCCATTAATCACTCAGTGTTTTTTCAGCGTGCTGGACTTGCCTTCAGCGTGCAGTTTCCAGTTGGAAACACAAATGCATTCTGATGAAATCCTCCGCGAGTCCTTTAATCAGGTTTGGATAGCTGTGCTACAGTGCAGTGTTTGATAAAAAAAGGGATCAAAAATAGCACCCTCACAGGTCTGCCACAGTGTATTTCTCTTCTTTCTTGTACTTTTGCCTCTTATAGACGCTCGAGGCTCCAGTGTATTTTTTCTACCCTCTTTCTAAAAGATCTGCTGGTTTTACAAACCTCAGTTATTGCAAAGCACTTCCCCATTCCCTAAATCAACCCTGCGCCTCTCGAGCTGCTATTTCCTGCTGTTCCCCACAGCTCCCAGCATGTTCTGAGGTACAGGAAGATCTTACTCTCTTTGCTTAATGTTACTCACCTAATAGTCATTCTCTAACGTAGGTCAGTCGTGTCAAATTAACTTTGCTCTAGAGCTTGAGGAGAACTAACTGAAATAGTGTGAACCAATAACAATGTTTCTGTAGGAGATTAGAGAACAAGCCTGAGCCATAAACCTCTTTAAAGGCAGTTATGAGACATTATTAAAAGTTAAATCACTTAACAGCAGAGCCAACCAAGAGCCTAAGCCATCCCGAGGATCATTTGGAGGAAGCCAAAGCCATCGTTCAATCGAGGAAGGTGGAGAGGGGTGGCTGAGAGAGCAGTTCATCAAACCCCTGGCTGCCTGATGCGTGTGTCAGTCCTCAGCCTCCCGTACCTACGAAATACTCTGAAGGTGGAAGGTGGAGTGTAAATGCTGAGCTGTCTTTTAGTAGCCCTTACAAGTGAAACGGGGCCTCCTCGCTACATTTATATCCCAGGTGTGCCCAAGGGCCCAACTTGAGGAGAGACTTCAAGGCTAGAGGCAGACACAGGGCCGTATCCCAGCATATAAATACGTGATTATACAACTTATAAGGTGTTCTTTAGCTAACCTTTGAGTTATCTGGTCCATCTCGTCAGGTTCAGTAGTCTCGAATCTCATCTAGCCCTGAAAATTAACAAAGATTAAAGCAGATGTTTGAATATAAGCACCACATTAACTGATCTTGGATAGCTTTATGGATATATTTTTCCTGAGCAAGGGATGATGTGAAATGGGACAAAGATACCCACACATTCTAAAAGAGTGCTTATGGATAAGCCTTTAGCCAGACATGTTCTGCTGCAGCTGAGACAGGCTGAGAAAACAGCTCCTCTCCAACATTGGACAACAACCCACCCACCCGAAACAACCTCATATTTAAAAAAAAAATCCGCCAAAAAGCAGTTTTATGCACTGAATCAGACCATTTTGATAGAAGATGTGTAAGATGTGCAGTTCTGTGGTATGTCTGAGAGCAGGGTCACTGCTGATGGCAGAGGGGCAGTGACAAGCCTGTTGCAGTCAGAGCAGTGTGTTTGATCATAGAACCAGAGGATGTTGTGGGTTGGAAGGGACCTTAAAGACCATCTCATTCCAACCCCCTGCCATGGGCAGGAGCAACTTCCACTAGACCAGGTTGCTCCAAGTCCCATTGTACTCCCTGTTAACTCTCTTTGTTCAAATTACCTGTCCATCATGATCCCTAAAAATCAGGAGGGCACATTCCAGCCAAGGCAAGACAGATCTCATTGATAAAAGCTATTCTGGTGATTTAGGAGCGTGGCAGATGAAATTCTGCCCCCAGTGAAGCCAGTGGGAGAGCTGCCATCAGCTTTAGCACAGGCTGGACATCACCCAATATTTCAGCTCACTCCAATCTGGCTGAGTGATGCAGTGATTTATGGAGCTGAGAGGAATCAGAGGAGCTGCCTGCCGTCCTGCTCTTCACAGGAGGCCTCTAAGTGACCAAAATCATCTCCCCCACAGACAAGTCCGCTGGCATCCAAAATAGGTTAAAAAAAAAAATAAAAAAAATAAAAATCAGCCCATTTCTCCCCAAGGGGAGTGTGTGTGTGTCCTGCAGAGCCAAGCTTTCCGTGTGGAAACACCAGAGATGCTGCACAACCAGCAGGTCGCGGAATCCCGTCCTGCTGAACAGTGGGACAGGTCCGAAGTGTCCAAGTTTACATTAATTATTACCTGCCAGGATATACTTTGGCTCTCCCCTAAGCCAGTCTACGAGATCAAGAGCTAAGCGTAGCTTATACATAATTCTTTAACTGGACTTTTTGACAGAGTTTCCCATTTTACATATTCTATTAAAGAAGTAAAGGCAAACAAAGATTCTTTTGAATAAATTTTGCTGCGCGTGCTAAAAAAAATAACCCCAAACTTCCGTATTTTATCCCTCACTCAGAAAAGAACGTGACAGGAAAATACAATTAGCAGGTATTGTCTTTCAGCACAGCTACTCTTAGATTACAAAAGCTGTGAGCACATGCTAAATTTCTTAACCTGTAAGAACCGTTGTAAATATTTACCACTGTCTTTGCACAAGGGAACAGCTTCAGTCGTTTCAAGACCCAAACCAGCTTCTTATGAAGGGAAGCTCTAGAAAAGCAAAAGAAAGCAAAACTCAAAGGAACAGATTAAATGAAGTTGTTCCAGTTGCTCATATCAATCCTACTGCAGGGAAGACAAAATAATTTCGATATAACCCTGCCTTTTGCAGCCTTACCGTCCATAGCTCTGTTTATCCGGGTTGGCTTCTTATTTTGGCTTGCAAATTATTCACATAAAGCTTTCTAGGTTTCCACGTGGCCTTGTCCAACCACGCTAGAAAGAAAAGATACTGTGTTAAAAGCATCATGCACTATACCTACAGGGCTCCCTTTTTTTTTTTTTTAATTTATTTTTTTAAGCTATGGTTGGTATAAGAAGGACTAAGGACTACAAGTGTTCCAGAATTAACAGTTGCTGTGATTATACACATCTGAGTCTGGATTTTAATCACTTGACTCCCACAGATTTCATCCATTACATTAATAACAGAGTTTCATATTAAGATGTAACTATTGCATAGCTGGGGTTTTAGCTTCAATTTCCTGCACCATTCCAAACCAAACCCATTTTTCTCTAATTTCACATTTAGGGTTTTGCATTGCGTATGCAAAACCAGTCATCACTGTTCTTCTCCACTCTTTACCCACTGTGCATAAAAACGGTTCCCAAATTACCAGTCTTCTTGGAGTCAGCCCTAAAAATGAATTAAAAAAGGGGTGGGGGGGAAAAACGGGGAGAAGGATCCCTTTATTACACAGAGAAATATAACAGTATCTTTGTCTAAGGCAAGTCTTCTCTGGCAGAAATCAATACAAAGGACGAGAAATCAAGACGAGGTTTTTATTACCAGAGATGGCCCCCGGACTCACAGGGGAGAGCCTCATCCACAGGCTCTGCCGGGACGTGCCTCGTGCCCTCGAGCCGCAGCAAATTGCGCCGCGAATCTCTCGGAGGATTTACCCGGCCCCGCGCGGGGCTCTGGGGAGCATTTCATGGGGGGCACGGCTGCCCTCGGAACAGGGGGGCTCATGCGTTATTCCCACGGATCTGGGGATTGCTTTTTTGGGAGGAAGGAGGCGGCGAGGGGTAAATGTGCCTTCGTAATAGGTTTACACTTTACTGATTAGCTCTGAATGATCTTCTTGCTCTGCCCGCTGACTCGGGTCCTGTCAGAAAAAGAATGGGCCGAGTTTTGTTGGCGAGGGAACGAGACTCCTCCCGGAACAGGGGGTTCCTGTGCGTTATTTATTCATTTTGGACATTCCTGACAGCCAGCCCGGCCTTTGATGCAGAGGAAAAGAGAAAGAAATAGGAAGTGATCATGTTATGTTTCCCTTTTTTCACAAGGCCGTTTTGTCGAGCTGAGTTTACTGCCAATCCACCCGTCCACAGGACTCCCTGGGTAGCAGGGGGTGTGGGGAAGGAGGAGGCAGGATGAAGATGAATTGAGAGAGAGAGAGGTTTTGCACTGAAATTCTGTGGAATAGGGAAAGTATTCACTGGTGTGAGGCACTGCCCGGATCACGTTTCACACTCTGCACACGCTGCTCTTTATGGACTTAATGGCAGCGTGCATGGAAGTTGCCAGGCAATCCATCAGAGCCAGAGCCTTGCCAAGAGGACAGAGAGGGGTGACACAGTGGTGACAAGCAGAGGCACTCCCTCCCCACGACCCCTCCACTCTGGTTCCAAGGAATCGTCCCTCTGAGTCCATCCAGACCCGCGTTGTTGTTTTTCAGTCCCATCTGGCTCATCAGACACGTGCCCTCAACCTGCCAGAAGTGCTTTCCAAGTAGCCAAGGAGCCTGGATTGCAGCCTCCACACAATATGGCAACAGCTGATGGAAAATATGGAACAGCTGATAGGAAAATTGCTTGAGGACCAGTTTTAGTGCCATGAGCCAGTGCAGCAGACAGTTCTCAGAGAGCAAGCTCCAGTCTGGGGGTCCTTGGCACACAACCTGAGACATCACCAGCCCCTTGATCAGAGTCCTCTTGCCACACTATTACTCTGGAAAATTCATTCCCTTCTCTGCCACTCCTTCAAGGGCATTTCTGCTGCAGGAACCGACCAAAAAGTGGTACCTCTCTGGTATGTGGTACTTGATATTCAGCACAGCGAGGAGGAACCATTTACAGGCAGGTGACGAACCACTGTCTTCTCCCCTACTCACACACAGAATCACAGAATCAGACAGGTTGGAAAGAACCTCTGAGATCATCAAGTCCAGTTCTTGATCCAACACTGCTGCGGTTCCCAGACTATGGCACTCAGTGCCACGTCCAGCCTCATCTTAAACACCTCCAGGGATGGAGAATCCACCACTTCCCTGGGCAGCCCATTCCAATGGCTGATTACCCTCTCTGGAAAGAATTTCTTTCTAATATCCAACGTAAACCTCCCCTGGCACAGCTTAAGGCCGAGCCCTCTTGTCCTACTGCTGGTTCCTGGGAGCAGAGACCAACCCCCACCTGGCTACACCCTCCTGTCAGGGAGTTGTAGAGAGCGATGAGGTCTCCCCTGAGCCTTCTCTTCTCCAGGCTCAACAACCCCAGCTCCTTCAGCCTCTCCTCACAGGACTTGTGCTTCAGTCCCTTCCCCAGCCTGGTTGCTCTTCTCTGGACCTGCTCCAGCCCCTCCATGTCCTTCCTGAACTGAGGGGCCCAGAACTGGACACAGCACTCCAGGGGTGGCCTCACCAGTGCTGAGTACGTGACTTACGTTGTCATTACTTGTTTTCCCTGTCAGCATCAAAGGATTGTCACACACTCAAAAACCACTTGAATGTCGCCTTCCATTTGGGAGCAAAAGTTTCCAGCCAGAAGTAGCAGCTGTGAGCCCAACGTAAAAATCAGGATATGGGGGGATAAATTAGTAGTTGTCTGCTAATTCCACCAGATGAGGATGAGCTAGAACTATTTCTAATATTTTAGAAATAATGATAATTCTAATAATTTCTACATTAGAAAGAGGTCTCTATCTGCACCACAGTTTTCTCCTGTCCTTACCTGTTGACTGGAATTGAATATGTCTTCTCCTACCATCTGGTATTTTGTGCACTGAGAGCTTAAACACATGGAATTCTTCAGGGAATAGCACAAAACAAGTAGCTTCTCCTTCTGAATCCCTCTGCAGCCAGTCTGGGTTGTGTCTATCATCTAAATCTTCTCCTTTGCCCCAGGAGGGAGAAGACAAGCTCTGAAAGAGGATGGCACAGGCTGGGGTGTTCTCCGCTGCCCAAATACTTGGTCCTCCTGCAAAAGCACAAAAACATAATTACAAGAGGCAACGTCTGGGGGTTTTTTCCTCTCAATAGTTTCACCTCTTTTCTGACAGAACTAACAACTTCAGGTTTTGCCAAGGCAGTAATCTCTGTATCATAACAATTAGTGCTGGTGCAAAGTGCTCTCCGGGTGCCTTTCTCCCCTGCCAAAAGGCCGTTCTGCAGAGACGGCTCACATTTAACATCAATCTTCCTGAACATGGCTCAGCCTGCTCCCAGATGTTGGACTCTACCTCATGCAGACAGTCAAAGCTAATTCCAAAATCCAGCAGGAACAGCACAGCAAAACCTGTCTAGGGCTCTGCATAAATATTCTGGCAGGCAGAGCGTGCTGAGCTCCTCTCTGCAAGCAGCCACGGCGCTGAGTTAAAGTACATCTGTGGGAACTGAAATCCTGCCTTTGGGCTCTGAGACTGATTAATTAACATAATTAGGAGCTGTAAACATTAATGGATAATGTTCAAGCCTTTCCTAACATGTTCTTAAAGCTTCCACTGAGTAGTTATCTATTGACTAATTTTGGCAAACATCTTCAGGGCTGGAGGGAGCAAGGGAATGGAATACAAATGCATCTGGCTCGCTGGAGGGGGGCACCAAAGCAAATAACCCACCAGGTTTCTGTGAACAGAGGGAGAATAAGTTATCAGAAACAAGAGGATTGTTTGTTTATGACGGGAGAGAGTGGAGCCCACAGTTCTGCAACCTGTTTTCCCGTTGACTGGAATCAACTGTCTAACTTGGAAGCCATTTAAAACAAAACAAGAACGAAAAACCCCATCGGCCCTTTCTTGCTTATGGGAACAGCACGCTGTCCTCTTTTAAGAAGTGTGAACCTCTCCTAATTCCAAAGGAGGGACAACTGTTATTAAGGCCATCTGCAGTTAATCTCCTTTATTGGGTGTTTCTGGATTTACAGGAGGCAGGGGACACCTCTGGAAGCTTCTGTGCAGTGGCAGAAGTTGCCTACTAGTAAAAATTTACGGGAGTGCTGACATTAATGGAGGTGGCTGGATGGCTTTGGGGGGGATCAGCCGGAAGCCCCTGGATCCATGTATTTCTCACACTTGGTGAAACACCCGTAAATCTTGGTGGCAAGGTATCTGAGACAGTAAGACCAATTGAACCCTGGTGTCACACCTCCAGAGAGGCATTGATAAGATCACTGGTTCTGCTTCCTAAATCATCACAAACTCCGAGATCTGTTGTCTTTCCAGTCTTGTAATGCCCCTTGAGTTGACACTCCAATTTATGGTTGCCACCTCTATGCAGTGATTAAAAACACGTGCAGTGGGCTCTGCTGCTGATCCTTGATTTTGCTCATTGGACTGTGAAAGCTTTGAAACTTTTAAGGAATGAAGGTTCTTAAAACATCACAGCCGCGAATCAAGCGTCCCAAGGGGTTTTCAACGTAACAAATCATCCTCAGGAACTACTATTTAATCACCAAGTGCACCAATACTGCACACAAGCACATCTTCCCCAGCTTTCCAAGCACTGCTGTTCCCCTCCAGACAGGCATTCAGATACCTTGAATCACAAGGTCATGAGGGTTCTTCCCTGATAGATCTCGCCTTTCCCTGAGAGTTTTTGCTTTACTGGCTTTGTCACTGAAAATAGGGTCGAGTCCTGATGTTACTTAACAGTCCTCATTCTTCAGCAGACTCCCATCAACTTCCAAGGGGATTCATAGAATAAGACATTGTTGATTTTGAGCAAGTTTATCGATTTCAGGACTTTTTCCATGGGTGCTACAGCCAGGCAGAAGCACATAGTCGTGTTCCCCAAGCAGTGGAAAACCAGGGAAAACTATTCCAGTGGCATGGAATAGTTGGAATGGGCTTTCTGCCTGAGATGAGGCATCTTTTGCAGGAATGCTCAGAACTTCAGGCATCTGTAAGCATACATCCATCTCTTCATCAGGCACGATTTGCATTGCACGCCTCTTGCCACATTTGCATATAAATTATGCATTAACAACATTAAAAGCCCATTCAGATCTCAACAGCCACACATTACCAAGACATAACGAGCACGGTGCTTCTACAGACCAGGCTCTCCTCCGCTTTTCTCCTCAACCTGCTTGTTTCTCAATCACTTCACCCAAGATGGCTTAACCTTTTCCCCACCCCATTTCTGTCCCAGTTTCTGTCTCTGTAGCTGTCACCTGCAAAGCTCTAAACACTGTGGTGACTGCAGGCCAAAGGCAAGACTGTCCAAAGCTCAGCCTGTGGAATTAGGATTTTTACAGGGACAGCAAAGACATTTCTGTTCCAAAAGGCAAGTCGGCCAAAGGGAAAGATGAAACTCCTTGTTCTAAATCTTGTGAGCGGAAAGATGGTTCTGAGTTAGACATTTGTTTAGCATAACCAAAATTATGCCTTTAACCATCCTCCATCTTGGAAAAACCTGAATCAACGGAGCCAGTATTTTCAGACCTGTATATTGTAAATTGAGTGTCAGCATCTAAACTTTCAGTCCAACTGGTTGACAAATATATGGTCAGCTGAAAAACAGAGCTTTGTAATGGACAGTGTGAGGTAGAAGGACTGGGGAGGTGCTAAAACCAGAAGTGGAAGATGAGTGCAGCTCATTTTCAGGGCTCTGCAGAGGGGGCACAGCTGTTGGGGCAGGACCAGCACGAAGATAAGGTGACAGCCAGAGGGGCAAGAGCAGGCAGATACGTGAGCACACGCGAGACACAGCCCCAGACAGGGCACAGAGAGATGAGAGGAAGGAGGTCCTGCACCTCCTTCCCCCAGAATGCTGCCAGTGACTGTGCCTTCTAAGCCCCATTTTTGGTGCAAAGTTTCCCAGATATTTTGTACCGACCTGTATCCTCCCATCCTTACAGACACGCCCATCCTGAGCACTGCTCTGTAGGGTGATTCCTGCCTTCACTTGCTTCCTACTTTTTGATTTGTACCACTGTAGAAGCAAAACTAACCATTACAACAAATTGAGGTTAGATTCCCTTTTCTACCTTCTTCAAGCAGCTGCAAGTGACCCAAAGATACCCACAGTCCATTGACCTTGAGGCCAAGCCTCCTGCTTAGAATTAAAGCTCCTAAAAATATTCATTCCTTTGTACGTCTAAAATTCTGGAATCAGCTGAAGTAAATAGCATTAGTCTGAGCTGGCCTATTTGCACACAAGAAAAGAATCTGGTGACTAATTAGTTCATTTTCCTATAGTACCTCATACCCATCCCTGTAATACTTGGGAATTAAAAGTCTGAGAATGCAGAGTGTTCCCGACGTAATTCAACGAACCCCCCCCTGATATTCTCAAGGACACTTTCCAAACATGGGGTTTATTTGTTGTCATAGATACTCCCAAAGACACAGGCATCCCTTCCATCCAGGGACTGGTTATAACAGCTTCCATCCAGCAGCTGGTTATAACACAGCTCTGTGTCCGAAGGGCAGGAATAATTTTGGGCAGGGCTGTGCTGTGTGCCCTGTTCAGGGGGCATGTTAGGCTGCTGTTCTCCTTTATTCCTTCCTCAAGCGGAGTCCTAATGCAGCAGACAGGATTTCTGAAGGCAGCAACAGAGCAATGGGGTGTTTAACACTGATAACTGGGGCCTGATTTTCACCTCAGAGCTGGTGTCTGTTCCAGGAATCCAGCTAGAAACCTACTAGGCCTGGCCCAGGGGAGCCTGCTCTACCATCTGATCTATTCTTGGTTTAACCCGCACAGCAGAGTCCTAATCAATGAGAAAGAAAGAAGGGAATGAATCCCAAGGGGAAGAGGAAGAGACCCGGCCCAGCTATTGTTTCACTCCACTGTGACAGGGAGAGGTATCTTCTCCTGCAAGTTAATACAGAGCGGGTGCAAGAACCAATTTTCCCACTTCCCCATCTTCAACAAGCAAAGCAAATGAAGATCTGCTGGGATACAGGAACAAGAAACAGGCAAAGAACAAAAAAGAATCAGGAGTCCCACTGGTGCCTGGTAGGAGGACAGAGAAGCACTGAAGAGCCAGTGGCTGGCAGAGGAGAGGTGTTTAATGGATATTCTGGGAAGAGAAAGACTAAGGAAAAGCTTAGAAGTAAGGAGAATAAAAATGAACACGAAGCACAGAGCAGTGGCTCCCAAGCTACAGCCCTTGCTCCACTGAAGGATCTCTTTGGAGAAACAAGAAGAGGAGGTGGAAAAGACATTTTCAACCTTGGCTCTGTAGAATGCAAAGAATAAAGGAGGCAAGTGGGGGGAAAAAGAACCGTGGCGTGGACTGACACAGGCAGAGCAAAGGCATAGCAGAAACAGTCATGAGGAGCTGGAGAGGCAGAATCAGAAGAGGAGGGATGAAAGAGTCATGTAAGTGGGGAAAAAACCCCTGTGAGTTACCAACTGAAAAACAGGGACAGTTAGGACCAAAGACCGATAGAAAATATTAAGTGTTTCCAAGGCAAAGACAAAAGAGAGGTCCCTAAAAGTCTGTGCCAGTAAGCTCAGGTGAGACAGAAAAAATGCTTTGTAGTCGAGGGGCCAGATTTGACTGTGGCCATGAAGGCATGCAAGTTATGGCTGGAAATGTGGCTGTGCATGACAGCCTGTTATTCTCTCTCACAAGAGAAGAGGGATATGTTTAATTCTGAAACACAGTTTCACTGGCACTGGGGTTTTCAGACTTGGGGGACCACAGCAGCAGAATGTCTGATGGAATATACGGCTGATTCAGGGCACTGTGGCTTCAGTGTACCCACAGGATTATTTAACACACTGTTGGCAAGTTACTGAAGAGCTGAATTTCAAGTGAATTCCTCACCCAGGAGGCTTCCATCATCTGGCATAGAGAATTCCAGGCTTACACTGAAAATGGGTGTTAAGCAGAAATGATGAGGAATTGAGGGAGGAGGAGAACACAGGTAACACAAACAGATTATCCCATCAACCCCAGGTGAGCATCAAGGTAAACTCTTCCTAGCACAAAATTCACGTTGAAGTTGGTCTGTCCCAGTCCTTCACTCGGACTGAATCTCTACTTAAGGCTGAAAAGGTTTGAAGACAACAATATTTCTGTGAGCAGAGCAAGAACTTGCCTGAAATCTGAGTCACATCCATTCCTTCCAGAGCCAATGTGTTTCAGTTTTACTGGGGATTTCAGTGCGGGGGAGATTAGTCAGACTCCATCCAGCAGGTTGTTTTTATTACCCAGGTCAGAGTCCAGGGCTTTCAAGTCGTGCTGCATTTCAGCCCTGTGCAGAGACAACAGAAATTCTTATTATTTATAGTAATTCACTTTAAACACGCCCAGCTATTATGGTTTGTGTGCTGCATCAGGCAAACTTAGGACCATCCTAACTGGAATAAAAAGCCATTTAACAGCATATAAAGGAGTTTACTGGCTCTTCTCAGGCTCTACTTGTACAAAGTAACTATATGAATGTAGTACCAACTCAGTAAGGTCTTGGACCAAACACAACCTTCTTTGACTTTCCCCATCCCTGGAAGTGTCCAAGGCCAGGCTGGATGGAGCTCTGAGCAACCTGGTCCCTCTCTCTTCTTAGAGCACCTTCCTGAGCCAGTGGTGGTTGGAAAGGAAGTTTACTCTCTTGCTTTCTGTTCTCCATCACACAGGCAGAGTGGCTCTTTCCTGCAGACTTGTCTGGAAAGCATCTAATCCAGCAGCCAATTCTGAAGCTGCTGGTTTAAAGCACTGCTGGAAGTTAAAGGCTGCAGTCTGTGCAGCTGCAGGAGTCCTCCAAGTATTCCAAGTCAAAATACAATTGCTCCAAGGGGGCACATTCCGGAGCCGGAACTGTGCCATCTCTCTTGTTCCATACATACGCTTCCCATCATTGGCTCAGCACTCAGAGCTGCTGCAGACGGGTAACACTATGCCCAAAATATCCTTTCACCTTCATCCTCCTGGGAAATCACGGGTTTATTTGTTATGTATTTCAAGGTTTGCAGTTGCAGGGGCCTGGGAACGAGCAGGAGTGAAGGTGGGAGCAGCAGATTGTGGCCTCTCCCACATATGTGCCTGTATTCCATCCCTGTCCAAATCTAATCTCTCCATTCGCCTAGGGGAGCTCTACTGCTCTCTAGTAAGCCCATTCCAAACAACTGATGCTCTGTGAAGCAATACATTTACAGCTCTAGTCCTGAGAAACAATACAAAAGAGCCCTAAGATCACACAGGTGAGTAAACCTGCCCTGCAGGTCTCAGCCTCCAAACTGCACTTCCCACACCGCCTTCCCTGTTCCACCACCTTGGGGAAGTTACCCGTTCGTGGGCTCTTTGCTTCTTCCAAGTTCCCAGAGAATATCCCCTACCCCTGGTTCTCCAGCCTCTTTGCCACGTTGCCAGCAATGTCTGCAGCACTGGCTTCAGCCTACCAAAGAAATTATTAAAAAGCACATTATTAACCCATCGTTTAAATTAACGATAACACAAGAGCTGCATTTTGTGCTTATCAGTGGTTAAATTTAAGTGTGTCCCACCTAGTAACACATGCAGAAGAACCAAGGCATTTAGAGAGGCAGTGCCAGAGTCCTACGAAAGATACTCAATTCTTTATCAGCCCCAACGTTTTCAGCCCGTTTCAGGAGGCTACAGATCATACACCAGAGACACGCCAAACAGGTACAGGAACACAACACTCCAGTTTTTCCTTTTACAACACTAAAAAGGTGAGAGTTAAGGAGCTTGGCATTTCAAGGCCCTGCAGTGTGTTTCTTGGACTGCAGAGATGACTGGGTTTTGAGTTAATGCTGTTGATAAATGGCTGCTCTTAATACCATCCCTGGCTTATAGCTGAGCTCATCTGGAATGTTTCTCCTTCTCTTTTCTCACACTTTTTAATTGCCAAAGTGGAGATTCTACATTATTTTTCCTGCTTGCGAGCTCTTTGGTTATTAGCACTGACCAGGAGTCTGAACATCTCTAATTTTATATATGGATTCTGCAACGCTCAGTTTTTCCCAGCTTTTCCACTGCGTACACCTGGTGGTGATTTATTGAAATAAGGCTGCACGAGCCAACTGGGATAAACATAGAAAAGTCAAGCACTGTGACTGCTTTCATATGCATGAAATTGCCTCAGATTTGTCATTAAATAGTTCATTTAAACACTCATACAAACCACACAGAGACCCAGATCTCTCAGAGTGGACAAGGTCCTGGGGGTCCTGGCAGACAAGCTTGTCCATGACCACTGGAAATATTCCAGAATCATGTGGACACAATCCTGTGCCACGTGCTCTGGGGTGACCCTGCTTGGGTGGGGCGGTGGGACCAAGTGGGACGCACTGTGGTCCCTTCCAGCCTGACCCACTGTGGGATTCTGAGCAGTGAAAGAGAAAGCAGAGTTTGGTTACGTTCTTCAAAATTTAGGAACATCCTACGTGCCATTTTCAGCTTCTCCTTCCCCACTGAATTCTTCCTTCTGCATCACAAGTGCTTTTCAAGGCAGCACTACAGGCAGTGCCAGGAGCCCAGTGCTGGGACATCAGGCTGAAGGGAATGATCAAGCCCCTCTCCCAGGCAGTAACGTGGTGCCTGACAGAGGCTGATCACACGCTCAGCAGGTCAGAGCACAGTGACCCAGGGGTGGGACACCCCTTACACAGGGGCTGAAGAGCGTTTTAATCCAGGGAAGCGAATAATAAGACAAGTTCTGCCAGAGTGGACTGTATTTCTGCACTGATGCCATAGACATAAGCTACTGAAATGTGTGTGGTGCCACCTGTATTTAAATGCCACCTCAGATCTACCCATCTCCATCACGCTGAAATGACGCAGTCGGTTACAAACCCAATAAAAATCACATCCTTTACCCACGCCTGCATCAGGGTTGTTTCAATCACCACGTTCCTCCTCCATGCTGTGCTGTCTTCACCCCAGTATTTAAGTAAGGGCAGACCAAAGCAGGGTTTCTCTCTGTTCATTTCAGGCTCTTACTCCCCAGTTTTCCAGACAGACAGAAAGGGTGTATGTGCTGCACAGCACACACAGGGAGTCTGCCATGCCCCACGTGTGCTGATTTATTATGCATGCACAGAACTCTCCATCCAGCACGTGAGCAATGGGTTAGGGAGAGCACAGTCCTTTCAGGGAGCTTTTAATCAGCCAGTACCCTTGAAATACTTCAACTCCCTTTCGCAGTCAGGTGGTGGCAGAAGAAATGCAGCATATGCAAAACCATTTCAGAACAAGGAGGAGGCCAAAATCCTGGGAGAGGCAGCACAGAGCTGGGGCAAAAGGGGCACTTTCCCAGGTGGGCGACCTGTCCAGGCCACCCTTTCTGAACCCTCCCCAAAGTATTATCTTCAGGTCAAAGTGATGGGCTATGGCAAAGCAGTTTAAAGCAGCCATCCATGCCCAGTGTACAGCCTTCTTCCCCTTCCAGAGATGCATTTTGTTCCACTAACACCTTGACTTCTAAGAAACAAAAACAATCACTCAGATTTCTCACAAACAAATCCCATCAGCCAAAATGCTCTCTGTACTCCATTTCACTCCAAATCCCAAGGAAACTTGTGATGTTGGAGGGCAAGTTATTTCTTTTGGCTGGCCTTGCTACGAAAAATGGCATGCTTTATTTTCCTCTTTACAGGATTCATATTGTGTTAATAAAGTTCTGTTGATTCCCTCTGGCTGACTCTGCGGGAAAACTATTCTCGCAAAGCTTCTAGTCTGAGTTAAAGTAATCTTGCTTAAAACTGCCCATAATTGTTTCAAGTCTCTTAAGTTTAATGCTAAGCACTGGAAATATTGCCAAATTTGAGTCAGGATTGGGTGTTCTATGAAGGCAGGATAAGCTGACCAAAGGTAAGGAATTCAGTAAACACAGGGGGAATTTGACCTGGTGTTTCTCTGAGCCGGCTTCTGTATTTTTGACCTCGCTCTGAAGAGGATGGAAAGATATAAGAAAATCAAAACAGATGAGAGTTTAATGGGAGCTGTGCGCTCCAGAGTGCTCATTATTCCACCAGCCAAGTCCCCCAGACCCGGGGCAGTCCCTGAGGGCAGTTCTTCCTCCGCAGCAAGGGCTGCTCAACCCACTCCCCACCAGCGGCTTGACAGGATCGCATTCCTCAAAAGGCTGGAGACAGTCAACAGGAAGCTGACACTGGAAATCAGCCTGGGGATAGTCTGACTGTGGGCAAGGGGGAGCAGCCCTTCAGCTTTGGAGACAGCCCCTCGAGGAGCACAGCCTGGCTCCCAGCTCCCAGGAGCACGGGAGAATGAGCAAGGCCAGAAGAGAAGGAAACACACTCAAAGAACCTCAGACCTGGAGAACAAAGCACGGGTGCGGTGTTGGATGTCTGTTTTCCCTCCAAGGGCAAGGATGGAACACCCTTAGTCCTTGGTTCCATCAGGAGATGCCTCGCACCAGGTTTCCCTGCAGTGCTGCCCGAGGCTGTTCTGCATTGGAGGAGTCAAGCAAAAAAACTCCAAATAACCTTCCAGGGATCTGCCTTCCAGTCCCTTCAATGTCCTTTCCACTTCCATGCCATGCTGGGTACGTTTAATAGCCCTCTGGGTTTGTCCAAGTTTTCAGTACAGGTTGTTATGAGCTCTTGCAAAAAGAGTTCAGTTACATCGGTCAGGAGGTGATTTCTCCCAGTCCTCAGTTAATTCAGATTTGGGCTCTCAGAAAACTTTGGACAATATTTATTGAGTGTGTGAAGGGACAAAAATCAGAGCACCAGGACATTTTGAGAGTGTTGATATTGCCACATATTCCTTCTGATTTTTGCAGGGCTTCTTTTAATTTAAGTTAGTATTGCTAACAGTCAATCCTTTTGTTTCTCCTTGGCATTATTTGTGCCTATATTGCCTTTTATTTTCATTCAAAAACTTAAGAGTAATTTGTAGTGCTACCATTCACGTCTCTAATTATTCCAAGGAGAAAAAAAAGAAACGACTATTGCTGTTTTTAACCAGGAATGATTTGTCCGAATTTTGAAGGTACCAATAGGGGGAAAAAAAAAAAAAAAAAAAAGCAAAAAACAACCATCTTTTACCCTCATGGTTTGCAGCAGGAGTCAGAATAACCAGGAGTCCTGGCACAGAAAAGCTCATGCCTGAGTCTCTGTGAGGGGGAACAGAGATTCCCATTTTTCCAGTACGCTAATTACCTATTGCTACCTCTAAAAGACCAGAAGGAACCTTGAAAAGGTAATAACTTTATGACAAAGCAGAACAGACTATTTCACTGTAAGAACTCAAGAAGCTTAAGAACCACTGCACTGGGTCAGCCAAAGGTCTACCTTTCCTGGCCAGTAACACTACATGTAATAAAACTATCAGAGAGAATTACCACATTCCACATTTAGGTCTGTCCCCTCCAACAACTGTTCCCAACTATTACTTGGCTTTGAAGTTCACTTCTCCCATTTCAGATCTAAGGCAGGCACTGGGAACCCAAAAGACCATTCTAATTACGATAGTTACTATAATAAAGGATATCACCTTTCCCCACAAACCTTGCACTCTCCTTCCTCCGTGGGAACGTTTCTCCTTGCACATTGCTGGCCTCACCTAAATTTTTAAAGCTGAATATTTATCCAGAACAATAAAGTTTCTGATCCAACCACACCTCCCTGCAAGTCACCCCACTGAAACACTTCCATGCATAACAATCACACATACGGGCAAAGACTTGGAGGATCAGGACCCGAGATAAAACATCAGTTGTAACATGTCTGCGTCCAACCTCATTAAAGATGGTAAGAATGCTGCGGACATTAATCCTGCTTTATAATCCATTCTGTATTTGCCTAGGTTATTTTTTCTGGAAGTGATTTTCAAAGAGCCAAAGAAAGCGCACACACAAAGGGATAAAAAAAAAATGCAGCAGCAAAGACACCTAAAATAAACCAGCACTGCTATTTAAGTAGTCTGAGAGAACCCACATCAGGTGGGATTACAGAAACAGGCAAGAACTACCAAACAACAAGGGGTTTATTTCTTTAAAGAGCTCCCCCCTCTTTTTGTCCCTTTTCTGCACAGAACACTCCTCTGTCCCTCCGCTTAAGAGCACACACTATCATTCATGCCTTCTCTTCTGCACACAGCCCTCATCCTTCCTTACCCTGAGAAGAGTTAAACGCTCTTGTTCCTCCAAAGAACAATTTATTTTTCCTGACAAGGCCTTTTATGTAATTAGTTAGAGAAGCCATGGCCAAAAAGAAAGAATAACACATGTAAAACCACGCCAGAGAACAGAGTAGGTAGGAACTTGCTGAGTCTATTACCAGACAAAATGTTTAAATCAATGGTGTGTTCTCATAAATCAAAAGCCATATTTGGCCTTAACTATAACCATCCCTGAGCAATAGAGGGAAAACACTTTAAAAAAAATTATGAAGCTCCTGAAAGAAGGAGGGGGGGGAAGCAGCAGATGAGACAAGTGCAATGTAGGGTCATCTCCCAGACAAGGCATTTATTTTATTGGTCGGAATGGAGGTGCCACGGCTCTCAGGGCTGAGCAGAGACTGCCAATCACACCAATTCATACCAGTCTGGTGGGGATTTGGAGACATTAAAGAGCCCTTTGAACCCGGTTAAAACTTGGACACTTATGCAGGCCGTGTGCTATAACAAAAATGGAGCCCAGAAGAGCCAGAAGTCTTTGCTACACGATCAGAGACAAAAGGGTTTGCACTGCAGACCATAAAAGATCATTCCTTTTCAATTACACTCGACAGATCTGAGTTCTTATAAGAGGAACAAGTTTGGAGCAGTAAGAGTTTGAACCAGAGAACGCAATGTAATTCAAGAAACAGTGCAAAAGCCTCATCACACTTTTTTCAGCTGGAGAGGAAGATAATCTCTTTTCACCCCTCCATCCATGTTCATCCTCTTACTCTTCTGGTCGAGCTGGTTTGATTCAGATTTAGGGCCCCCATTCATCCAAGTCACACAGCTTTTCTGTAAAGCTCTTTTCCAACCCCATGCTCTGTTTCTGTTGACAGGGTTTCACTGCTTTCCAGAAAAGTAATGGATTTCTCACACACCGCAGTTTCTAAAGGTCCCTTCCTCAACAACGTCCTCCACAGCCCAGAAACCTTTAGTAGCTCTGTCAAAGCAGTGGCTCTGACCCAAAGGAGGATATTTTGCCTGCTGTGAACTCCAACCCTCCTCAGTTTGATTTGCAGCACTGCAGGCAGAGCTTCCAAAGCAGAGCTGGTCAGTGGCCTGGGAACACACAACAAGTAGCAGGTCACCCACAGGAACCATCCCCAGCTCCCTGCAGCTTTTGGGGTCCTGAGTCTGTAAGGGCTTGCCCAGGCTGCAGCTGGGGTTTGTCTCACAGGGAGGAGGTTTTTTCCTAGCCCTGTCCCTTCCATCTCAACTTATTCACTTCTCTTCAGCCACCAAGTCCAGTCCTACCAAGCAGTCATAGCTTTTACAAATTTTTTTTTTTACAAATTTCATTACCCTTTAGGCAGTGAGTTTTACTAGACCTTCATCCTCCCTATGAAATCCAAGACAATTTGCTTCTGCTTTTGCTTGCAGTCCTTAACACATTGTCAGCACTCCCACTGAAGCAATCACACTGAAAATAAGAGTTGCTTCTTCCAGTTCTGGCATTTGCACATTTTTATGAGATGCTGGAAAAGTACAACTGGATATTTTTATTTTTTTTTCCCCCTGCAAATGCTGAGACAATAATAAGTACCAGATTCACAGAGTTCTGACTGGCCTGGGATCTAGGTGTTCCTGACACGTCCCATGTCTCTCAAATGTATTACACACTTCAATACTCCTGTTATCAAGAGCTTAAGTTTTTTTACATTCTCCTCTCCCCACCAACATGCAGCAAGACTTCCAGGCTCTCCTGACCACCAGTTTCTGCACAGTGCTCCTTCCTCAGTGCACGCAGACAAAGCAGCAGAGTGTGAGAACTCTCTGGGCAATCTGTGAGCCAGACAGAGTGACAGCAACTGCTGTGCAAAGAAAGGGCCAAGGCCCTGTGAACATTGAAAATAAATGCAGACCGAGTAGTTCTGGGTTTTTCATTCAGCCAAGAGGGCAACATAGCCAGTCTGATGTTCACACTATCAGGGCTAAAGCCTTAAAGGGACTGGAGATGCAATTCAACAAGCAATGCAGGTGCTGGCATAACGCTCTTCTACCCCCAGTTCCATTTTCAGGCTATTTGATGACTACGGTAACCTCTGCAGTTCTGCCTTCCCTAAATCTTAGTTTACAGCTTGTTAGTGCCACGTTGGTGGGGCCAAGGAGGATTTCTACCAGAGAGTCACCTCCACACTTCCAGCAAAACAACGCAGCCTGCTGGGCCTCCAGTTTGGAGCAAGTTCTTACATCACCTGGATTAATTTACTTACACTACTGTTACCTCTAATCTCGACTACTTGATCGTTTCTAGGAAGTTCTAAAAGGGGAGGGCAGTTTAAAATTATTTGAACAACTATTATTGTAAAGCAAGCTCAAAATCATCCTACAGTGTCCTAATTTCAGAGCTGCTCGATGTGCAACATCTCTGGTGGGGCCCTCTGGAGCCACAGATGATGTGCAGTTTATCTGATAAGACAAAGATATAGGAATATAAAATCCCAGAATGGTTTGGGTTGGAAGGGACCTTAAAGCCCACCCAGTGCCACCCCATGCCACGGGCAGGGACACCTCCCACTAGCCCAGGTTGCTCCAAGCCCCGTCCAACCTGGCCTTGGACACTTCCAGGGATCCAGGGGCAGCCACAGTTTCTCTGGCTTTTCATGGAGTGCACACTGGCTGCTCCTTTTATCCTGCTGTTTACAACTCTAAAACAAGCTCACACAAAGAGTTTAGGTCCATTTGAATCCCAATTACCATCTTATGACAAATGCATGAGACAGCCCATTGTGATAGGATGCTGCCAAAAAGTGAAGGGAGAATGAAAATTGAGATTCATTAGGTTTAAAGTGGATTTTTGACCAGCAAGATCAATGACTGCGTTTTTCTGGCAGATTTACAGGCCAAATGAATCCCTGGTTTAACCTCTTAACTCAGAAGGTTTCATGAAGGGAGGGATTTGCCTATCAGGGTCGAGCATGTGCATGGTTTCCAGGCATTACAAGACTGAAGTTGCAGCCATTTCAACCTAAAAGAGGGAAAGAAAAAACCCACAAGAGGCTGGACAGGGAAATGAGATTTAAGCACACTCCCAGACCATCAGACAGTGATTGATATGCTAAACAACAGTACACAGGACAGGATGAAGTCCTGCAAGGAAAAAGGAGATGCCAGTGAAAAACGAGCACAGTCAAAATACGTGGGAACTGTGTGCTCTCAGGGGCACTGATGACCAAGGGAAAGGGCACCCTGCACTGCCCTCATCAAAAAACCAGCTATCCCTGACTGGTCAGCACGCACCTGACACTCTTCTGCCACTGGTATGAAAAGATGGGCATTGTCTTCTCCTCACCCCAAGTTGTTTCTCAGCATGAGCACCTGCTGCAGCTGCTACAAAAGGGGTGAGATCAACCACATCACCCCAAACAGCTGCACCAGCTGGGAGCAGAAGAGTCACACAGAAAATACAGGCTTTAAACTAGGACCCACTTCCAGATATCAGAATAAGGCAGAATTCCTACAGCACCCAGATATAACAGTCCTCATACCCAAAGGGTAAGTACCACAGAATCGCAGAGTGCTTGGCTTGGAAGGGACCCTAAAGATCATCTAATTCCAACCCCTTCCATCTCCAGGAGCTGTAAGTGATTTAAAAGTGAAAAAGCTAGTAAAAAATATCAAATGTAACACTAATAAATACTGAAAGCTGGCCCTGATACCACGTTCAGTGGACAGCAGACTCCAAACTGATTCCTCACCCACAGTGCATATTGCCTTTCCTTTTTCCCAGCTGGCGTTAAAGTAGCAACAGCTTTAATACCAGGTTTTGAGAAATTTGTTACTGCAAACCAGACGTGCAGCAGCATTTAACATAAAATCGAGCTATTTTCTGGCTGTTTGTACAAAATGAAACATGAGCTAACATTAAATAAACTGGATGATGCAGGTTTTTGAGGCCCGAATCCCATTTTTGCTAGATTCAGAACCCCACACTAACAATGACACCCCTTTGTTGATGCAGGTTGGTTTCTGGGGGTGCAGTGACCAAAGATTTGCATCTGTTTGCATACAGAAATAGTAACTCTTGGATGTGCAAGTCAGAGCTTGCAAACAGATAAATGTTTATTGATTCTTTGTAATTGTTGTTACTTTAATACCAATGAGGGATCCAAACCCTGCACGTGGTCCTACAGAAACACAACAGATGCTCTGTTCCAAGGATCTCAGCTTAAAACTGAGTCTACTGCTTAACAGTAGACTAAGAAAGCCCCTTAAGGTACCAGTTGTTTTTAAAAAAATGAAGGCAATTTTTAAGAATCACATTGACCTCTCTGAGCTCTTTTCTTCTCGAGGGAAATTTAACTTCATTTAGAGGAAACATTACCATGCTGTTTGAAAGCAGCACCAGGATTTTTCTGCCGTGTCAGAATTTTCTTTGGAACAGAAAAACCTTCCTGATATTACCAAACAAACAGAAAATCTCAATGATAGATTCCAAAGAGCGATAAAAAGGAAAGAAGTCAAAGGGTCTTATCAGTATAAATGGCTTTTAGAGTGCAGTCACTAACTCTTAATCACTTTCTAAAAGCTCTGGAAGCTCCCTGTGTTATCTGTGCCATCCAGGAAAACTTACCACAAAAGTCACTTATTGCCCCCTCACCACCTTCCATCACCAATTATTTGTGCAAGTGCACTGGAAATTTTTGAGGGTAGAAATCCCCACACGGCAATACAGTCTGGAAGCTTGTAGATTAAACCCTGATTTAAGTAACATCCCTTTTCTTTAAAAAGCTGGATGTTGAAAGCAGAGAGCAGAGCTACAAACACGAAACCACAGAATTCCAGAATGGCTCGGGTTGGAAGGGACCTCAAAGCTCATCCAGTGCCACCCCTGTGACAAGGGCAGGGACACTTTCCACTAGCCCAGGTTGCTCCAAGCCCCATCCAGCCTGGCCTTGGACACTTCCAGGGATAAACGCTTCAAGCTCCATCCCTCAGCTAGGAAGTGATGTTCAGTTCTAAGAAGTCCCAAAGAAACTTCCAGGTTTTGATGGACCATGGGATAAAAGACATGGGTTGGTAACAGATTTAATGAACTTACCGGACAAAAAGGCACTGCTGTAAGAAGCTTCCCCTGCTACCTAACGTTTTTGTCAACCACGTGAAAGATTCTGAATTTTAATTTCGTGTCCACTTTTGTTTCTCACACAGGCATATCACAGGCAGATTTCCTGACTATCCCCCTGAGAAGGCAGGAGGTGCAAAAGCTATTTTTTCTGAAAAAACTCCAGAGCAGGTACTGTCCCTCCTTTAATGAAAATGTCTGTTTATTTAAGGAGCAAATTTTCATAACAGTGTCTCTAGCACTCCAGGAACCTTATGGTTAAAAACCTTTTAGCTGCAAGAGAAAGGATGGTGTTTTTTTCCAGGGTAAACCACGAAAGTCAGGTACCAAAATCTATTCCGTTTCAGGATGTGCAGCCACTTAATCACAACTGGAGGTGCTCAGGTGATGGACAAGGTGGCAGAAGGTGCAGAAAAGGGCTCAGCTACCAAGAGTTACTCTCCTGTTGCAAAAATCCACATGGTTAAACTGGTCCTAGCTACCAGTATAACTATATGTTAAAGAACCTTGGTTTAAAATAGGTCAGCAAAGCTGCCCCAGAGGCTGAAATTGGTTCCAATGGGTTTGCATTCAGTATCAGCACAGCCCAGCAATAATTAGTTTAGTTTTAAGCAGAGAAGAGTTTCTTGTGCAGCCAGGCCTAAGCCTTGATTTACTGCCAAGACTCATTAAGCAAGTTTAGCATCCAAGTGAAGGAAGTATCTCAGTTTATCTTATGTATTCTTGTAGTGAACTCAAGTTGTTTTTCCTGCTAAATCCCTCTCCCAGTTTCTCTGGCTAATAGAGGTGGCTGATAATCTCTTCCTCTGATCATTCTACTGTCACACAGGGGAAGTGCTTAAGCCCAGCTGGAGGCAGTGGTTGGCCCTCAGGGCCCACCCCAGTGATCCAAGTGGGAGGATGAGTCTGGGGAGGGCAGTGATAAACTGGAAGGAGCAGGATTCCTGCACAGGGGGGAACAGGGTTTGGCCACTGAGTGAACCAGGTTTGGGGGCTACTGGTGGGCTAGGAAAAGGAAACAGCCAGAATTCTGTGGTCCTTAAAGCTCCATTACTGAGAGACTGTTATGTGATCTGCCTGCAACTGGGGATCTAACACAGGAATGGTACAGCAGGATTGTCACGGAATCCCAGAACGGTTCGGGTTGGAAGGGACCCAAAGATCATCTCGTTCCATTCCCTGCCATGGGCAGGGACACCTTCCACTAAACCAGGTGTGTGTCCAGCCTGGCCTTGAACACTTCCAGGGATGGGGAATTTTGCATTCAGTCCTGCCTGGAATCACAGGGAGGAGCCTGGAGCCGGCAGTCTGAGTGTGGTTTGGGGTGTGCACATACAGGCTGGCCCAGCACAGAGCACTGCACTAACCATCAGCTGCTTTGCTTACAACAAAATGCAAGAAAACTGCTCTAAACAGCTGTGTCCACCCAAAACTGAGCCCAGGGCGTGCTCCTGGTTTTAGGCAAGTTCAGGGCCTGCTCAGCACAGCCCTCCTGGCTGCAGCATTAAAAGTCACTGCGTTGTTGAGAGTGAAGGAGACCCTCGGTTAATTTTCAGCTCCTAAAGCAGAAACACATGTCAGAGCCAGGAAGGCTTTGTTGGCTGCTCCAGGAGCCACCCAGCAAGTGTGGCTTATTCCTGGAGGATGCTTAGGGAACATAATGCTAATTAGCCCTGCTATCAACAAGGATGAACACAACCGGGACAGAAAACGTTACAAGAAATGACACGGAGCAACTCTGGGTGGGGAAGCAGGTTGTAGAGAAAGAGATTTACTCTTCCTGTCCTGCTCCCAGCTTTGAATTCCCACCTTCAGCTGTTCTGCTGTCTCTCCTGAGCATCTGCTTTCTCTTTGCATGAAGAAATAGAAGCCAAAAGTCTGAAGAGACTGTTTTGCTGCCTGTTTTCCCTGCATCCTGGAAGGAAAACCCTGCATCTGTTTTCCCAACAAATTTTCACCAGCAATTATCTGATTTTCAACGATTTGGGGGCCTGTTTTCTCTCCCTTCTTAGCCAGCAGAATGTGTGTCACGACCTCGACAGATCTGCCCAATGAAGTTGGCAAAAGAAAGTTCAACACAATGGTGGTTTTACCTGAATGTCACACAAGTAAAACATTTTTTTGTTCAGCTGAGTCAGCTGCATATTAAAAATCCCTGAGGCCACTGGGTTTGCTCCTCACTGGTCTACTGGGCAACATAGTGAAGGAAATCCTGGCCCCATTGAAGCTAATGGGAGTTTTGTCCTTGGCTCCGGGGCAGACTGGAGTTCACCTCTGGTGCAGATGAGCTTCTGCGAAGGGGTTGGTTACTCCCGAGTTAAACTCCATGAAAAATCAAGACTGAAGTGCATGCAAAAAGTGAGCATTTTATAAGTCTTGGGTAAAGACACTTTGGGGAAAATAAAATACAAATTAATCACTTCACGAACCATTGCTGCATTATTATCCATCCTATATTTCTTGATCCTCTGACAACTCTGACCTTAGCTGACTTTGTAACGCAGCTGGCCTTCTGCACAAACTGCTGCCCTGACATTTCACAAATACCTGGCCCAAAAGATGTGCCAGAGAGATCCCAGTGCAAAGTACTTGGTTCTTTAGTCGGAAAAATAAGTGCTGTCCTTTAACTGAAAAGAAGTTTTTCTCTACTTTACTCACTCTTCAGGAGTGTTTAAGATTCCAGGACACCAGTGTAATCTCCCTGCATCTGTTCCAGATTTCTAGCCCTGATGGTTTTTTATGTTTTGCTCTGCAGATAATCATCAGATGTGACAATTTTTAGCTTTGCCCTTATCCTGCTGCCAACAAAATTACCATCTTTTCCTGTAGTTCATTAAGTCTCATCACCATGAAAATAAGCTGAGAGAGTTGCCATTTAACAGGTATTGCCCCCTCTCCCAACTCCCTCTCATTTCCAATGTTAAATAACCTACCAGAAAAAAAAAAAAAAAAAAAAGTGTCAGAGAAGGACTCAAATCTCTGGAATTGTACTTTCTGTGCCTGGTATTTTGCAAATAGGCTTTTATTCTGACAGCAAATACCCCAAGCGTACCTTCCAGTCCAAGAAATAGATGCCTGCAGCTATGCTCACCTTTATATTTCTGTTCCACACTAGTTCTGGATGCTCCTTTCAGGAATTGTCAGGCTGGATTTCACAAGTGCTGAACGCGCAGTGCCATCAGCTGACACCGGGTACCTCAAATATTCTGATTATGTCCAGTTAACCCTGGAGGAGGAGAGAAACTGTACTCAGCCTCTGTTCAGCCATACAACAGGCAGATATATTCGGCTCCAGACAGCAATCCAGTTTCCCTAAAAAACCACCACCACACACGAAGCAAAAGAACTGCAGTTTTCATAAACACCTTTGGTGGAGACCGATGTTTTGGAGGTGTTTGCCAGAAAACAGGCAGGAGAGTGAGGGAGTTTAACTAGGGAGTTAAAGTACATTTGGGCAACATCTGCCAGGTGGAAAAACACCCCAGAGCATGCTTCAATCATGGGCTGCCATGGATGGGTTAAAGCCAACTGTGAGGTATTGCAAAATCCTGTAAGGCTCTGAAATCCCACCCAACATTTCAAATTCTTTCCTGCAACAAATAAGTCACTTGGGTTGTTTCTGCAGCTTCAGCTTCGCTTGCAGGTGCACACTTGGAAGTAAACAATGCTCAGAAATGTTTGACTGTCGTCTTAAAGGAGTTTTTTTCCAACTTAGAAGATTCTGTGAAGAGCTACCGGAATGGATTTACCTGTGAGAGGGAACAAGTCCAGACCACTGGCCCTCAGCTGGCTTAGATGGGACAGAGTCCCAGGTCTACCACGATGCAAACGAAATCTGCTCCTGATTTCTAGAAGCAGCAGCATTTCTTAGATTCCAAAGTACCTTCTTTCTGTAGAGTTAATACTCCAAGGGAACAACTTTTTCTCCGCAGGAACATCAGGCTTTATGCCTATAAAGCATTTTGTGTTCAAACCAGTTTCAGAGCCAAGCTCTGAGGCTGGCTCTCACCTGCCACAGCTGGAGATCCAGCATTCCCAAACTCACTCTATATCCCTGCTTTTCCTTTATGCCCACAAGGCTAAAAGGGAAGAAGTTCAAGTAAGGTCTTCTTTCAAGGAATGAGGCTTATTCTGGAAGAACATCTGCCCCTAGCATCAGTTTACCTGTGCCAACACCCAGCTTCCTGTGGCTGAGGAAAGAAAAACATCAGTAAGTCCTGCTGGCAGCTGGAGGTTTTCTTGTATTTGGCTCACACAAACCAGCATCAGACAGTTCCATTCATAGGCTGCACTCTGGTTTAGTGCCCATCTCTTTCCCAAAAAAGGGGATTCGCACTTCGGGAGTTTGGAAACACGCTTAAAGTGATGTACGAATAGAAAAGGCAATTCAACTTTTGTGGGACTTAAAGGGAAATGTCTTTTCAGCCTTGGAAGAAAATGTTGCTGGAGAAGAGTCATCACTAGCACACAGGAGTCCTAGGAAATACCAGGAAAAATACACAGAGGCTAAAATTCATCTGCTCCTACTGAAATCCATTCTCTTCCTTGATATTAAGAGTTTGCTGATTGCTTTCAGTATCATTTCAAAAAGAGGCAACCCTAGCAAAGAAAAGGGCAGTCTAAAACAATTTAGGAAGACATCTGCTCCTATTTTCCTTTCTTCAAGGGAAAAAACCCCAACTATATCATCATGTGGGTGAACTTGCTCTCAGACTAACCTTTGCTTGCTGTTCCCTTTCTCTCTCTCCTCTTTTGTCAGATTCTTCAGGCATCTCCTTGTAGCTGGAGGGGAAATGGTTCTGTAGAAAAGAGTAGGAGCCATCGGAGGTGAGATGCACAGCCAGCTTCCCCCTGCTCCCAGTCCTCTGGAATCACAGAGCTGCTGAGAGCAGAGGTGAAAGCAGAGCTGGGGAAGCTGCACCGAAGGAGAGCAAAACTGAGGAAGGCAGGACAGAAGGAAAAGGACAGTTCAGCTCTTCAGTCCCATCAATAGCAGGTTCACGAGAACAGAAACTTCAGATAACTCCTTCCAGTATCATCCGTCTGTACAAAAACATGAGAGCAAATCATTCCAGTTGGAGTCTGGATACACTTTAAAAAAAACAAGCAAAAACACTGCTGAAAATTAAAACCTTTTGTCAGTGCTGTGTGTTTACAGGTATCCTGCTGGATAAACCCACTGAGATGCTGGGAATGGTTATGGTTACCCTTTGTAGGCAGGGCAGAGGTGGAGGTGACAAGGTTGGATTTCTGGCTGGGTATTAGCACTAAGGAAAGGATACACTCAGAGTAGCTCTGTTGGTTTTGGATACAACAGGCCTGCTGGGACACTAAAAACCTATTTTGAACTCCAGTCAATCTGTTAATCTCTCCCAGGGAATGAAATGCTTCGCTGCTTATCACCTCCAGATATGACTGAACAGTGCTTGGGGTTTAAATTACCATATTTAATTAAATGTAAGGTACTGAAATGCTTGGGGAGATCCACTAATGAAATTGCACTGGCTGCAAAGCATAACCGTTGTCATTGTCCCCTTCCAGTGTCCAGCCTTCTGCACACTGAAAGGCATCCTTCAGGAAACAAGTATTTTTACTGTTACAGGAAACACCTCTTACAATTGGAAATGTTTTATTTTCTACTCCCTCACGGTACTGCCAATTTTAACGATCCATTAATAAACTTCAAAGGCCAGAGATTTTCTGATTTACACTCCTCAGTAAGTGGTCTTAGAATTCCTCTCAGGGACAGGAGAACACAGTGAAAAGTGCCTGGAAACAAGATAATGGTAGAAACAGCAAATTCCACCCTCTTTGCCTTTTTCAGGCAATAAAGTATAAATGGCCAGGAACTCAGGTTATGGAATTTGATGGAGCCGTACCCAGTTAGCAGGGATAAGGATGCCAAGCTATCCATGTGTGTCTGTCAGAGTTTGTCACAATATCTCTATCCAGTCTCTCTCATCCTCTAGAACAATCTCAGCCTTTAGCCACATATTAAAATCAGACACGCCTCGGGGCAACCTCTCAAAATCCATCCCTATAAAAAAATCAATCTGCCTAAGAAACACCAGGACAAATTCATAAGCCGAGTCCGAGTCCAGAGGGAAACTTAAGTTGTTAAATCAGAATATTGTGGGTGGTTTCAGGAATTGGTCTTACTCCATGAAAGCCCTCATGGCTTGGGACACAGAAATCCCCTCTTTCCTAATGCTACTAAGATAGGCAGCACCTAGGGTAGAGTTTGCAGGTGGGAGTGCCCTCAGTGAAAGGGCTTCTCTGTCATGGTCAGCCACTCTGGAATTCGGAGGGCAACCTGTTGGATGTCACTGCTGGAAAGCTGAAAGGTTCAGTGGAGGGTTCCAGAATCCTACAGCACATGTCTGACACACCTGGCACAGGAAAACACCCGACCAGCAACTCACAGCCCTCCTGTGTGTCTCTTCCAGGTCGCCGAAGAACTGGCAGCCAAACAGGAGGCGGAAAAAACAGACCAGAAGGGGAAAAATGAAAAAGAACAGAAGGAAAAGTCGAAAGAAAAAAAGCCACAGAAAGCTGGAAAGAAAGTAAGGCTTCCTGCAGTGCAGGCAGGTTGTGGAGAGAGAGAGACAAAGGGCAGCCTGTTCAGCCCAGGTTGGGCAGAGCTGGTATTTCACTGCTCACCAAGGCTTGGGTTCAGAAGACAAAAACTGGCTGGGGCCAGTCCCTCTCAGCCTTTGATGGTTTGGGGGAACTGCATTTTACCTCTCATACTTTAGGGATGGCCGTGACTGAGCTCAGAGGGTGGAGCTGATGTTGGTGCACAGACATAGATGAGGGAAAAAAATACATGTTAGGGCTTTGACATGGTTGCTGAGAGAGTGAGTCGGGTAACAAAGTAGTGCCCAGCCATCTTACCAGACATTTCCACTTTTAGTGCATGTACAGAGAAGTTAGTTGTGCCACCCACTTGCAGAATTAGGAAATGAGAACCTTAGTCTCACTCAGAAACCCACCTCAGAGCTTGTGTGGATTTCAGGCTAATTTTTAAACTGCATTAACCAGCAGCATCTCTTCTTTTTTACTGCAGCCAGTATTTCATAAGCCTGTAAATAAGTCATAAATAAGTCATGCGTTTTCAGTCCACATTCTCTGCTACTTTTGCTTCAAACCACAGTGGACACCACTTAATGTACAATACACTCCCTGAAACCTTTGATATAAAGGGCTGGTTTCACCAAAGACACACTTCCAAATTATTTCAGGGGAAGCTTCACAGAGAAAAGCACCTGTGAAGCAGTGCAGTGACCAAAGGGCATCTTCAAAGGCAAGCTGTGCAACAAAAATTGTGGGCTTTTGCTGAAGCAGCAGATTATCTTTTCCTCATTTACTTTATAATATAAACAAAAGTTGAAACAATATATATTTTTTAATAAGGGTCATTAATCTCTCACTGAATGTGTGGAGGAGAAGGGTGAGTTTTCTAGGGCAAAGCTTCACTGCGAGTTTTGCACAGATTAATTTTAAGGCCTAACCCTAGAACAAACATGTATCAAAAAAAAGAGATGCTTTTCTTGGACAACATCCATTGATCTGGCCAAAAGCTCTCGTAACATCCAGCCAGGAACCCAAATTACACGAATTGAGGAAACAGTCAGTTTAACTGGGAGGTAGATACCTGACTGTGAACTTGTAACTTAGCATCTTTGCAGGTTGAAAACACGATTTGGGTCATATAAAACACTCTTTGGGGGTTTGGGGTGGGGAGTTTTTCCCCTTTGCCAATGCCAATACACAGCAGGCTGAAGGAGCACATGCATCAATATGCTCTCCACACTCTTTAAGCCCGATCTCTCGGTGCTGATAGGAGGGGTAGTGGCTGCTCCTCTGCAAACAGCAAGTGTTTTGAAGTGCTGGTCACACAAGTTTTCAGCCTCTTGTCCTCAGGGTGACACCGCCACGGCGTTAGTGAGGGCATCACACCCAAGCAGTGGAACCAAGCATTGCTGCCACTTCATTCTATCTTAGTGGCAGAGCAGAGCCAACCTGTTGGAGCCACAGAGCAGAAAGGGATGCAGTGTCTGCAGACCCACCTGAAAAACACCTGGCACCACCTTGTTTGTCGTCCCCGAGACTTCTGGTGACTGGGGCTGAGTCCAGCCCTGTGGGACCCCTTCGTGGTATAACCCCTCACATCGGCACAGACACGGCAGAACTCGGTGGGGAAGATCAGGCAAAAGGCAATAGCTTAGAAAAGCTTTTGAAATCAGAGGCTTCAAAGAGCGTTGTCGTTCGCAGCTTCAGAAGCTGCAGCATCTCAGACAGCCCCAGGGCCTTTTGAAAGCGTTCACAAGGGTGTCCTCTCATGGCCCTCTGCAGCTCTGCCCTTGTCCTGTTCCTTCCCAACTCAGCCGGCCTGGAACAAACCCCTGGGATGCCTCTGCACTCACACAAGGGATGAAAAAGGCTGCTCCAGACACTTCAGTCTAAGTCAAAGCGAGACATTTCAGGCACACTGAAAATGCCAAACCCAACCCAAGCCCCTGACACTGGATGGCAATTCACTCATCTGCTTAAAAGCTTGACTTTCCCAGGAAAAATTTGTTTCCTCCTTGGTCTTGCACGTTTCAATAGGTAAGAACCAACAGTACCAAAAATGTATCTCAGTCCCCTCGCAGACTCTGCAAGGCTGTTTTGAAATGGGGTGAAATAGCAGCACAGAGCTCTGGCGTTTTATAACTTCATGTCATTCTCATCTCTTCACCCATCACAGGGCCTGTCAAGTAAAATTCTGAGCCATTATATCAGGTTCTCTATGGTTCATTGAGAAAGAACAAAGGGAACATTCTCTCCAAGGTTATACCACTGACAGGGGAAAAAAAATAGCATCTTAGACCGGTTGGGAAGTATTTGGAAAAGTTCTAACAGCAGGACTCTTATTAAAATAAGTATAGGCTATAAGTCATAGGGATGCAGGCAGGAAAAAAGCTCTGCTCCCAACTTCAGTTCTTAAAGAAAACAAAAGTCTGATCCCAGAAGGAAATTTAAGTATTTCTGAAAAGCCTGATAGCAATCTTTACAAAGAGTATTTGGTATCAAAGCAACTTCACTTTCTTTTCTCTGCAAGGTGCTGATTTGATTTCCCATCAGGCGCTTAAGGAAAACAACCCACAACTTCATCCCCACATAATCCCTCTTTTCAACAGCAGAACCAGTGTGGACTGCTTCACCCAGGAACGTGCTGCAGCCTGTCTCATTGAACGTGAGCAGGGCTGGACATCCCTAAATTTCATCCAAAAGTGCTTCACAGGGAGACCCATTTTGTCCTTAGTGAAAGCCATTAGGAAAATGTCCGTAGGGAAAAAAAATGCACGGTGGGGTCAATTCCTGCCGGTTTTCCCTGCTGTTGGGTGAGAATCACCTGGGGTGCACTAGGCTTTGGAAAGCCTCAGGAACAGATTCAGACTCGTATTTCCATGTTTCTGCTCAGATCCGAAGATATCTTGTTGGTTTGAGGTGCTTTAACACATTTGACACGGAGCAAGTATGGAATCAATCAGGTGAACATTGAGAACTACACGAACTGGCTCCAGAGGAAAAGTTCTTGTTGTTGTATTGACTCTTAGGCCGTTAACTGAGGCAAGAGGGAGAGGAGCATCCTGCAGCTGTCCTGGAGACACAAAACAAGGGGCTTGATTCAAATCGATTCAGTTGACACAATGAAAATCACTGAAGCAAATAACTAAAATTTATAACATAACAATAAAAGAAACATCAATGTGTCCTATGCTATTAAGAAGCTAACCGTGAATTTTAGGCTGTTTTGGGGCTTTTTTTTTTTTTTTTTAATAGTTAGCACTTCTCAGTATTTCCTCTCAGAATATCATGGTTTAATCACTTTCTATAAAATATCACGGAAAACTGGTAAAAGAACGGATTCTGCCTACTGCAAAAGATCCAAGGATGAATCTCAAAATGCTACACCCTGTAAAGCTGGGAATACATGAGAGTGACTGGGAATTGGAGCTCAGATCCTCAAACTCTTGCTTATTCTTTACCCAAACAGTTCTTGATGTTCAGTCGGGAAACTCCTGAGTCTCTTTCAAATCTCTCTATAGAGCTTAGGGTAGAAGTGAAAAACGCATTTAGATTTTGCATGTCCTTCTGGGCCCAAACTGTAATTACTGCAAAATTACTTCAATTAAAAACAGATCTTTAATAACTCACATGACAGGGGCTGCAACTGCATCTGCAGGTAGCAGAAATGCACCTAATTACAGCGCATATTTAGGGGGGTTATTTAGATTTAGTTATCCCAGGAGCTGCATTTTATGTCTTGCTGACAACAAGTAGTTTACAGACTACTTAGCAAAAGCCTGATCCACCTCGCGCTGTCTTGCATAAATCCACATTCACCTCATCCCCAAACAGTGATCTAATTTCCCATTGTCGACTATTACCTCACTAACACTGCGAGGTTTATGTCTGATACAATATAAAAATCTGGGGTAATTTTCTGGCAACTTCCTCCGTCAGTAATACTGGTTCGGTGGAGTTAAACTGTTTCACGAACATGACAACGGCAGAGTAACTGAAGAAAACAGTAATTTCATTTAAATATTCCACGTCTCCTACCTACATTACATCTTCAAACAAGCCTAAGCTTAATTCTTGTGACTTCAGTAGGTCAGTTGATAAAATTATACCCCTTGAGAATGCCCTGAGAGCTGGAGCCCCTCTGCTCTGGAGCCAGGCTGGGAGAGCTGGGGGTGTTCAGCTGGAGAAGAGAAGGTTCCAGGGAGACCTGAGAGCCCCTTCCAGGGCCTAAAGGGGCTCCAGAAGAGCTGGAGAGGGACTTTGGACAAGGGATGGAAGGACAGGACAAGGGGGAATGGCTTCCCACTGCCAAAGGGCAGGGTTAGATGGGATATTGGGAAGGAATCCTTCCCTGGGAGGGCAGTGAGGCCCTGGCACAGGTTGCCCAGAGAAGCTGTGGCTGCCCCTGGATCCCTGGGAGTGTCCAAGGTCAGGTTGGACGGGGCTTGGAGCAACCTGGGCTGGTGGAAGGTGTCCCTGCCCATGGCAGGGGGTGGAAAGAGACCTTTCAGGTCCCTTCCAACCAGTTCTATAATTCTGTGGAACAATGCTGTCAACAGTTTTTCTTATCACCTTCCCCCCAATCTAGGAAGAGGATGAAGGCTGGAAAATGGGTCCCAGTAATTTCCTTTCAATACTGGAGGAAGGAAGCAGTCAATTCAAAGGTCAGTAGAAAAAGATAACAATTACAACTGGAATGTTCAACTTAACCTGAATGTCATTCATGTAAGGTCAAGTGGGCAGCTGCCCAAACTAAGAACGTTACAGAAATGAGGACATTTCATTCAAAAATGGTTTTTAGGGAGGGAGTCTTCCAGAAAATTCTTGGGAATCTGTCAAAATCATTAAGCTAATTGTACAGGAAGGTATGTTTCTGTGGGTGAGAGTGAACAAACTAGAAGCAAAGTGCTTCAATACATATGTGAAGGCATTTTTGGATTTTTTGAGGCCAAAAAAGTGATATCTGAATAGCTAATAATTCAAAAGCATAATACTGTAGATCAAGCTTCAGCATTGTTTTCATACTCCTGTAACTTTATCTGCCCATGGATTCCTTCATCTACACCAGCCAGTAAAATTGATTTTGATTATGTGTTTCAATAGGAGGATGTTTTGAAGCAGAGGCATGAAAAATGCTGCAGAACTAGCAATATACTTGCTTTATGCAAAAGTGTGTGAAACTTAAGTATAACCCAGCCTCACAGCCAGGAAACTTGCTGGTTTTTTCACACTGAGAAAGAACTCAGAAGTAGGGATTTCTCAATAAAAATTAAAAAAAAAAAAAA
>VXAY01007498.1:130270-144036 GCA_013399855.1 Oxyruncus cristatus | reverse complement strand
TTCAAAAAAAAAAAAAAAAAAAAAAAAAAAAACCCACAAAAAAACCCCCCAAAAAAAAAAAAAAAAAAAAAACCCCCAAACCAAAAAAAAAAAACACACAAAAAAAAAAGAACAAAAAAACAACACACCAACAAAACATGTTCTTTTCCACATCTCTTCTATCCTCTCCTCTCCAGTTGATAACTGTTTGTCTCCTAAAGACTTCAATGTGCACCCCAAGTGAGTCAACAAGCACTTGTGCCAGGCCTGGAACCAGCATGGAAGCGATGCACTTGTCTGAGTTGGAAATGGGCTTATTTTTACTGGATTTCATGGAGAATCTGTTCTACAATGATTTGGAAAAACCTCTTTTCTGCTCTCCACTCTGCAGAGTTAGTGCCTTGCTAAAATTCCTCACATGAAAAGTCCCCATTATTCCTTCCTTTTGACAAATTACTGGCGTCAAGTTTTCTGCCTGGTTTGTGCTGGCGGGGGAGACACAAAGTGTACAACCTGAGCTAAACATGCATCAGGAGCCTTGCCTGACCTCTGGCTTGAAGCAATTAGGGTTTTCTTACACGTTATAAATCAGAAAGCAGCCTTATGGCTAAAAAGGAGCTTTTCACCCCAGACTCTGCCCTCGAATGCCACATCAGAACCCCACTGAAGTCAGCAGGAGTTCGAGACAAGGATCAAGCCCGTCTGCACTTCTTTCCCTGGCTGCCCAAGAGCATCAGTTGGTCTTTTCTATGCACTCAGGATGAAATGGCACCTGAAGTGAAAACCAGCCATAGCAAGACTGGGGTTCCCACCCAGCAAGTCCCCAGGGCAGTGAAGGAGCCAAGAAGGCCCTTTATGCTGAGATGAAGTAAAAGGAGGGCAGGAGGGGTTTGCATTGCAGGAAACATGTTTGGCTGTAACCTCAACACAAGGGATTTAAACAGCGCTTCCCAACACAGCAGTGAGGAATAAAAATGCCACAGAGATCAGTGGGTTACTTTAATAGTAACAGAGACTCCCAAATTTCACAACTATCCCAAGTAGTAATAACTCAGGGGGGTTATGAAGGGCTGTGGGACACATTTGTCACCCAAGCTGCATCTGAACTCCAGCTCTGAGCCCTGCAGCTGTGTAACTTCAGGGGTTATCTGTGCCAGCTTTTCACATGAAGGGGAGCACTGAACTGGATGTCTGCTGTGCTGTGTGCCTCACAAAGCCTCCAAAGGGCAGCTCAGCAGCCCATTAGCCATCTGTGGAGCCTTCACTGCTATTCATACCCTGAGCTGGGTACCTGGAGCCAGGCAGAGGGAGCACTCTGTGACTCCCATTACATCCTGGCAGCAGTACATAACTTGCTGGGATAACATGCTCAGGTAGGTCAGGCACAGGCACATCCCTTTGTGGGAGCTCCAGACTGAGCCTGGCATTCCAAGTTTAACACCCATGCTCATCTCCAGCTCGCCCTACCAGAGCTGACAGCTACTCCCCCGGCTCTAAAGACACATAAGAAGGAACCATTTTCTGCACAGAGCACCACCAGAAACCCTCGGAGTGGAAAGAACTCTTGCAGGCATCAAAGAATACCTGCAGTTCTGCCTTGGGCTCAGTGAGAGTCTGGAGCTGTGCAGTTAAACTTCAGGTGGGTTTTTTTTCCCCCCTCCTTTTCTCCTAGTGAACCAAGTCTATTTGAAACGAGGCTTATTTTTAGTAAACAGCTGTTAATTCCTCCTTGCAGCACAATCCCCTGCCTCATTCACAAGCATTTAGTGCTGCTTATTGCAGGACACAAACACAACACTACCTGGGGTGTTCAAAAAATATTTCACTTTTAATCTACCCCTGGGTAAAGTTCTTTTTATGAACTCCAGAATCAAAGCTACAACGACATCCGACCAAAACAGTGTAACTTCTTGTATTTTTAATTTTAGCCTGCTTTCATTTCAGTAGCAGGATTGTGCAGAAGAAATAAGTTCGAGCTTGGTCTTTCTACACTGGGAACTGTCTCCGTTCCTATGTGGAAATAAGTCACTATCAGCATTTGCACAGAAGTTCAGATTTATTAGTGCACAGCCCCTGAAAACATAATTAAAGGGACCTTGCTTAAGAAAGGTTTGTATCAGATGCCTACAATGGAATCATTGAAGCCCCTTGCAAGGGTGTCCAAAGTTTACTAAACAAGAGCTGACCAGACAACAAACATCTTTGTTTCATCACACACACACAACATTTACAAATTAAGAAAGTCGTCCCACCCCCTGAAACTGATACTTTATGCTTGGGTTACTTAAATATTTATATATATGTAGTTTAGTTTTCACAAAAATGTAACCATTTCAGTTACAAGATTTCACTCCATGTTTTTTCCTCCTCTACCAAGCCAGAACTGCTGCCTAAACCTCCCTGGAATTCATGGAGGCTTTTATTCTTCTAGAACAGTATTTGACAGTTTTTCTGCTTGCTAAACTACTTTTGCCAAGCTCTAAAATGCTTATTTTACGTAATATTTACATAATATTTAGATATTGTTGGAAACGGCCACTTTGTGTGACTTCTTCTTTCACACTGGACTAGCAAGAGTTTTTGTGGAGCAAACGTGAGCAGTCTGAACCATTACCCTCCTCTACTGGGGGTTGTTTTTGCAGTGCCCTGTGCTGTGAGGCAGCAATGTGCTATTTTTCCCATTTTACAGATGTCCAGTTGATATTTATGACTTGTTCAGTGCGGCAGAGAATATTTGAGTTCTACCCAAACGCTCCACGGCCCAACCTTTAAGGTGTGGCAATATTATGCTTTTTTAGCCAGGCACCAAAATTTCAAACCCTTTTGCCAGGGGGTTGAAATGAGCCCTTTTAAGAAAAGCTCCATGCTTTAAATAAATATATTGCAATTCTTAGTCACAGTGTGGTCTCTGAAATTCAGAGGCACTGGAATTACCTACTACTCTGCAGAGCTGAGATGCTGATGTTGGGAGTCATGTTAGTGGTGTGGAGTTCCTTTTGAGCTCTGAGCTAGTTTTGCACCTAAAATAACCCCAAAATAGGCATCCACTATTTTAGAAAAGGTGCCATAAATTGCACTGCATATACACACACCCCGAAATAGCTCCTGGAGCTGGATGACCCTGCCTGTAACAAAACACCAGCCAGTGAAAACATAACATCTTTAGCCTCCTGACCGCCCTTTAAAATTAACTTTGAAACATTCTGTTGATCTATAAAAGAATAACAGAGCATGTAACACCTTTGAGTTATTGATCTCTTCACTAAAATTAGGCACCTCTAACCCAGTGGCTGATGTAACACTTGGTATTGCCAGGTAAGGTCTGCAGGGACTGCCACTGGTTTGCCTGAAGTGGGTATTAACCACTAATCAATTCACAAAATGACAGCAAACAATTATGAAAAAAATATAATAAAAATCTGTGGATCCCTCCATGAAAAATAAATACCTAAATCCTACTAGTCCTGTGAAAACATAGCGCTTGCAACCTGTTGACCCAGCCAAGAAAGTGTTTAAAAATTCACATAACTCCTTCTGCAACATCCCCTTTGCCCAAGGCTAGAATTCCAGGCTGGAGGAGGTACCTTTTAACTAAGGCAAACCAGCTTTTCCTCCTGAAATATTACAGGACATCTTGTCATGCCACCTGATGACCCACAAATAATTTGAAGAAATCAATGTCTATATACTTCTGAGTTTCTTTGATCACCCAAACATCCCCTGTCCTTCTCCACCTCCACCATTTGCAGTTGTGAAATTACCACCACTCACCTGCAAAAACTCTTCCCTGTGTGAAAAACCACACAGAAGATACTCAGCACTTGGTTGGGCTCTGAAAATTTGTAGGGGATGGAAAGAGCAGCCAGTCTTGTATTAACTGGGCTAAAACTTGAACGATCTCCTGTGGGTACTGTGAAACCTTCCTGAATTTATAGTGCCTTGGGCATGGCAGTGGGTACAGGGAAGAATATCTTGTACAAAAGAGGAGCCCATGTCTTAGAGAGGAAAGCTGTCGCTTTAAATCATCTGGAAGCTGAATTAGCACATACTGCTGGAGAGGAGCTGTCCTTAGGAAGATACTATCAGGGCTTGAAAAGCAAGTTAGGAATTGTCTTCCTTCAAATTAGCACAAGAAGTGTAGGGAAAAACGATGTTTCCATTAAAAAAAGGTGCTTTGCTAATATGAACTCGGATAGGCACTGAGCTCATGAGATTTCGTTTAGTTTTCTTTCTAAAGAGCCAATTGCAGTTTGCCTCAACAAAACTGAAGAGTTGCACCTTAGGATCATTAAGCACTTTATCATAAATAGGTTTTTTGACCACCAGTTTGCACAGACTCTTGCTTTGACTGTGTGTTGGGTCTCCTTTCTACTTATCCTTTGCACACCACTTCAAAATAAAGGTGCTGTACAGGGTGGGTCTTGTCTCCTTTAGGAAGGCACTTTGTCTGCCTCTCAATTACTGCATCAAGTGTAAAATTCCCCGAAGTGAAACCTCTGCGTGGCCGTGCATCACTTGTGGGTCAGCTCCAGGTCACTGCTCTGTCACACTCACTGTCCCCTCCCTCCCTCTCCCCTATTTCCATGTGTTCGGTGCAGGTTTTTATCCCTATTCCAGTGCCCCTGGCCCTCATTTCAGCCTCCTGCGGACTGCTACAAAAGACCAACTCACAGGTTTTCAGCAGCTTTAACTGAGCAGAGGGGAGACCAAGGGAACTTGGTGGTTTAAATTAAATTAAACCTCTTCCTTCGGTCCCCAGGGAAGTTCCCCATCCTACCAGCCAGGAGACGCTCACAGAGAGCACAACCCTCAGGGCCCGAGTCATCTTTGTGCCTCCTCCACGGCAAAGATTTGAGTACTGTGCTGTTAAACAGAGAAAAGTAATGCCAACCCCGGGCATGGCATGGTTTGGCTGAGACTGTACGTGAAGACCGACAACGCTCTGGGCGTTCAGCTTCACAACCTCCGAAAGACAACCTCGGGATCCCATCATCCTCCTGGAATCCGATACCATTTGGCCGCCAAAGGAAAAACAAAAACAAAAAACAAATCCAAAACCTTAACCTCAAGATTTCCAGATCCTAACACACACAACAGGGCTCTGAACTTGGTACGGGTGCCTTGAGCCTGCTGCTTTCACAGGGCTCATAATTTCATATAAAAGCTGCCTACAACTATCCTTTTTTTGCCTCCAGCAGCAGCTGGAAAAACCAATGGCTTCTGTAACTTTTTCCCCTTTTTTCTTTCTTTTGGATTACAGTCTTTTGGCAGAACAGAGACAACGAATCGGATTTTCTCCAGGATCATGACCCAGAGCTGATCAAAGAAGGGAAGCGTGAAGAAGTGGAGGAAGAGATCAGAGTGCAGGTGTGCTTACAATGGGGAGAGGACACTAATCGTGTGCATTACCTGGGCATATTTCCCTCCAGCTGTAAGAACTCGCCCTGGCACAGACCTTCCCTCCTTCCAGAGTCCCTTCTACCTGTTCTTTGCTTTACCACTTGTTCAGCTAAACACTTGTCTGAGGTGAGACGGCAGAACAGAGAACTGAGGAAGGTTCAACTGTGTTTGTCTGGACAGGTTGCTGAACTGATGGAAGAGAAACTGAGGAATCTCAAACTGCATGTGGATGGAGAGAAGGTTGGCACTCAGAAAAAAGGTGGAAAACCTGAAAAGGTAAGAGCAGCGAGTGGGGAGAATTTAGGGTCAGTCTCAATTCTCTGCCCAGGAACAGTGGTGTCCAGTGCAGACCTCTCAGATGCCAACATCAAACTGTCCACCCTAAACGTTTAGTGAACCTCAAGTTAGAAACATTTAAAAATCTATTCACCTCTGGCTGTTTTCAAGGCCTTCTCCTTCAGCTCTTATTCTTTAACTTTTATAAATATTGCTTAGGACAAGTTGAAATGTTCCAGAGATAAATCATTACAAGATAGATCAGATTTTCACCCTCTTGAAATCTCCTGATACAGCCAAACAGGAAAATCCAAACAATCCCTCTCTTTAAGGTGACCTGTTCAGATTAATACAGTTTTCCAAGGAAAACATGGATCTGGAGCCAATAACTTTTCTGGCTGCTGACTGTTTTCTTCCTAAATAAGGACTGGTTAATGTGTTTCAAAACTGTTCACCAAAAAAAAAAACCACAAACAATCCCTTTAAATGTTCTGGTGTAACCTTTAATTTCTCTCTCACACCACATAGATCACAGGTACACATTATGTTACTACTTAACAGCTGAAGGGTTTGGGAATTTACAATTAAGCCAAGTTTATTTAGGTATATAAATAGGTTAAACCCACCAAAACGCAGCACGTGTCATGTTCACATCTAATTCCACAGCATTACCACACGAAGAATTCCACAGCTTGTGGTTCCCTGAATTCCTTACCCAAGCTTTTCAACTGCAGATCCTGTCAGTGCAGAATAACTCAAAGCTTACAGACCCCACGTTCAATCAGCAGATCCCCTTCAAATCCTCAGGGCGAACAGCCAACCCTAATCTCCTGTTGTATTTCATTTCTATAATCCTTTTACCATGAAAATACTTGCTGGTTCTCTACTTCTACTCAAATTATCTTCAAAAATACTCTTTCACCTGACAAACGTTGTGCAGGGACAACCAAAAACAAAAGCAACTCGAGCAAGTCTGAAAACCAATCCCAGCTGGATTCCTAAACCTGTTTCAAAAATAGGGAGGCTTAAAATACACAGACCAAATATTGCAACAATCTTCCCAAAGTTGTCATGGGCAGACACATTTAGATGAGCTGGTCGGTGCTCTGCTTCGAAACATCACACAGCTTTATATTAGGGGTTGGGCTGGACTTTTTTCCTTCAATATAGTGTTGGAATAGATTAGGGTGGAAGGAGATAATTTAACTTTTGTTTTCCCAAGTTGTGCCAGCAGCCTGAGAGAATGAAAGGGGGAAGAGGAGGAAGAAGTACTAATTAGATAATACAAATTCCTTCAAGATTTTATCTAAAAAAACCCCACCCAAACCAAAACAGTCCTATTTGAGGGGTGGGGAACGGAAGGAAGGATCCAGTGTTAGCCAAAACACATCTTCCCTGTGCAGAACTCTTTGAAATGTGCAATCAGCATTGGCACAGGCTTTTCCCAATTACATTTGCATGAGTATCTCAGACATAAACCAACCCACTGCACAACCAACCTGTGCACACAGACCTCGGACTTGCTTTAGGAAAACCTGGTCTGACTAATAGAGACAGAATGAGCTGGAAGGTTTTGGAGGCAGTTTATGAATTTATTATTCAGTAAAAAACCTCCACTTTTTCAAGGCATGTGTCACCAAGTCTTGAGTCCCATGTGCCTTCCCCCCCTAGCTGTGCACAACATGAAATAACAGTGGATTTTTCTTGTAGCCACGAGCACATCTGGACTGTGATGTAGAACATATCCCTCCCCCCCAAAAAAACAGATACATCCTGCATAGAAAACATTCTCAGGAGGATTCAACATTCTTTAGAGAAATCAGACCTTCTTCTGCACTCTGTCAGTGGGGAATGGGCACTGAAAGGGTAATTTCTCCAAGAGAACTCTTACAAGGGGAATTTTGTGGCTAAGGACAGTCATGCCAAGCTCCTGGTGCCACAGTTGGCCATCCCCTCTGTTTTAAGGAGGGATTTCCTCTACTTTCTTTGCAGGGAGACACCACAGTAGAACCAGGGCTTTTTTTTTTTGCCAGGGAATGGGGGTAAGTGTCCTCTGCCTTTTCAAGGACATCTTAGGATAAGTAGTTTACACTCTGAAAATTTCTGTCAAGTCCATATTAAAAAATAACCTGCCTGACCCTCAAGAAGTAGTTTGAGTTTGAAATCCTGTTCGAGAGTCCCTTTTGGGGGAATTCAGCAAGGGCATTTTGGAATTGGACTCTAAAGGGAAAGCACAAGGGAGGTAATTTCTCCCTTCCAGTCAGTGTTTCAGACATCTCAGCCCTTAGGATAAACAAAATTCACCAGCTCCAGGCATACCCACAGCCAATCCTTTAAATTCCAGGCACTGCAATTTCTAGGCTCAACTTTATCACTGACTCCCAAACCTTCAAACACCTCTTCCTGCTAAAAGCTGACACTTAACCCTACACCAAGGGCTGCTCTTACTGTTTCTGAAGGTAAGAATCCCATTTGCCACCTTTGTGGAAGACTGAACTTGGGTGAAAAGGCAAATTGCTCCTCCCCGTGGCAAGTGGGTCTCCAGACCAACAGGCTGGTCTGGAAACACCAGAAGTGATCAGATTGCACCTACTGTGCAATCAGCATATGACTGCTGTCATTTGAGGCACAGGTGCTGTGGCTCTTTCCATGCTGGAAGAATCCCACCCCACAGCCTGTCCCACCCTTACAGCCCAGCACTGATAGGGCACATCACACACAGGCTGCATTATATATACACGTATAGTCCTCAGTAAGAGACACGTTGTGCTGCACTCTGATTCTTCCAGGTAGCTCCCGATCCAGGGACTGTCACAGGAGAGGGGGTGAGGACACAACACACACACACACAGAAATGTGGGGTTCAGCTCTTCTGCAAATTACATTTTTCTTCACTACGCCCAATGGCAGCTTTTCCCCTGCCCAGCCACAGATCACCAAACTGGGGCTGTAAGGCCCTGTGTAAGGCCAGGCTGAGGAAAGACTGAAGGGAGATTGCCTCCTGGTGAGGAATATGGCACTTGCTGACCTGGAAGTTACATTTAAGAGCTTATCAAAGTGCTTTTTATCAAGCCCATTGTGCTGCTTTTCCTGCTCTGCTTCCCCCCTCCAAGGATTTGTTGCCAATCCCGCTGCAGGTAAAGCAATGTGTTGGAAATGAACACACCCACACACACACAAAGGCATGGCCAGAATTCAGAAAAAAAAAAAAAAACACCAAAAAAGAAGGCAGAAAGAGGGGACACGAGAACCTAAGTGTGTGAAGTTGCTTCTGAAATAGGCCTTGCTGGTCTCCCACCACAGCTCTGGAGATCCCTTCGCGATGGAGCTGGGCAGAGGCAGAGAAACCCACAAATGGCTATGACAAAAATATTGATACCAGTCTGAAGACTTGACGAGAGCAGAGCCACGGAGAGTGAGGCTGGTCAGACCCGAGGAAAGGCTGGGTTTGAGGACTGTGATTCCCAAACCCTGTCGGATCTCCTGTAGCTGGTTCAGATTAGCACCCAGAGTTCTCAGCCAGCTGTGAGGGCTGTAACCTCTTCGGATGCTGTGCCTGAATCCAACAGGGATTTCATATCAGAGCCTCTCGTTTAACAAGAGCTTATTAATCAGTGGGAACATCTTTGTTTGAGGACTTTTCAGCATAAGTGCCCAAAGCTGCTTGTTTTATCTCGGCACTGCCAGAAAAGACTTCTCAACCCATGCACAGTGCAAGTCTGCACTTGCTCACCACCTCTCATCTAAGCATCACATATGATCCAAAGAATCCACTGAAAACTGCACAAACTGCTGCTTATTTCCCTTAAATCACGGGACCGCTTTTCTTTTGTTACTTTTCCAAGAGGGAGCCTACAAGAAACACAGACAGGGAACTTTCACAAGAGCATGCAGGGACAAGGGAGAAATGGCTTCAAACTGAGAGTAGGGTTGGATGAGGTATTAGTAAATAAATTCTTCCCTGTGAGGGTGGGGAGGCCCTGGCACGGCTTGCCCAGAGAAGCTGTGGCTGCCTCATCCCTGGAAGTGTCCAAGGCCAGGTTGGAGGGGGCTTGCAGCAACCTGGGCTGGTGGAAGGTGTCCCTGCCCATGGCAGGGGATGAACAGGATGGGCTTTAAGGCCCCTTTCCAACCAGGCCATTCTATGACTTTCTGATCCTTGATGGCAGCAGAACTTGTGTGATCACAGATCCTGCAGATCCAGCATGGGACAGTTCCCTTCAGTGAGACAACTGGGATACCCTCTCCCTTCTGGTGCCATTCTAAAAACAGACACTCTGCTCTGAAATTAGGTCTGCTTTGCTCGTAACAATCTCTGAGCTACCCAAAATATTTTCATGAGCCCACACAGCAAGACAAGACACCGCCCTGAGCATGGGGGACCGTCCTCTGTCACCTGCCAGCTCCCAGCCAACACATTTCACTCCATGGGAGTTATCAAAGCAGAAAATAAGAGTCGAAGGATGGCTACACAGGAGCTGGGCTGACATTTCAGACAGAGAAACAAGATTTCCGTTATAAAGGGCGAGCATGTTCACATTCATTAAACGTTATCGTTCTCTAAATAAAAGCCGTTCCCAATAAGACATTTTGGAGCCAAGCCATTGTCTACAATTCATATTTCCCCTTATCGCATCTCAGCCCTCGCCAAATTTCCCACAAATGCTGATGTTAATTAGGAAAACACATTTTTCCCCTGCACAGTTCATTTCTGTTTTGCTCTTGAGTTACTGCGCTGGTGAAGATGCCTTGAGGACAATACCAGTTGGCCAATAAATTCAACACATGCTTAAGTGTCTTAACGTAGGTAGAAACAAGCTTTTCTTCCCAGTCAGACCCCAGGATATGTAATTTCTGATTTGTTGAAAAAAAGGTTAAAGAGGCAAAACTGGAGGAACAGCAAAAATAAACCAGGGAGTCTCAATATCTCCTCATTTGTTAAAACAGCTGGCACATGCATTCTTCTTCCCATTCCTTTCCTTTAAAACAAGATCTCACTGGTATATTTGGACAAGTATTTGCTGCCAAACTCATTTATGTAAAAAAAACCCGTGGTATAGCTCTGCAAATACGGAGTTGTTTGCATTATTCTAACCCAAAACTTGAAAACACCCCCTTTCCCCAGTTAGTTGACCCCTACAGCGCTGGGCTTAGGTTACATTTCCATCTGGATTATCTTTGTGGCATCATAAACAGTAACAGGTGATTGAACCACAGGTTACTTACGCTGTGTCTATCCTTGAAAACTTCAAATTGATCTATTTCTGAAGACTGCTGATCCATTCTGTAAGAAAAACCCGGCATTTTCCAGATAATTGTGTAGTCTTTTTTAACTCAACAAGGCAGCCTCCAGGGCTCTGCAGAAGTATTCACTACCATAAAAAAAAAAAAAAAAAATGAAGTAAACGAGTGTATTCCCAGGAAAGAGAACATAAACTTTTGCAAAGAATAAGCTGTCTTGTTCAACTAAGCATTTAAGCATGTGCTTAAATTTAAGCTGTTGAAGGAATCCCCCTGCTGCACAAATGGTGCTGTGTAAACAGTTCCACTGAAATACTTCGGAAGTGCTGCACAGAACCGAGGCCCAGCCAGCAGTGGTGGGCACTAACATGGATTAATGATGCCCTCTCCACTACTAATTATCCCTAACCATATTTATGGCTTGCGGGCTGTAATTAATGGGGGGGCTTGACGGTCGTGAGTCACATCTCTCTTATTTATGCTTTCCGTGCATTTTTTGCAATGTGTAAAGAAACCAGTCACGCGAGTCAAAGAAACTTTGCACAGTGAAAGGGTGGTGAAAACACGAAAAGAGCAGGTTGTGTTTTTTCTGACCTCTTCAAGCTGCTTCCCCGAGGCATCAGGAAAGAGAAGGCAGGAGGATGTCTAATGGTTGGGAAGGGAGCCAGAGTCTCAGGAGGTTTTTTCCCTTAGGGGAGCTGCTTATATATTTCACTTCAATATAAAAAGAGACGTAAACAGTCTCTGGAGCAGCTACTTGGACCCCACACCCTGTTCCTTCCTGCTTCCTTCTTGGGTAAGGGCCATACCCCCTCACCCACAGAGTTGTGCTCCTCAGAGAATCACAGAATCATTATGGTTGGAAAAGCCCTCCAAGCTCATGGAGTCCAACCCTTAACCCAGCACTGCCAAGGCCACCACCAACCCATGTCCCCGAGTGCCACATCCATGTGGCTTTTAAACCCCTCCAGGGATGGGGACTCCACCCCTGCCCTGGGCAGCCTGTGCCGGTAAAAGAAAACTTGTCTAATATCCAATTGAAAGGAAAGAGACAAGATCTTGGTTTTTTCCCTTGGAGTAAAATGGCCCTGGGATTCTTTCCTCCGTTGCCTCCACTGGAAGGAGAGGGAATGCTCTTGGAGGATAAGATTTTTCCCTTTGGGTTGGTTCCCTCAGTGACAAGGGCCACACTCAAACATAAACACTGGCTGTTCTGGCCCTTGCTTTGCTCCAGTACATTCAAATATATCTGTCAGTGCTAATAATCACTAATTCCTGCCTGGTTTTGTGGTCCTCAGGCAGGGAAGGCATCTGCAAAAAAGAAGATACCCGAGATGGAGAGAGATCTAACTCCTGACAGGTAAAGAGACAACCTGTTTACAGTAGGTTTGCTATCAACCTTGGTTTTCCTCACCTGCAGCAACACGAATTAAAATCCCCATTCTGCAATGACACAGCACCAGGACCGGTCTCCATCAACTGCAGGCAGGTTAATTCCAGCTGGCAGAGCTAAGCACTTGTGATGTTTAGGCAGGATATTGGCCTTGTGTGCCTCTTCCCCATCCTCTCTGCAGGTGCAGGAGCACCTGGCAGGTTTGTTGACTGTCAGATTTTCCATCCCAGCTGAAGCCTGATACGGGAGGCTGCAGACAGGCCCCTGTACCCTATAAATCACCCCTCATGGCTGAGGTGGAGTGTACATGTCATAAATCAGTCTGATTTAGCAATGGGAGTTCTGGCACACCTAGCCATTCTTTGTGCACCCTGCTCTTTCAAGCACCCTTATTTTATTTGGAGGATTTGCGAGGATTTCTGCTTCTGACACAACATTTTCAGTGAGTTTGGGATGCGTTCACTGATAATCCAGCCATTTTTCACCTGTACACACAACAAACACCTACACAAAGATCTCACCAGTGGGGACCTGCTGCCCCAGAGCCAGCTCCCAGGAGAGAACAGCACCAAGGCAGACTCCCTCAATCCCTGCAGGAGAGCACAGGGGATTCAATACCCCACAAATCCATTTGTACAGACATGTGCAGTGAGCCCTGGACTTGATCAGTTGGGTGCTGGCACTACACACCCAGTCAAAGATCTCTAATAAAAAACTCTCCAGGCAAATATTTAAAATACATTAAAATACAGTCTCAGATGATAGCTGAGCATGACCTCTCAAAGAGCAGTGCCAAAGTCCAACAAGGATGCATACAGTCCGTGCTTTTAAAGATACTCTTGCACATACCTGGATTCTTTACATATAAACTTAACATACAGCCAGTTAAAAAACATAAGCTTTTTAGGAGCTGACTTTCAAGCAGAGTTCATCTGGCATTTCGGCTCCATGCTTTGCTCTTCCCCTGCTGAGCATTTCAGAAACAACCCAGAGAAGCTCAGGTTCGTCTCTGTTTTGGCACGGGGGGCTCTAGTCAAAGGCTGGTCACATCACACTCACTCGGGGGAAATTCAGGACATGCATCATTAAACTCACACAGTAAAAATAATAAGACAGGAAAAGTAGAAGCCATGCTCCCAACAGAGCTGCCAGCTTAGTGCCATCCCACCTCCTGCCTGTTTTATGATGCATTCCCAGCATAAAACCACTGAGAATGAAAGCAAGGTTCGGAGCGGCAAAATCAACGTTGTTGAAGGTGCGTTAAATTCTGGATTTGCTTATTACTACTCCTGTATTAATTCTACCACTAACACGGCATAAACATAAAACTTCTCAGCTGAAATGGAAAAAAAGGCTGCAGACCTCAAGTTATACCTGTAGATTTATTATCCAGCTGAAAGGCACTATTAAATATTTTTATTATAGCCATACAATATTTGGGATGTCCCAAATAAGATCGGAGAGAAAGACAAAAAAA
>VXAY01007498.1:108942-130244 GCA_013399855.1 Oxyruncus cristatus | reverse complement strand
AAAAAAAAAAAAAAAGCTCAGATATTGAGGGAAAAGAATGTGAAAAGTGTACAAAACCAGTGAAAGACCTAAAAAGATAGAAATCAGTGTTGTTTATACTAACAACACACTGAGAATTTCCAACAGCCTTGTTCATTTTATGCAATCCTTGAAGCAGTGTCCACCTGCAGAACCTAGTGCCAAAAACATTGCAATTAATCCTTAGAACTCCAACAGAACATCCACACCAACAGAAAAACCACACACAAATGTAAGCGTATTAAATCCTCCGTTACTGGTAGTGAAGCAAAGCAAGGCTTTAAAAGGGTTAACCAAAGTATCTTGCTCTAAGAAAGCTAACCCCCCCTTCATATCTAGGCTAGTAGTAGTAAGGGTAGTAAACGGGTAGTAATTAATGTATTACTACTAAAGTAGTAATTAATGAATTACTACTTTTTGGGCCCAAAAAAGGCCGATACAGACTGCTTAGAGACAAAGTTTTATGTCCTTAAACAGCAAGGTATTTATTAGCGATCGCGGGAAGCCCCAGCTCGCGCTGGACAAAGAGCTTCCGAGTCGTCAGTGTAAAGACAGGTAATTTATACAGCTCTTGAAAGTATTACAACATCTCTACATACATATTCATTCTATTACATTATTAGATTATAATATTCATAGCAGGTGGAGTTAAGGCGGAGTTTGGGGCGTGGTCTTTATTTTGAGGAATAATTTGGTGGTACATCCTGTTACTTCATCTCGGGGGTCTTGGAATTTCTCCTCTTCCTCAGGTGTACTTTTGAATTCCCCATTGTCTTTGTCCCAGTCACTGAAGCTTGGAGAAAGCCTTGGCTTCAGGCCTACTTTACCTATTCAATTGTCTACCCTAGCTTACTTTGCCTTAATTTATTACCCCTAAGCCCTTTGTGTAACACTCCTAGTGTTCTTCTGTGGGTCCAGGTCTGCTGAACGGAACAGAACAACATTTCCTTGAGTAGCCTAGATATGAAGGGGGGTTAGCTTTCTTAGAGCAAGATACTTTGGTTAACCCTTTTAAAGCCTTGCTTTGCTTCAGTAGCTACTTCCAGCCACAAATGGAGACAGGAAGAAACTGTTCCACTGGAGAGCTTTGCCCATTTCATAGAATCATAGACTGGTTTGGGGTGGAAGGGACCTTAAAGCTCATCTCGTTCCAGCCCCCTGCCATGGGCAGGGACACCTTCCACTAGCCCAGGTTGCTCCAAGCCCTGTTCAGCCTGGCCTTGAACACCTCCAGGGATGGGGCAACACTTCCATGTTTTCCCCCCAGTCCTCCTTTGGCCATCATGACCCTGACACTGCAGTTGGTGGATCACCGGTTGCTCTGATCGAGTCATTCCCAGCGTGTTCCTGGGGAGATGAGGCTGTCTGTTGCAAACACAATAAATTCCAAGAAGAATTAATGAATTACTACTAATTGGAGAGCTAAGTGAATAGGTATAGTAGTGTTAGGATTGCTGTTATTGTATAATTTAAAAATAATTTCCCAGTAATTGATATTAATGAATGAGTCTATTACACAAGTCATAACTGATCTTGTGTCACCCGGAAATGGGTAAACGGAGTCAGCAGGAGAGGGAGAGATGCTGCGTGTGAGGTTATAAAAGATTCCTGCCATAACACAGAAAATGGTATTTATTGATTTCACATTGATGGCACTAATCACCTTTACCTCTGAGCTACAAAGTACATTTATAAAGCTGAGGAAGCAGAAATAGCTCTCAAGCTGGTTTGGCTGTGGGAGGACTGGAGCTTTCACTTCCAGTGCCCTACAGTGTCTAAGTGATGTCTCCTGCCCGCAGGACCATCGATTCCCTGTACCAGGAACTTGCAGAAGGAGGATTGCTGATCAAAGCCCAGGCCGTGAATCTCTCCGATTACATTGGTGAAGTACCCCCTTCACATGGTGTCTGGTCTGACCAAACCTCCAGCCTTTCCATGGGCTCTGACCCCTACTGCCAGTCAAGAGGGAGTTCAAGAGTCATTGCACTTTCGGGGCTTTCACACTTGAATGTCTAAATCCACGTAGGCAAATCAGGTCTTTCTGCAGAGTGCTCAGTGCCTGTCACTGCTGCTACTGAAAGCAGCCCCTGTTTGTAAAGCTGGGGCTTCTCTCCAGGCACTGACACCTGCAAGCCTTGAATGTGTTTGGACGTGACAAGCCACTGTGAGGTAGAACCACAACATCCTTTAAGGAGCCCTGGCTAGGCATTGGAAAGACAGTGCAAGTCTAACACACCAGGGCTCATAATCCATCCAGAATACTTCCCAGAGAACAGCAATAATTGTCCCTCCAGTTTTTGTTCATTCAGCACAGAAGACTCACCCCCCCTTCCCTCCACCTCTCTGACTGCCCATGAACTCTGAGTAGTGCTTTGAGGCATATCTGGCCCCTGATTTGAGTAAGATGTGTCTCTGCCTAGTTCTGCATTTCCCAGTCCTCTTGCCTGGTTTTTGTTACCTGCAGCTGCAGTCAGACATGCTTGTCTGTGCTCTACACAGAAAAAAGGGCTAAAAAAAAAACCCCACCCCAAACCACATATTCAGACTGAAGAGGGGTCTTGCACCACCTCCAAAAGCATTCAGTGACATTCAGTAAAACCACACCAACCCCCAAGATTTAATTGTTTTAAAGGCCATAATTTAAGTTTGAAACCACCCAGAAGCAACAATGCCCCCGGCTGTTAGTACCACGTGCATCCCAGCCAGAAAAGCCAGATTCTCTTGTATTCCCCCTAAATGCCATGTGTATATAAACTCTTAGAAGCACCAGTTCAGCCTTCAGAGCCTTTGCCCATTCTGCTGAAGGCTGAGTTAACAAGTGTTCCATCCATTTCAAGCTCATTAAAGATCCTGAAGTAAAGTAAAGGAAGGTTTTCATTATTCCTTTGTTCACCCAGCCCATCAAGGTCACTTCTGTCCAACAGACATTCCCCACCACAGATGTTTTTAAAAGAGCACATTTTCACCAGTGGATAACAATTAACAGCTGGTAACATCCAGCTCGGGAAGAGATGACTCTGGGCCATCTTCCCTTGACCCTGAGGTTTGAAGCTTTGGCTTCTTTGCAGCACAGAGGAACACAAGGGCTGCTCCAAGTTATCCTGGCAATATTCCCTTTCCAGCAAAAGACTCTGGGCACAAAAGTGCAGAGCCTGAAGTCACCTGGCTGCCTACACCTGCATAGGTGAAGGCCCAGGCTGCCAGAACCAGCTCTTCCCAACTCAAAACTCACTCATGGTTCTTGAGCTGCCACAACACCACACAGAAGGTATTTAAAGCTGGAATTACTTTAAAAAAAAAAAAAAAATCCAAAAAACCTCATTTTAAGAGTCCCAGGACACAGTCAAAGCCTGCAGAGAAATAAGTCCTCATCTGCTCGGCCTTCCAGGGCTGAAGCCTAAGGAAGGTCACTTCCAGTTCCTGGGGAAAGGACAAAGAGTGGAATTGTGCTCCACAGCCAGTAAAGGCACTGAAATGTCCCCCCTCTATGACAAACTGACATCACTGAACTAATTTTCTTGGTGACCTTATCTAAATTAGTCAGAGAATATCCACTGTGATTTATGTTCAGTTGCAATTAAACCCTTTGATGCCTTCTAATTAAATCTGTGAAGATTAATTCCTATCCAGTTCTTTTGATTTCTCCTTAAATAAAAGATAAAACCTGAAATGAATTTTATTCTTCTGAGGGGAGGGGGCAGTTGCACCAAGCCTTTTCTGCCTTTTGCCCCCAGATTACACCTCCACTTTCTCTCTCACCCACTGCTAATTTACCTCTGCTCCAGAGAGCTCTACTCCTCTCCCTTTTTATCCCCCCAAAAAAACATAATATGCTATTATTCTTTCAGTAATATTCACCATAATGACTCGTAATGTATGCTAAAAATAATCCTTGACTACATCACAACTAGTTTTCCTGCTTGTGGCCCATCCACCCGGATCTTTGTTCTCTAACATGTCTCCTATATGGGCTTTGACAGGGCAAGCAACGTGATTATAGCTCTGTAACAAGAGCCAAGGCAAGATTAAATCCTTTCAGTTCACATCAGGGACTTTTAGTTTTCCTGGGCTGTTTCGTGGAGGGGGTTTTTTTTGAACAAAAAAAGAGGAAAAAAAAAAAAAAGGTGTACTGCAAAGCAAAGAGCCCCCACCAAATTAGGTGACACATTTAAACGTCTAACACAGCGAGGAGCTGAGCTGGGACACAGCCAGGGAAAAGCTTGTTAAAACAGCTTCTCCCCCTTTCTGAAATCCCTTTGAGAGCGTGCGGTTTGCTGGGATTCCAGCCCCGCAAAATCCCAAATCCAGAAAAATCCTTTGCCAGCACTGTGATTTATGGCGCTGCTAATGACTCTTCTCCGACAAAGTTTCTCTAAAAGGTTACTCGAGACCGACTGCTCTGCTGAGCTCCTTCGGCTGGAGAGGAAAAGTCCACAGCCTGTTTAGCTTAAATCTTCCTCTGCAGTTCACCTTTCTCAGGGCCACGTTCCCCAAGAGTGTTGCCCCGTTGGAGTCCCTGTCCCTGGGCGTTCCTGGGTCGGCTGGGAGCGCGTTCCGTCCCTGTTCCGTGGCGGTTCTTCGTCCCTTGAGAAACGCATTTTATACCCACTCGGTGCCTCGTTTATTAAGCCCCTGCTTCCTCCCTGCAGGCAGCTACGACTGTCTGAGGAGCAGCCTCCGTGGGACGGGGGCACAGCCCTTGCCCTCAGCCCCTGATGTCAGGCAGCTTGTGGCCCTGTATGGAATACTGCCCTTAGGTAAGAGCACAGCAATTCCCGGAGGGAAAAACACGACGCCTTTGCTCCCTGACAGAAACAGGCGCCTTCACTGGCTTTGACAGGGCTTGATTAGTCGCAATCCGAAGCATTTTGCACTCTAATTGTTTTTCAATTAAGCCTTCTGAGTGAAGGCCGTATCGTTTTAATAGTGCACAAAGGAGCGTGCGCGGTCAGGTATCGCCTCTCCATCCCATCCCTGTTTGCATGGCAACAGTTTGTGAGTGGCAGCACGTAAAAGGAAATCACTTGGGGAAGATAACAGCTAAAACAAGCTCCAGTGATCAAAATTAATCACGTTAAGGGAAGGGCTAAGGCTGCAATTTACCTTTTACAAGCTGGCTCGTGTTACTCAGTGCTGCACAATGCAATCATTGAAGGGATTAGTCTGAATACATTCTGTACCTCACAGAGTACACTTGTAAATGCCCTTGCAGTTTTAACGCCAGACTTACCCAGTATCTAACAAGGCTTTGCTGGGTCAGGTTGTTTGCTTTTAATGCAAAAATCTATCCCATATTTTACTTGGGAATGGCATTAAGCCAAACTCTAGTGATTGCAAGAAGTGCCTGTCTCAAGGTCTCCTTTACTCAATATTTTGCTTGCATCCTTTTCCATTCCTGACTGGATTTTTCAGCCTCTACTTGATACTTCACTTGCACCCTTTTCCATTCCTGCTTGGATTTCAGGGAGATTTTAACCAGGCAAGTGCTCCCTGAGGCTGTCATTGTCCGTTCATCCCCTCTGGAGGGCAAAATAGCCAATGTCTCCCCGCCTCCCATCCTGACAAAAACAGAGCTTCTGCTTTTCCCTCCCCTCTGCACAACTTCCATCACCCAGAGCTCGGGCAGTTCTGTACCTGTGTGTTCTGAGGCTCTCCTCGGGCATTCCCTGGCTCCACATCCCCGAAGCAGCTCCACGTGCCGTGGAAAGCTCGGAGCAACAGCATGGAGCTGTGGTCCATTCATTTCAGGGAGGTACAAATGGCTCCCGCTTTCCTGCAGCTCCATCTGAAGAGCCAAGCTAACAAAGGGGATTCTAACAGCACCTTCCTTCAGCCTGGGCGGGGTCCTTCCCACCCAAAACACCCTCAGCTCCTTTGGGGTGAGCCCTCGGGGCTTGTCTGCAAGTTTGACCACAGTCAGCTGAGGGAGCCCTGTCTGCACAAGGCAGTGTGGCATCTCGCATAGTCCATAACTCCTCCAAGATTATGTTTTAGCATCATCTAATCTGGGAAAATCAAGCCCCAAGACATCCCCCAAGGCAGGAACTAAAAGAACCCATAAGTTTTCAGCCATTTACACGATTGGTAATAATTTCAAGGAGAGGAGACCCTGGACTGGCTAAACAAACAAAAGGTATTGGCAACAGCAGTTTGGAAAATGCCTTTGAGTGGAAAAAAGGTATTACAAGAGCCAAAAAAGGGCACAGGAATGGCTTCACCTTTGGGATGCTATGTTATGGATGACATTTTACTTAATTGGTTTCCAAATTAGTTCATCATTATATAATTGTGTGTTGTAGAAGTGAAAGTTTCTCTCAAAATAGTCACCTGATGGCAAGAAAAGCCCCAGCTTAAACGGCATTAAGATAATTATAAGCAGCTGAAAAGAGAAATCATAGTAGAAGATATACTTCATCTTTAACTACAGAGGAGTCTGCTGCTCCCCTCATAATAAATCTATGTGTAATAGTAATAGATTGGTATGGAATGACCAAATATTAATAAAGCCTGGGTGGCTGACAACTTCACTACATCCTGCACTGTGCTGCAATAATGGCATTCATCTCTGCACTCCCATTGTCATTTATTTGGGACATAAAAGCATTAGCACACAGAGAGGCAGCCTGATTGGATTTGTTTTAAATACCATCCTTACTTAGCTGTCCCCCTGAACCCAGAGCACCTTTCCAGGCTAAACCATGGGCTCCCTCTGCAGCCCATCACCTTTGGGGCCCATTTCCCCCCAGTCTGAGTGATGCCAGTCTCAGAGACTTCCAGAAGCAGTGGGTGCTCACACAGGTTTTTCGTTACTGTAACCACCACCACTGCTGACACAGGACATTTTTAGGCAGAGGCAGTGATGTTACCGACCTACCAGTGGGCATGGATGAAGCGTTTAACATTACCTGCTTCTTCCACTTCTGGAAGTTCACCTGTCCCTAATTCATACAGAGGCAGCTGCATGAAAGACAAGTTCCATCACCATGGACCTCCTAAATCTGTCTGTGGTTGTGTTTTCCCAACACTGGCGTTTCCGCTGGGCCTTCCCAGGTGATGGATCAGGTTCCCCACAGCCCAGGATGAATTTACCTGGAGCAGCCATAGAGGCAGATTTAGAAATGCTGAGCAGTCATTGCTGCAGGCGCAGCAAGGGAAGCACAGCAACCCTGGCCCTCCCTGAATCAAGTGAACAGAATGATCCTTTTCCTATGAGCAAGTATATCATCCCTGCACTACAAGATTCCCCTGCCATGTTCCAGGGCAGGGAATAACACAGGCTCCTCTGCAGATGAGCCTAAGTGTGCCCAGAAGTGAAGGATTTTAGAGCTTACCCAGCCTAAGTGACAGTGTCTCCAATGCTCACTGAACAGCAGTAACGTGTAAGAGGAAGAATTACCCCCCAAAAAGGGAGGTGAAGGCACAGTTCAAAAGAGAAAAGAGTAAAACACGTGGTAACAACTGGTCTCAAAATCCTTCTTTTAGCTCATATTGATTTAGAGCTGAATTTCACCCATCAGAAGGTACAAATAAGGGACGTTAAATCCACTGGGGACACAGCTCTGGTTGTACAGAACTCAACTCAAGAGCACACATGCCACAGTAGGGAAACAATTAATTCACATTATAAATTATTTACGGTGAATAAAAAAAAAAAAGGAAGAATCATTCCTTTACCTTTACAGCAGACTCAAATGAAAGCAATTACAGTGCCTTATGACTTTTTACAGGTTCCCAAACGGTCCATGAGAACGCTCCCCTGGTGAAATCCATGTTACTGGCTGGACCCGCTGGTGTTGGAAAGAAAATGTTGGTCCATGCCATCTGCACAGAAACAGGAGCCAACCTCTTCAACTTAACCCCTTCCAACATTGCTGGGAAATACCCAGGCAAGGAGGGCCTGCTAATGATGCTTCACATGGTTCTCAAGGTATTGTGCCTCGGGGGGGGGTGGTCTCCACAGGGTTGGTTCAGTTCATCCCATCTTTCGTGGGACAAACAGGGAATTAAATTGTCGTTTCTCCATACTGAGGAATGTAAACACCTTGGGCAAAGCTGCTCAAGCTCCAAAGGGCTGTCAACCCGATTTAGAATTCCCTCCCTGCCTTCAAGTGTTCAAAACATCAGCAGGAGTTTCTCCACAGAAAGGGTTGTTAACCACTGGAATGAACTGCCCAGGGAGGTGGTTGGAGTCCCCATCCCTGGAGGTGTCCAAGGAAGGACTGGACGTGACACTCAGTGCTCTGGGCTGGGGGACAAGGCGGGGATCAGGCACAGGGTGGACTCAGTCTTAGAGGTCTTTTCCAACCTAAATGATTCTGTGAAACCACTTGTTGACAGGCGGTGTGTGAACCTCCGCAGAGGATTTACTGCCCCTGGAGAAATCACTCGGAGCAGCCATATTTTTCCCATTAACATTTTTGTGAGCTTTGTGTTACCTTGAATACGAAAAGCATCACAGATAAAGAAAATTCTGTTCTCTGTTTATGTGCACATCAGCCAGGAATGCTTGTCATGCAGCATTTAATCAAATGCTAGGCTGGGGGTGGTCAGAAATTTCCTCTCTGGGACTGTTGCTGCACAAGAGCTCTCTCCCCTGTACTGCTCTCTGTTTACCTATCAGCAAGCTTTTCAAAAGAAGGAATTCTAGGTCAGGATTACAGGAACAGCAATGTATGAGAAGTCTGGAAATGAAAGAAGGTGTATGAACTGTGAAGGACATATCCCAAACTCTCTTCAGGAGAAGGAAAAAAAAAAAGGCACTATCCTGGCAGGAGTTCTTCCATATTTTAAGTCCTCAGCATTTCTTCTACAGAAGGAAGCTGGTAAATATTTCCAGACAAAAAAAAAAAAACACAGCACATACACTAGGAAAAAGCCAAACGCAATAATTTTCCAGGGCCAGAGGCCTACTAAAATTGGCTTTGCCTGGGATTTATTAGATGTATTCTATTAAATCCAGTGTTACAGCAGATTTTGTGACAGGTGCCTCCATCCCCAGGAAGGACACGTTTCACAGCTAAAAGCATAGCAATCCCCAAGGTCCAGGTCAGAGCAGTGCCCAGGGAAGAGGGACAGAGCTGTGGATCAGGCACCTTTGATGCTGCAGCACCAACACTGGGCCTGGCACTCCCTGACACGAGTTAGTGCCCTTAGGCTAAGCTCAGACTCCCTCTCCTCTGCCCAGCTCACCCTTCTCCACTTTGTTGCTCTGCCCTCTTCAGTGGCAAAGCTCATTTCTGGCTGCAGGCGCAGCACACACTGTCCTTGCTCTAACATAGTCCCAGCTACAGCACAAGGCCTTTAAGCACAGGAGAAAGGAGGGCACAGCCTTTTTACTCCTGGAGAAGGTTCCAGATGAAGCCAAAAAGGGGGGGGGTTTGCCATACATGTATATAATATATAGAATAATTGGAACATATCTAAAATGTGTGTGTCTGTCTACACATATTGATAGATAGGTATACACATACACACATCACATATACATGCATATCTAAAGCCTTACATTTTTGCACATTGCTTAAAAAGAAATGGAAACCCTATCCAACCCCTCTCCAAAATCACAGGGAGCACTCCAAGCTGACTTCTCTCCTTTCTCTCTCACAAAAGGAGCAATGACACTTGGGTGAACCCCCGTGAGTTATTGGGATGGAAGTTGCTCACAGTCAATCATGTGGAATAAGGGCTGTCCAGGCACTTGCTTATCAAAAGGTGACTTGTTTCAGCTGTAACAGCAGCACTGCTTCAAACTCTGCTCCTTTTACAGCAGAGCACAGTCTCCCTTTCCAAGGAATACATCCTCTGCAGGCTCAATCCCTCCGTGGGAGGCTGGGGAGGCCCTGGCACAGGTTGCCCAGAGAAGCTGTGGCTGCCCCTGGATCCCTGGAAGTGTCCAAGGCCAGGTTGGATGGGGCTTGGAGCAACCTGGGCTAGTGGGAGGTGTCCCTGCCCATGGCAGGGGGTGGCACTGGATGGGCTTTGAGGTCCCTTCCCACCCAAGCCAGTCTATACTTCGGTGCCACAGCACTGGCCTGTCTTAGCACCATTGATATCAACTGTGTTCCATTCCCATTCCCAGTTCCTTTGGTTGTTTCCCCTCTCCCTACCACCTTCTGTCCCCATGGCTGAGTCACCAATATGCCCAATCTGCTGCCCATTTCAACTCAGATTCTGTAGGTTCTCAGAACCAGGCTGGAAACAATTCTCCATCCACGGACTCTCTGCAGTTACAATCCACCTTTGTTTATTCTTGCCAATGCCAAATGTGCCTCGTTTCCCTGTCTCTGGTCCTCAAGTCCCTGCCACAACCATCCCTTCTATTTGTTCTGCCATCAGCTCCTGCTCCATTACAACATCCAGTGCTCCCATCCAGTATGATATTCCTGTGGCTGGGATGGAGTAATTCCATGCAACAGCGAAGAGGACCAGGCTGTACCCACCAACCAGACATCAGCTTTGTGGGAAAGATGGGGAGGGATCTTCAGGACAGCAAGTTGAACACGAGTCAGCAGTGTGTCCATGCAGCAGTAACTGCTCCAAATACTGGCCTGTATCAGCAAGAGTATAGCCAACCTCAAAGTAATTAATTATTGCCTGTTATTTGGCAGTTATGAGAGACCACAACTGACACTATGTTCAATATTGGGCTTCCCTGTTACAAGACAGGCACTGACAAGGAAGGTCCAGGGGATAAGGGGGCTGGAATACATGGGACAAGCTGGACAAATCCAGTTGTTCCAGGCTAAGAGAAGGCTGGAGTGGGAGGGAGTCTAACTGCTGTTTTCAGGGGCCTCATGGGATAACACAGAGAACAGAGCCAGACTTTTCCCAGAGGTGCCCAACAACAGGACAAGAGGCAACAGACTAGCTGCAACAAGGAAAACTGTTTAGGTATTGAGGAGAAAGGTTTAGGAGGAATACATTCCCGATTTACAGGAAATTACTAACACAAGGGCAACACAAACTGAAAACAAATTCCTTGACGGGGGAACTGAACAGTGGTACTCGCCCCCCAGAAAGTTTATTTTCCACCATGGTACAAAACATGTTTGGACTGTTGTGAGGCCACACTGTACCGTATCACCTATGGCAGGCAAGCCATGGGAGCAGTTGGTACTTCGCAGCTGGCATGTATTTAATATTCACAGCTCTCAGTGTACCTGACACACCCCAGCGCTCCTCATTAGGGTGCCCTGCGTGCACACGATCACTGAAAATTCACCATCATCACACACTTCTGGTCAGGTTTTTGGGAAAACAGCAACTGTGACTGTTGTCGAGCAACTTTCTACTCCAGCTTCCCAGAACTGCCTTTACAGAGAGTCAGCCAGGCAGAACACAGCCCTTCCACTTAAAGCTGTAAGTGGATGACAGGAAGCACGACAGTTCTTTCTCTGTTATCTCACGATCCATGTAACACCAGGATTTAGCAAATAAGGATTAATGGTGCTCCGTGATAAAGGTGAAGTCACCTCGCACTTTTGATTACCCGTCACATCTGCAAACAACAGAGTTTCTGTACTGAAAGGAAACTCTGGAGAGCATGTAATGACCAATAGGAAATTTCCCTTCCGTAACTGAGCGTTGGCTGCTGGCCGTTGTCTCGTGCGAGACACCCTGAACGGGTGAATAGCACTGGGGGGGGAAAAAAAAAAAAGAAAAAAGAAACTTTAATTTGTTTCAGATACAAGAGCCAAATTCTTTTTGTCCCCCCCTCCCTTATTTCGGGGAGGAGACTTCAAGGAGACACACCAGCCCTGATCCAGGGGAGGCCTGTGCGCTCCTCAAGGCAGGCATCGCAACGTGGAACGGAGGAAATGACTTCTCATACCAGACCAGGGAAACAGCAACATTTCAATCTGCCTGCTCAAAGGAAATGGAAGGGAGATTGATATTGAACAGGAAAACCATTGAAAGAGGCTGCAAACACCAAGCCTGAGCACTTGTGTTCTCCATAAAGACATGGCAACGCCTGCCAGGTCAGCTCTGCTCTGGAGTGAAAGGAGAGGATCTGTCTCTAACATAGACCAGCGGTCCCCAAAACAAATCTCATCCCTCAAGCGTGAACCAAACATGCTGGAATATTTCAGTTAAGCCCCATTCCCCAGCCTGAACTCAGTAGAGCTCTCTGCCAGCTTGTACCAAGCAACGGCTCGGCTCTCCCCTGTTCCCATAAAACACCACTGAGGTGCAATGGTTCACATAAAAGATGCAAAGAAGGGTAGCGAAGGATGCACAGAAACAAAAACAAACCCAGAAAGGATCGAGGAGAGAGGGTAGAATGCATGACTCCATGACATAGAAGTGTAAAAATGCAGGTAGTTCATGAGCCTTAACTGCAAGGCAATAAAAGTGACAAGCACTGCAATAAGGCAGCCATGGGGTTAATCACTAACAGAGGGAGCAAACCCCTCTCAGGGGCTTCATGCCCCTCCACCAGGGCCACAGCAGCACACAGAGCACATTGTACCCAAAGCACACGTGGGAAAGGGTTACAAGTGCAACACTGACCAGGCTAAAAGGTTGGGGAAGAGGTGGCCAGGAGGAAATACCAGCAGGGCAGCCACGGATGTGTTTCAGCAGCTCAGGGTGTGCTGTGCAGCTGCCCTCAGGAGCCAGGGCTTTGACAGAGCAGCAAACTGCACAAATATCCAACACCATCAGTGTTGGGGGACTCCTATCAGGCTGTTTGCTTATGCTGTTTGGTGACTATTCAAGTGTTATACCAAAAAAGGAACGTGACGGAATTTATTTTAGATTACAATGATACAATCTCAGGGTTTAGAAGCAACATAATTTAGGTCTGCCATGATTATTTTTTCCCCCCACTGCATCAGGTTCATTTGTTCACAACCACTGCTGCATTGTCCCTTCAGACAGGTCATTTTCCTGGCAGTCTGAAGAAGCAGGCACAGCTTACCCTGGTACAGTGACACAAGTCTCTGTGTTTAGCATTCCTGTGCCACACAGGACTTCCATTACAGTTGAAATTTGGGAACAATCAGTCTTTCCAGGCATCCAGAACAATTCTCTCGGTGCAGCTCAGCCTGCTGGAATCCTTAGACCCCTTGAAGTGTTAAATATCACCAGTGCTCAAACTTCCAGTGTTATATTCTGTGAGAAAGCAGCTTTACACTGTTGAAAATTAAAGCCATCCTGTTGGAATCCAGTCATTATCTGCCTAACAAACCAGAATACAGTGGCATCATCACTGCAGCACTGGGATATTTACCTGGAGAGGCTCCCACTAATAAGGTCTAATCACAGGTTTCAGCATCTTGCTGCTCAGAAACACTTCTGGGGTGTATAAACTACAGGGTATTGAGCAGTTTTCAGCTGTAACTTGAGCTTCCAGAAAGTCTTGGTTTTTTTTTTTTTAAAAAAAAAAAACCACATCAAATCCTTCGAGTTTGGAGGAGCCTTGTGCACATGTGCTGGGCAAGAATCAGATTTCTGCATTTTCAAGTGTAACAATTTAACTGTTAAACTCTGGCTCTCGAGTTTGAGAAGTTTGACCCAAGGCTTTCAGAAGTGCTGTTTGATCTTTGATGACTGTTGACAGGCAGCAGGACGAGAGGGTGGAGGGTCTTTAATCCATAATGATTTTCCTGAAGAGCAAATCTCAGTGTGGTATTAGAAGGGTTAAGGAGCCATCTGCTGGCAGCTCCAACAAATTGTGGAATTGCAGCAAAGCCAATAAAATTTCAATTACAAATTAATTATGTACAGTGCATTTAATTATCCATGGATTCAAACTGTCCATGGATAATTCAAATGAAGCACTTCCACAGGGGGATACACAGCCTGCTATGTATCTGCCAACAATTTAAATGAGATGCCAGTGGATTCTGGGTGTCTGGTCTGTCTTTAAAGTAGGAAACAGCCAGGCCCAAACACAGTGTGTTGAATTTGGTCATATTCAGTCATATTAATGTCTATCATCTGAGAAAAATCATAGATTCACAGACTGGTTTGAGTTGGGAGGGACCTTGGAAGTTCATCTCATCCCACCCCTTGCCACAGGCAGGGACACCTTCCACCTAGCCCAGGTTGCTTCCAAGCCCTGTCCAACCTGGCCTTGGACACTTCCAAGGATGGGGCAGCCACAGCTTCTCTGGGCAACAACTATATCCAGGCCACTTTCTACATTTAGATCTTTGCCTCAAAACAGAAAACACAGGGAATTCTCTCTCTAAGAGCTGAGATTGAGGATATTCATTATATTTCCACTTAGTGGGGAAATAAAGGGGACAAAAAAGATGACATGTATGACAATAGCAATTATTCTCCCTTAAAATGAGAACCTAGTCTGATGTAAAACTTCAGGCTGCATCTGAGAGGGCTGCTAACCACAGAAACCATCTCAGAGCCAAGCAAGGAATATCTGCACCTCCCTACCTGTGGCGAAAGGACATGATTCCCTTTGAAGTGCCCAGGCAGAGTTCAGCCTCTGCCAACAGCTTTTACAGACTTTATAACCACCTAGCCCGTCACATCCCACTGCAGCATCAGGACACACAGGCACTGCCCAGGCTCCCCAGGGCAGTGGGCACGGCCCCAAGGCTGCCAGAGCTCCGGGAGCGTTTGCGGTCGCTGGGGTGTCCTGGGCAGGGCCAGGAGCTGGACTCCGTAGTCCTTGTGGGTTCCCTCCAGCTCAGGATATTCTGATTCCACGAGAACACCTGTGTGGCTCCCCCAGGGATGATCCAACTGCATCGCCCACGCGAAGCAGAGACACCGCAAGGGGACTGATCTCTCTAGGAAGCAGAGGCACAGGAAAGGTGGCCCTTGTCAGCAGCCAGGCACTAAGAGGGTCAAAACCACGAAGTGTGGAGAAAGCACCCCAATAACGGGGGCGGTAGCGAGTGCACACAGTGTGTATGTCATCGTGAGCAGGCAGCAACCACCCAGCTCAAACCTCGCCGGGGGGAAAGGCAGGATTCAAGGAGAACAGTCTCCCACTGCCTCGTCTCCCTCCTGTCGTCCTCTCCAAGCAGGCACAGAGCAAGAGCGAAAAATGGTTGTTGTCTCACGTTTCAGGAGGTAAAAGTCAGCATCGGGAACATCAGAAAGCCCCAGCTGATAATCCATTCTTTAGCAGTGCCAGGTTCAGTACAGGGCTCTGAGTCAGAGCTCCCACATATCACATATCATTGTCTGTGCACAAAATGCAAATGCAGTTCTTTGAGAAACTGTGGGTTTCTTTCCACAACTTAAACTACACCTGTGTGCTTCTTTCCGAGTCTTAATCCCACCAAAAATATCACTTATCCCATCTCTGCCATATGATCTACCACCACATTACATTTTTTTCCCTCACTTGTCTCCAAGCCTGCTTACAGACACCCAGAGCAAACAGAATTCACCTGCATCTGCAGGTCATTAGGACTGGCTCACATTTTCCAAAGGTGTGGAAAATCCCTGAGCCCAAAGCTGGTGCACAGCTCACCCTCTCAAACTCTGCAGGTATAGAGCGATGTGTGGAGACTTGGGAACGTGCTAAGCACATCCCTGGAAATAGCTAAATAGGAGACAGGTGGAACAGCACCTGGCCTTAAAATGGCAGGTATTACCGCTGTACAATTTTAATCTGTCATTTATTTCCAGTTTGTGTGCTCAGTACTCTCCCAGAAGAAGTTACCCTTCAAGCTGTACAAGCAGAAGAACATTCAGAGAATTGCCTAGTCCACACACACACACCAGTTTCTGCAGTATTTTCCTATTATCTCTTATGATACCTTGGTTTTATTTTCTAAATGCTCATTACTAACAGTAAATATTTGCATTCCTGCCTTCCAACGTCAGAAAAAGCTCGATTCCTCTCAATGCACGGGAAAGACAGAGAGCAGTTGGAGATAGTCCAGAGGAGGCCACCAAGTTAATCAGAGGGGTGGAGCACCTCTGCTATGAGGAAAGGCTGGAAGAATTGGGACTGTTCAGCCCGGAGAAGAGAAGGCTCCAGGGTCACTTAACTGTGGCCTTCCAGGACCCGAAGGAGCTACAAGAAAGATGGAGAGGGACTATTTCCAAGGGCCTCGAGTGACAGGACACAAAGAATGGTTTCCCACTGCCAGAGGCCAGGGTTAGATGGGATATTGGGAAGGAATTCTTCCCTGGGAGGGTGGGGAGGCCCTGGCACAGGTTGCCCAGAGAAGCTGTGGCTGCCCCATCCCTGGAAGTGTCCAAGGCCAGGTTGGACGGGGCTTGGAGCAACCTGGGCTAGTGGAAGGTGTCCCTGCCCATGGCAGGGGGTGGGATGAGCTTTAAGGTCCCACCCAAACCCCAACTGTTCTCTGATTCTGTAATTCAGCTGCTGTGAACTTGGAGGTATCACTTGACATATTCTAGGACTGACAAGTTGCCACAAATAAAGCGTCACATTCTGCAGATGGCATTGTTTCCACTTCACCCCATCACCAGCACAGCAAACAAGTTTAACAGCCTCGTCTGCCATTCTTTTCCCCTGCCTCAAATCCGTTTTTACTGTGCAGACACGCACACTTGGTGCTTTTGAAACGCGTCCGTAAAAAAAAAAAAATGAACCGCGGTGCCGCGAAAAAACGATGTTCGCACCTTAATCCTTCCTGCGCTGTCAGTCAGACAGGAGCTCTGATGTACACGGCCTATCGATTTTGTCAGCTCCCTTCCTGGAAGCAGCAGTTTCAACTNCTCTCTCTCTCTCTCTCTCTCTCTCTCTCATTACCCGTTGGCTCCTCGAGCCATCACTTTTGTTGCTGAGCAAACTAACGCGGCTCCGAGAGCCACTGGGAAGCGATTAAAGTTTGGCAGCAGAACGTCTAAACCACGGGCGTTTCTATAGCAATGGGGAGGAGTGCAGGATGTGGAGAAGCCTGTAGCATTGCTGCCATCCTGCTGTGAACCAGGGGTATAGTGCCTCCAACTTTGGAGCCGGAGAACCCGCGGGCAGACACCCCCCCTCCAAACGTTAACAGCTCCTGTGTTCATTCCTGGGCTAACTGCCATTTAAACACTGGGTTTTCAACCAGACCACTGCACACCAGCCAACTGTGCTTGAAGATTAGTACCCTCACCTCTCATGCTACAGCGATGTCTCGCCTGGCTCTCCATCCTGTTCGCCCTTGGAAAGCCAGGGTGGGATCCCACAGTCAGCCTAAAGCTGCTGGTGGGCCATCATTTGCCTCTCAACTCCAGACCCAGGCTTCCCTTTGCAGAACCGCGGCTGAACTGGGGTTGAGAAACGAAAGATAAGCGTGGCAGACAAAATGAGCCATTTTGGGGTGGGTTCCTAATGTCAATTCCCAGCCAGAAAGGGTTTGCCTTGCCAAGGCTGCTGAGCAGAGCCAGTGCTTATCCAGTGAGCCATGCTGAACACCCCTGGAAAGAAATAAACCAGGCTAATTGAACTGCTGAAATACGGATTCGAAAGCATCGTGATGGGCTCCCGGGTATGGAACTGGAGCCATTTTAATCAACGTCCTGCCTTCTCTCCCCCGTTTTCTCTCAGGTGGGAAAAGAATTGCAGCCTTCAGTCGTGTGGATTGGAGACACAGAGAAAATGTTTTCTAAAGCAGCACCGAAGGGAGAGGAAGAGGTGAGTGGCTCCTTTATTTCAGCGCAGATAATTTCTCCTGTTGCATTACATCCCACACAAAGGGACAAGTGAATTTCTCAGCTTAGCACATACCGCTATGACCAGACCTGCCAAAGCTTGCTTGATAATACCTCGTCTCACTAACACTTTTTTTTCCCCCCGTCTTTTCAGAGAGTCTTGTGACTTCTGAAGAACCCCCAAGAGGTCACATTTCTCTCCTCCACCTATCCTTGCTTTATTTAAAAATAGTCCAGTTACTGCTCATCAGTGTACTGAAAAGTAAGAGAGAATAATGGAGAATTTCAAAATATGAGGCAAGAAGCTAAAAGTCAAGATGAGCTTAAATTGTTCAGCTCTATTAATTTGAGAAATTGGATGGAGCCAAAGTGAACAATAAAGTAACAAGGATAAATTTCCACTGCAAAAACAAAGAACCTGTATTAAATAGCTACATTTACAGATTATTTCCTTTGGGCTCCCCACTAGAAAGAAAATTAAACCACTGCCCAGTAGTCACAGCAACAAACCCACCACAGCAGGGAGCGATTCACCCAGAGTCCCGATTGGATTCCTGTTGCCTGCAAAATATTTTGCTTTTAGAGCTCCATGAAAAATTGAAGCTTTTTTCTTAGGGTGAGTCCTGTACATTGAGGCTGTGGGGTGGTCACAAGCCTGTGTTTTGGAAGGACAACAGAGTGTCACCTTGGACGAGGCTGTTCCTCCTGCAAGGGCTGTATGAGGGGATGGGTGTGCAATGCCTGATGCCCTCAGGGGTCCCCACAACGAGAGGGAGCCTTTCTCCTGGGCTCAAACCTTTGCACCAAGTACAGATGGGGATTAAATTTAAGATTAGGGGCCAAAGATGGCCGGGGGTACTCATGATCCTTTTCATGATTGTGGGAAAAACTTCTTATCCCGCCCACCTCAGAGTCCAGGGTGTCACCTGTGGCCCTGCTATCATGTCCCAGGACCTGCAGGTGCTTAACAAAAGGTCTCTTGCCTTGGTGGGAGTGGATGGCTCCAGGCTTGGAGTCACTCATGTCCAAACATCCACGGCATAACCAATATTTGGAGGGAGCATGAAACTGGAGGGACAGGCAGAGGTAACTGGCAGTCTGGGGAAACCTCCTTAGGAGCACTAGGAGTTTGGAGAATCCTAGAATGGCTTGGGGTGAAGGGACCTTAAAGCACATCCAGCTCCACCCCCTGCCATGGGCAGGGACACCTTCCACTATTCCAGGTTGCTCCGAGCCCTGTCCAAGATGAGCTGAGTTCAGCCCTCAGAAGCCAAAGCGAGTGTCAGTCACTTTGCTCCTCCCAGTGTGGCACATCTGCCACCGCGGCTGAGAGCCCGGTACAAAGCCTTCCATCCGTCCAAAACTCGCTGGAAATGGAGCCTGTCTCCAGGTTCTCCCCAAAGGATGCAAACCAGATAAGAATATCAAACACATTGTGGTAAACCCAGCTGCCAAGGATGACGTGCAGTTCAGCCACTCCCAGATAAACAGGAGGGTCACCTCCACAATTCACCCCACTCTCCTCCACGTACAACTTTAAGATTCCTATGAGCTGATCAACAAGTGTGGTAACCAACTCCAGATCAGAAGGAACCCATAAATATGTCACCCAGAAAACAAAAAGTTACAATTGCTGAGGATTAGGACTTTTTTTCCCCACACCTAAGAGTGAAACAGGAGTCAGCCAATAGTTTTAAAAATTCCCTGTGTCTCCCACTAGAGGCAGGATTTATTCCAGAAGAAAACATACTGCAAGCCCAGAAAACACCAGGTCTCACTTGAAGCAACTATTATCTTCTATCAGCCATTGCAGTGAGATGGGATTCCTCTATACACACACACACCCAAACCATAAAATAATTTGATGATTCTAACTATTCTATCCATACTGATGCCTTGGAGAGCCTTTGTACTTTCTTCCAATACACAGGAACATAAGGAAAGCCTGAACCTCTAAGTAGCAACAGGTATATAAGTCACAGACAGTAATTTGACCAGTAATAAAAAGTGTTAAAAATGAAGGAAATCCACATTTCAGTCATTGCTGTGGCCAGATCTCTCTGATAGAGCAAAGGTGGCAATGTTGGCTAAAACTGCTAAGGTAGACATGTAGCAGCAGCTCTACCCAAGAAACTTGTGGGATTTCTTGTTGATGTCCCTATTTTCCATCCTCTGTAGCTTTCCCTCCAAAGAGCAGAGCTTTTCCTCCTTTTTCCTGCTGTCTGTCAGTGCAGGCAACAGAAAAATTGCAAAGAAAAACTGTACTTACAATGTAAATTATTGCTTCTCAACTGAGAGGGTTTGCAGGACACAGTTGCTTCCTTATTAATGATAAGGAAGACTGATCTGATATGGAAGTTCTAGTTTTTCAGGGAGCTGCCTCCTATATTGTCAAATATATTTATAAATAAATAAATCATAAGGCGATCTAGAGAGCAAAGTTCTCAAGTGAGTGTTGGTGACTTGCATGTTAAGCCTCATTTTTGAAAAAGAGTCTTCCAAGTCCTTGGGCTTCTCAGCTGCACGATCCTCACCCAGTTATTCACTTACACCTTTCTTTGATTAGGCTTCTCCAACCACTATTCACTTGAACATTATCAAATATAACTATCCAGTAACAAGTTTTGCTCAATACTCCTCAGTTCTGTATATGTAGTAGGCATATACATGTTATGAAGTCAGGTAGTAATTTATGGCAAAGAACTGGTGTTCTCAGGGCCCCAGCAAGTTAGAAAACACTGCAAAAATGGGAGAGTTTATTTTCCCCATTTAAACCACAGGTAGGGGTCAGGAAACCCTAACCTCCAGGAGCTGGGAGGATTACAGACTAAGTTACAATTTTTCTACCTGTTAAGGTTCCTCAGCTGTGCAGGTCCCTGCAATATTCCTCCTTGAAATGGAAATGAGGATTTCCTTCTTTAAATGAGTTGTTTCCCTTCCTGCCTTTCAACTGCACGACCACCCACAAAAGTGCATCCGAAATCAAGGGCTCACCCGACTTGGAGAAGGCAGGATTCCCCCACTTGGGTTGATACCTGCTCTGCTTATGCCAAATGCAACTAAGAGTGCTAAAGAAACCCCAAAGCCTGGTGTGGGCAGCGCGTGCAACTCCACCTCTGACTCCGAGCTCTCACGGCCGGTAACACCTCTTTCCTCCTTGTATTTACACGCCCAAACTGAAGATGGACTCCAAGCGCCTGGGGAAGATGCTGCCCCAGTTCCTCAAGGCTCTGAAAGCAAAGGACAGAGTGCTGGTGGTGGGAACCACCGCCCGGCCCTTCGAGGCCAATATTGGCCCTTTCTGCAAAGTTTACCAGAAGATCATCCTGATCCCTAGACCTGACTACATGTCGAGATTTGGCAAGTATCTCAAGTCATCCTGGTGGTTACTGCTACTGTTTAAAATCCATGCTTATTTTGTCTGGTTATCTTCAGAACTGACCTTAAACTCAAGTCATACCCCTGGCTGCACCTCAGTTCCTGAGGATTTAGGTTTAAATCAATACAGTCTACCCCAAAGAGGAAATAATAAAAGTGGAGTTTCGGAGAAGAGTTTAAAACACTGTTCAGCAGTGATTAACATTTTTTCCACGAGTTTAGAGTGCACCAAGTTCAGCCCGAGCTGGTTTTCCACTGTATGAAGGAGAAGATCCTATTTTAGCACACATTTTCTATTTTAAGCCTTTGTTTCCCTC
>VXAY01007498.1:87085-108798 GCA_013399855.1 Oxyruncus cristatus | reverse complement strand
CCAGGAATTCTGAATTTCTGTTTCCATACTCTCAACAACAGACTTCTGGGCCTCTCCAAAACAGACCCATGTCTGGAAGGCTAAATTTTGTCACTATCAAATTCCATTTTTTTGTGCTTACAGATCACAAGAAAACTCGTAGAGGCATCCAAGATTTTGCATGTCTGGTCTATCAAATGTTCAGTGATAGACAGGCCCTCCCAAGTTCTGACAAATTCACTAAGTGCCCCATCTGCTGAGACTCAAAGCTTGTAGGAAAAATAGTGGCCTCTATTAGACCAATTTACAGAGCAAGAAAAAGAAGAACTTCTAGAAATGCAAATTGGATTTCAGATTTTAATCACCCTCAAGTCCGCAATAGCTCAGTATTGACTAGGAAGAAATGCTTCAAATTAAGCTTAATAATATGAATCAATTACGACTTGAAAAATGGTAGTTTGTCCACATCCTTCACAAGTGACTGGTGGAAGGGCTTTTGTTCCCAGAAATACAGGGGTTTTTTTCCTGTGGTTTAACCACTGATATCATGTGGTTTAATACACTTTTCTGAGTAAGAAGCACTTTAGACTAAACTTAAACAGCCCTTCTGCTCATAATGGATGAAAGCTTTTGGGCTATTCAGAATGACAACTAAACTTCAAGTTAGGACTCTCAGTGATGCATTTCTAGTGTAAGTATCCCACATTTAGGAAAACACACTCCCTTCATGCCACTGCCGTGACAGATCCTGTCACCAGGGGAAAAACAGAGTAAAGGAAAACACATTTGATTCAGGGACATGGTTTCACAGCTGTACCTTGACCACAACATTGTTCTGTCCTCACAGTCCTCCCTGTTGCAAAAATCCTACAAATACATAGTGCAGTCCAGTTCCATCCTGCATTTCACAGAGACAGCAAAGGTTCTGAGGTGATGCACGTTTGGGCAAGCTCAAGGCAGGGTCTTTGGCTGCCCAGCACACTGTAAATCTCTCCCTGGCTAACTCATTTTCCTAGTGTGGATGGGAAATGGTCTCTAAGCAAGAGAACACGTGTTTCATGTTGGGTTACAGCTCTGATAAATTGCTGACAGATAAGGGACATGAATAAAACCTAGAGAAGGAGGTGATAACAGCTGAATTTAGCTGTGTTCAGTTCAGGGCACTGAACGTTCTGGGAGTCTCAACACTAATTTGGAGTCAAAAGAAGAGCCAGATAAAGGGATTTAAACTGCACACCTAAGAATGCCCCAAAAAGTTAACTTGTGGCACTATAAAGCAGATTAAACTTGTAGCCTTAATTGTGACGTTGCCCCATTTAAGACAAGTGCCTGGCTTGTTCTTTAGCTCCAGCCTTCCCTGAAGTTCAATGGAAATATGATCCTCACCTTACAATCCTGTCAATTTTCAGTGCCCGACACCCAATTTGAGAAGAAACTTGTTTTGACAGAAAAATAATGACATGACAGATACTCGTAGCCCCAGTGCACAGCTACCTGTCTGCTACAACCCTCCCTTTTGTTACGGCCACAGTGCTCCAATCTAGGCTCGGTGGAAACAGTAAACACATAATGAAAATCATTAAACTGGAAGATTCACACTCCTATACTGATTTCTTGCTATTAATCACCCAGCAAGTCAGTGCCTTGTACTACACAGGATCCTGCCTGCACCGGGGGCTGCAGCACACAATATATATATATATGGCCACATACAAGCGGTGCTTGGTGTTGTGTGCATCAATTCCTCTTTTATGAATTACTGATTCAGCCAATATTTATTGAGCACCAAGGTAATTCAAGTGGAAGACCACAATTTGCTTGAGTGAAAAATGTAGTGCAGGGCTGTCAATAGTTATGGGCACGAGTCCGTGGTATCGACATTGCAGTCGAAGGGAGGATAAAGCAGGTTTGCTCCAGCACAACTGCTCCAGCACCATTAACCTCCCACCCAGCATTTTCAGACTACATAGCAGTATTCAAGCACTCAATATTCCTAATTATTAATAATTCTTATAATTCCTAATAATTCTTTTTTTTCCCCACATGTTCACATATAATGCTTTAAAGAAGAGCCTGGGGAGATGGCATCAGAGTTTTACTGAAGTTTCTCTGAAGCAGACCCTTACTTTACATTGAGTAAACCAAAAGATGGTAGTATTCCTATTTGTCTGGAAGCAAAATCTCAGCCACTTCACAACCATTAAGGAAATCTTCATGTCACAGAGGTTCACAGATAGAAGTCCCTTAAAAGGTTCACCTTTTAAGTAACAAGCAAAATGCCAAACATAGAAATTTACACCTGGCCCTTGCAACAGGGGCCTGCAGAACTGGGAGCCTTTGGTTTCCAAAGGACACATGGAGTCCCCATAGCACCCTTCAGTCCAGCAGGAGCAACCTGTGATCAGGGTCAGGGAAATAAAAACAGGCTGTGAATAAAGGTAATTAATTCTGCACATCCAAATTGGAACACTCTGGACAAGTTCTGTGTGCACACACAGGCACCTGTAAGTAGTTCTATCTTTACATACACATCCACCTCACTTTATGTGCCTTTAATGACTTTCTGAAAACTACTGACTGGTAGCCAACAAATAATCAGTAGTGGTTTAAGAACACATGTTCCTGAAAGCCTCTGTGCTACAAAACCAGAATAAACAGCTAACAAGAACAATTTGAATCTTGGCTTTCCTGACTGATGGCCCTTGCTTTCCTGTTCCAGTTTCAAAAAAAATCAAAAGGGATTACACTCCTGCTTTCCTTAACTTCATGTCTTTGACATTCTCTGTTTTCCCATGCCCTGATGAGCAGCTTTATGGAAGCACTTTATCCTGCAGAACGGTGGAGCCTTCTCCAGCTTGGAGAACCTGAGCTGCCTGGCCCAGGTGTCCGACGGCTTCACCCAGGGACACATCCTGGACGTGGTACAGACTGTCCTGAGCGAGCTGAGGCTCCTGCAGATGCCCAGGAAGCCACTGCGGACTGAGGAGTTTGCAACTTCTCTGGCCAGACACACCCCAGTGTACAAAGAGGAGCAGGAAACGTTTGAGGTGACTTTCAGAGCTCTGTTGATTGTCCTTTATCATCCCATGCCATGTCCTCACCCAGCCACACCAGATGTGGAGACCTGGCTCATTCTGCACATCGCTATTTGAATGATGATGGATGGCTCAAGGGCACCAGACACCCAACTGCCCCAGTCTGGGATGGGCACAACCACTAGTTGTTGTGGCAGCACACCTGGAATACCGCTTTGGTGACCCTGCTGCTGGCACCCAGCTCAAACTGGGCAGAGAGCACAGATAAATCACACAGGTGCCATTAGCACCATGCCCTGGTCCTTCTCCTGTCAGGGCTGAGGTGTTCACAGCAAGCCTGGGTACAACACCTCAAGAAGGCAAAACCCCTGGACGTGCAGCATCTCCAGGGTGTTCCACACAGGGACGGAGATCCAAGTCCTACTCTGAAACCATTTCAAACAAGAATTTTCCTACAGGAGTTTTCATTTCAGGGTTTAAAAGAATTGGTTTCTGCCCTCAGAGTTATAAAACCCTGAAGACAAAACCTAGTGCATTTGAGGTGTATTATATTCACTGGCACAGCTTGGCCCAGAGAAGCTGTGGCTGCCCCATCCCTGAAAGTGTCCAAGGCCAGGTTGGACGGGGCTTGGAGCAACCTGGGCTGGTGGAAGGTGTCCCTGCCCATGGCAGGGGGTTGGAAATAGATGATCTTCAAAGTCCCTTCTAACCCAAACCATTCTGTGGCTCTGTGATTCTACACATACCTCAAATATAACTGGATCACCCTGCAGACAGCTCCTTTTTCCACACGAAGAAGCCATGATTTCTCTTACTTTCCCCAGACTAGGATTATCTTTATGGAGTGATGAGCTCTGCTTTCACTGTATTGCTTTTGGTTTTCCTGTGGATGGGAACAGTTTATCAGGCTTAAGTCCAGGTCTATAATTCATTTACAGTAGTGACTTTAGTGTAGTTTAGGGGCAGCTGAGCTGGACTTGAACAAGCTGGTGGTGTGCAACACTCACAGCACTGACTCCCCAGAAAAATGGCACAATGCTTGACTGAGGCCCCTCAAGCCTCCTAAACACTAGTAAAAGCCTGGGGCTCTGAACAGAAAACCCTGCTGTGCATCAAGGAACTGCAAGCAGCCCACACCAGGGGCTTTAAATGGGACAGGACCCACACTGCAGCCAGGAGACCCCAAAAGAGCTTTCCCAGTCCCATATCTCCCATAACTTCTACCCAGACCCACTTATAAACCCTCCGTTTTTCCTGGCTGAAAGGTTTCCTCGTCCTGCTGCTCCCTGGATCCCCTCTGGGCTGGAATCCCCACAGCACGTCACACAACAAACAAGATGCGTTTTCCAAAATCTTTGTCCCAGGCTTCTTCCACTGCTGACCTAAGGACAGTGCATGTTCCTCCCAGCCCTGCTGAATACTTTCCCATCTCCATTTGGAGCCATTTGGCTCACTCCACGCAGGCAGCATTTGTGATATTTGGCAAACTACTCTACCCCCCCTTCATGCTTCCTATCTAAACCAGTATCCTTCCTCAGGGAAAGGCTAATGGTTCAGTGCAGCAGGAAAGGAAAAAAAAAAAAAATACTCTATCATTCCCAGCTCCAAGTAGTAATCCATTTGTACCCTGAAACGTGAGAGCAAGTATTTAGGCCGAGTTTAACTTGAAAATACTAACCCACCTCCTACAAATGTGCCTGTTCTGTACAGCACGAAGCGTACAGGCAGCGCTTCATTCTGAACAGGGCTAAAGGGATGCTGTCCTCGGTGTCCCAGGGCAATCCTCTCCCTGCATTAATTAGAGCCCTCCAGAAAGTATTTCCTTTCATCTTTTGGAATTTTGATTCCCTTAAAATGTCACGGAACCTTGCCCCAGCACCTGTGAGGAGGAAGGGGGTTGTCAAAATGGCCTCGTGCATTAATTAACTCCAACATCTCCACCTCTCCTCACACGGAAGCCCCTCTTCCCAAGCTTCTAATCGCTGCCATTCCTGGACCTTTTCCCTTGCTTTGCCTCGTCCCTTATTGAAGTGGGGCAGCTAAAACACTGCACTCAAAGTGAAGATTAGCCCTGTGATGAATCTTTGATTCCTTTTCCCTGGAAGCATGAATCTCCCTGTTTGACATTTATATTCGGCCAGTGTTCCAAAATGAATATAAATAATGCAAAATTTGTGTTAATGTGATTTCTTCATTCCATTTACTCAGATTTCTGGCCCAATTATACATCCACATTTTTTGAAATTATAAATTAGTGCACCAGGGTGGTTGATACAAATCTTTACACAGAAATAATTGTAGTCCTGGAGAGGCAGAGCCAACTACCACACTAGTTCTGCCTGGCAGTGGCTGGAACAAAATCACAGGATGATTTGGGCTGGAAGGGACCTGAAAGCTCACCCAGTCCCACCCCCTGCCATGGGCAGGGACATCTTCCACCAGACCAGGTTGCTCCAAGCCCCGTCTGACCTGACCTTGGACACTTCCAGGGGTGTGGTGTCCACAACCTCTCTGGTCAATGCTTATATCACTTAAAAATACATGAGAAAATCCATTCCAGAGACTGTGGACATCATCCCTCAGACAAGCAAACATCTTAACTCTGATCACTCACCCACTGCCAGTAACTCAGTAACATCCTCGCTTCAGATGTGAATGGTAAACCTACTTTTATTTTAGCCACATCTGAGGAGCTGATTTCATTTATCTCATGTGGCAGTTCCACCAGCTAAGGAGTCAAAAGCAGCCTGTTGGATGCCAGCAGGCAGGTTAGTTTTGTGCATCGAAATGTGTGCCCAAAAGAATTGGGAAGAGAACAAGAAAAGACATCACAAGTCTCGAGGCTCCTCCTACCACCTGCAGCAGAGCCCTTGGTCGGTGACCCAGAGCTGGCAGCAAGATGCACCCACCAAACAGCACTTTCCACCACACCAAGCCCCCAGAAAGCTGTTGGCCAGGTTTTCTTACTTTCTTACTCTCTCCACCTCCACTTAAAGTCTGGAGAATGTTGTACCCAGGACAACAGAACTGGAGGCAAAAATCAGATTTGTATGGCCCCATGGTCTGTCAGACAGGAGGCCAGAGACACCGCTGGGTTCTGATTCCTTCCCCCAGCTACTGCTGGGCAAGTTCTTTCATCCCAAAAGTCACAGTCGCCACCTGCTCACAGGAAGGACCAGAAGCAGCCTCCTCCAAAGTGTCCCTGCTCCATCCCATCCCAGCTCTCTGTGTTCTCCTGGCACAGCAGTGGCTTGGCCCAAGACCATCTTTAAGACAGCAACATTTAATTGCCCAGACCACTGCACTGAGGGCCCAGGGGTTCCTCCCCAGCACCATCCATGCCACCATCTACATGTGGACACACAAGAAGTGGGATGATGGTTTTATCAGTGGGGACAGGGTTTTTGGAGCAGGGGTGCTCAGCTAATCCTGATAATTAGGGCAGAGGTGGCAGTGTTAGGGCTGCCCAGAAGCCAGCTGGACACCTGCTGACAGTATTAAAGCTGCAGGGTGCCCATCATCAGCCCTTCCTGGAACCCAGAGGAAGCCTTTGAGAAGCCTGGCACCAAGAAGGAGTGTCTGAGGCCAGGAGAGGAACATGGGGTGTTTTCATCCCTCTACCCTTCCAGTACCTCCTCTCCCAACTGCTTCTCTTGCTGCAGCCTGTAACACACACTGGGCAAGTGGACAAGGCAAATCCCTACAGGTTGCCTTGCCAGGCTTGAGCTGGAGGCAGTATTTTGGATGGGTCACACAGAAAAGGCCACATTTACAGGATGCCACATTTGTAGGGAGGATGAAGATGGCAAGGGCCCAAGTGAAGGGCAGAGGAGACACAGCTGTGGCATTAAATAGTGGCCTGTGGTCAAGAAGGAAGGCATTTATCCATCATGCCAACACCTGGTGGCATTTTCATCTCTGGTGTAGGCAGGACTTTCTTCTGACAAAGGTTCCTGTACAGGAGAAGAGTAATTCCTACCCACTGCTAACTTTAAAGCATCACCTTCTCCTTCACTTCACATCATTTTCACATGGCCTAGGGTTGCCTCATTGACATTACAGTCCAGGAGCTTGGCAAGTTTGCAGAGCAACTCTACCAAAACCATTTACAAGTCACAGGCCCGTGAACAGGCATCTGAAAGCAATAAACAGGTTTTTAATGTTCAGGGTTTGTTTTGCTTCTTGAGCTCCCTCACTGAAATCACAACTGTCTGGATCGATTTGCAGAGCCACGAGAAGTGTGTGATCTGGCTGTTGCCAAGTTCAGAGCAGAGGGAGTTTTGACAGGAGCTGTATTCCCTGGAAATAGGGTTGATCGTGGAAGTTCTAACATTTCCATAACTGCAGCAACACAAATGGCCCAGCTAAGTACTGCTGTTAATGAGACTTGGTTCCATCAGCTGCTGAACTTCTTGGAACAATAATGTTCTCAGGAGATCTGAGGATTTAATTTCAGAATCACAAGCCAGCAACCATTTTAAGAGATTTGGGTTTTTTAAGGAATGCTCCATTATATCAGTATAAAACATTTAAGTTTTTTGGTTGGTTGGTTTTGGTTTTTTGGTTGGTGTTTTTTTGTTTTGTTTGTTTTGTTTGTTTTGGGTTTTTTTGTTTGGTTGGTTGGGGTTTTTTTGGTTTTTTTTTTTTAATTAAAACATTCACATGCTTTTTGATTCTCCAGGCTTGGTATGCCAAGACACCGCTGGGGAGAGCCTGGAGCACAGCACTGGCAGAAAGGGAAGCTGAAGGTGGAAAAGAAAAGAAAGGAAAAGGGAAAAAGTAACTTAAGATTTTTGCCTCTGGCAACACTAGTCACAGCTCTACTTCACTGGGAAGGGGAAGACATTAGGAAAGCAGACACGGAAGAATAAAGCACCTCAAGTTATAGGTATTCCAGGAAAGAAAATTCCTTTCTGAATGGATTTTAAAGTGTTTAAAAAAATCCAAAGAGACATGAATGTGACATGTAGCTCTCAGAGGGTAAGGAGTTAATGACCACTGACTTCTCAAGCATTATTTATTCTACGAGATTTTAGGGGGCAGGAGGGTTCATTACTCAGGACTGTAACATGCCATCAACTTTTAGGCTACACTCATTTATTTCAGCAAGTAACTCTCCTTAAAAATTGATGTCACATTAATGTCTTTCATTACTTTAATATCCTATATGCTTTATAAAACTAACTGCTTTCCGTATCTGTGGGTCTAACGCATTACAGTTCCCAATAAAACTATTACAGCTGTAAAGACTGCTTTTTAATTGGGATGGATTAGGAGACACTTGATGTAGCCTACCACAAGCTGGATATTTACACAGCTGCACGAGGACCAGCACTTTCACCTTTTCGTGCCTTAGCATGGAAAAACTCATATTTGGGGGTGTTAGCAGAGAACATGAATAAGCAGAACAAAAGCCAAGTTCATTTAGGTGGAGTTCCTGAGAATCTATTTTTCCTATAGAAGACAACGCCTAGTTATCTTGTTTGCAATGTATTTGTTGCTTAATGTACACCTTGTCTGCTCACAAATCAGCAATTTTTGAAGCAACCTCTTTACAAACAGTACTCAGGGCATCCTAAAGCTTTGGAAAACCCTACATGACACTGATGGAGGCAGCACCACCTTTATGTCAAGCACAAGGTCACATTCACCAGGATCTTCTATAGATAAGAGCCACAAATCCCTGTTTTCACCCCTGTGTGGACCTGACAACAGATAATTAGCAGTACCTGGAAACACAAGGCCCACCATCCCCAGGGAGTCAAGGACCTCTCCGTGCCCATATGGACAGGCTGGGAGGTACAAGGTGGGCAGCACCACTCTAGGAAGCTGCTGGGAAGGGGATGGCATTGACCCTCTCCTACTACTCCCGAGAGGAAATCCAATGGAAAAAGACGCCCCTGGAAACAAATGTCTGAGCAAAGAGGCCTGGGGGGATTCCTAGAAGTAACTAACTGCACAGAACACAATTCAAGCACTCGTATCATTGCACACAGTCGAGGGATCTGGATGGGGTCTGGTTAATAAAGGGAATTTTCTCCCTGTGGGAAGAAGAGGCTGCCATGCTATCCCAGCACGTGGGACAGAGCCACCCCAGTCTGGGCTTTCTGTGGTCCTCTGGTTGAATGTTGCTTTCTAGCACAGGGTTCCCTATGATTTCACCCTTCCAACCTCGAGGCTGCCTCTCCAGCCCTGCCAAGGAGACCCAAGTGACAAGAGAGGAAATGCTGGTCACATCTCCTCTGTGCAAGTCCTCAAGGTGTTTTTGGCACACACTAGTTCTTCTGCAGCCATCCCAGCAGTAAAACAGCTGCTGGAGTCCCCACACAAGGGACTCCATGACCTGCCAGCCCCTGGATTTAATCACTTGCCACAGAGCAGCCACAAACTTTGGCTTTCCTTCCCTTATTCTTCCCTAGCAGACACTTGCTTGGGGCGGGCTACTGCTCCCCAGATTTTGCAGCACATCCCAGTTTTATAAAACAAGGTACTTTTGACTTCATCCTTGAGGAGAAAAGCCAGGCTCTCCACAGAGGAGGCAGGGTTTGTGTTACAAAGCCTCATCTCTGCTCTCATCCACGAGGAAACTAATTTGGATAATTCTGTCCTCAATCTTGCCGACAGTGGAACACTCCTCTGCACGACAGCGCTGACAGCACGACGTGATGTGATGAAAAGGCCACATTTAGGTGGGACGTAAGCAAGCCCATTAATTCATATTTCAGCAGGCTCAGGGCAATCTCAGTAGCAGAGTAATGCACTGGCTGGCACCATCCATCTCCAGGGCACGACTCCGACCCTCGGGAGGGATGCTGAGCCTCCTGCCGTCCCAGGCGTGCTCCCAGGGCACAGACCTGCAGCTTTCCTCCCCTGCTCACCAGTGTATGGGAAAAAGCACTGAGCTCTTTATCCTGTGGGCGTAGCTTCCAATGGTTGGTGCTTGCAGAGTAAACTGCATTTCTTTTTTTTCCCCATGGAGATCTGGAAGCCACGGCTGGGGGGACCTGCAAAAACCTCTGTGGGTGCAAGAGGTGACAAAGACTCAATAAAGGATGGTGAGGCAACCTGGGATAGAGGAAGGTGCCCCTGCCCATGGCAGGGGGTTGGAATGATGTGACCTTCAAGGTCCTTTCCAACCCAAATCCCAATACCATTCTGGGTTTCTGTATAGCAGAAAAACCTCTGCCCTCTGTAGTTGCCAAGCCCTCGATTTCCTTAGGAGAATCCTTTCACAGGGATCTAGAGGGAAGAATGAGGAGCAATTTTAATGCTATTTATAATTACTATAACAGAAAGTGCAGCTACTTGAAAAATGAAGGAGCTGCATCAAGCAGAGCCAACACACAGTAATTTCAGTGTCAGTGGCTGAATTACTCCATTAAGTGGCCCTGGGTGGATCTCCAACACCAGTCCCACTGTGAGACTGAGCAGGGCTCCACAGGAACAACTCTAGAGATGCTCCTCCAGCATCTCCACACAAAGTTCTTTCACCGTGGAAAGAGAGAAAAGAAGAGTGTGGCTTTGCTAAGGCCAGCACAGGGCAACTCCACTCTGCTCTCCAGCCACAGCAGCCCCAGAATCTGACGGAGGAGGAAAATCCCCTTGGCTACACCCTGACCCCTACTTACTTTCCAACAAGAGGTGAGTTTTGAGGGACAGCAGAAAGGGAGGACAGGCTGCTTTACCTCCTGGTGGGAGGTAATCCAGCAGCACCAGCAAAGTTGAGAGAAGAAGCTGTCATGCTCATTTATATATGTAAGTGATCTAGAGAATTACCAGCTAAATTATTGAAATGTCCCATTACTATGAAATTACTGGGCATTCGTTGTAAGAACAGTCATAATACAGTGACTAATTTGGTATTAATGTGAATGTCAGCGTTTCATTGCAGTTATTTTGTACTTCATCATAATATAATTTACCAATAAATTAATTGGCTTAATTGCTTCCTCCAAACCCAGGAGAACTACATATGACATGACTTTTTAAAAGTCTTCATGCTCAGTTCCCATCTTCCTGCTTTAACCACACCAAGCAGGAACCCCCTTTGAAACACCTGGAAGAGGGGCATCACCTCCACACCACCCTACAGCCAACCACCCAGGGAAGAGCCACACCAGTCTCTCGGCAGACCCCTGGCACCACTCCTGTTGGCATCCAGGCAGGAGACACGTCTCCCTGCTGGCAGTGAGCTCCCAGGGATGCAGCTGCTGTGCAGTCAGCGCTTCCACAACGTGCCTGGGGTATTATTAGGTCCCTGGCTCACGCCAAAGCCCTTTAATCAGCCACTGCAGCTCCCATGAACAGCGGTGCCAGCCCTTGGCTCTGATCCCTGCCAGCTCTTCATGAGCCACTCTGCCTCCTCGCCCGTACCAATTTAGAGACTGGGAGTGCCCCTGCCCACCTGAAAGCCGACTCCTCCAGCACCAAAACTCTCCGGCAACAACAGTGGGTCTCCCAGAGCTCCCACCCTCCTCTCCCCAGGAGCTCGGGAAAAGTTTATTGCTCTTTTCTTCTCCAAGAGACGGGGGAAAGCTCCGTCGAGAGCACAGTGGGCAAGGGCAGCTATTTCCTCCTGTTTCTCGATTCAAATGGATTTTAATAAGTGAAGAGTCTTCTGCGAAGTGCTGGGAACAGACTGCACTGCGCTCAGCGCTTTGGCGAGTGCTCCCCCACCGCCAGCGACAGGATCAGCCTGACTGCAAAATGCCCCTAAATCTTTACTTTTGCTGACTTTCCCTGCTCCTGGACAGTCTGCATCACGCCAGGCTGGCAGACAGACCAGCTCCAGGTGGGAACAACCCAAGGGAATACATCTCCTTCCAGCACACCCTCATTGAGACGAGTCCCAACCACACAGCACCTGTGGGAGCTTTATTATTTAAGTTGCCGTCAGATTTAAAAAAAAACAAGCCGACGTTTCTCAGCAAAACCCCCCAAATCCGGTAACACAAAGTGAAGCTGACTGTTCTATTAACTCCCATCCTGCATCAGCAATTTTCTAAAGTGTGGAAACATTATAATTGACTTTTCTGCTAGTAGCAAAATGTCATTTTTCCTTAGTACTCCCCAAGTCAGTAACGCATTTCAAAAATCTCCGACGCCACTACCACAACAGGACTTACAAATTAGCACATTTTTAGCTTTTCATTAAACACAATACCCCCCCAAAAAAAGAGAAAAGTCTCATCGTATTAGGGTTTCTCTCCTCATTATTGAAAGTACTGCGACTTTGGAACTTCGCGCAGCAAATTATAATGCGCTCAGCCTGGGTCCATTGTAAATCAGGGCTTCAAAAAAGGTGTCATGTAGTCGGGCCCTCTTCAAGCACTGAAAATATCGGAGTCTATTTGAAAACGCCCTCTGTACTTTCTCACTAGCCTTGCAAATCATCGCAGCACCGGGTAGAGCTCCCTTTTATTTTTTTTTTTTTTTTGCCTCGTGGCATCATACCATTTCTATTCCGACCAGAAAAGGAGGATTATTTCTTGCTAGGATTTAAAANAAAAGGGGGATTATTTCTCGACAGAATATAAAAAAAAAAAAAAAAAAAAAAAAAAAAAAAAAACCCACACACACAAAAAAAAACCACCACCACCATACCCTGCACCTAAGGTAACAAGCTGCACAGAATCCCCAAATCACTTCGGGCTCCTGTTCACAGTGTCCATGGGTCTGCCCTCCACAAGGAGAGGGGGTTTCTCCAGCCGGACCCTGGGATGCTCCAAGCCAGTGATGCTTTCCAGGGACCACCACTAACACTTGGTACAACCTGCACGGTGTCCCGCACGCCTCTGGCTAATTGCCAAAAGCTCCATGACAAAAGGATACTGCACTAGGAGGACACTTGGGAAAAGGGGCTCTTTCTTTCGCAGAGCAAACCAGCGCCAGCCCCTTTTGGGCTGCCACTGCCTCCTGCGAAAGCACCAAACGCAGCCGCGGTTGTTACAGCCCGCGGCTGGAGCCCCATTTCTTGGCACAGCAGAGAAAATAGAAGAGCATGTGCCAGCACGGGAGCAGGGAATGGCTTCCACTCCACTCCCAGATCCCCCAAACCAGGTGCCATCCCAGGGCAGGGCACTGCCAGGCTCTGCTCCCACACACCCTGCAGCCTTAAAGCCAAAGCACGGGAAACGCAAACCCTACACTTTTCCCCACTTTCTTAGTCCTCTGAAAAGTGACTTATCCTGTCCCTAATTTCTTTTGCACCTCTTCAAGCAAAACCAAAACCACACAGTTTCCTACAGCTCTGACTCTCCTTAAAAACGTTTATGTTTTAAGTTGCTCAAACTAACAACAACAACAAAAAAATTCATCATTAATGAGACAACTAAAGGCACCCAGAAGCAAAGGGGGAGAGAATCCCAGACTAGGGCTGTTCCCTTCCCAGGAGGGCAGCTCCGAGCCAGCAGCAAGGCAAAGGGCATTGCCCGACACCCTCTTCCCGCTCCCTTATTTAGGCTTTTGCCCCGCCGCACTTCCCCAGCCGGGAAAAGAGAACCAGGAGCAGAGCAGGGATTAATGGAAACTCGGGAAGGGGACGAAGGGGCTCACGGCACAGATAACTGCAGCACCGGAGCCCTAAACAAGCAACAGGACGCGACGAACCGGACCGAGGAGACCCCGCGGACGGGAACCAGGTACCAGCAACATGATAAAAAAAGACCCCCATAAGGAACTCACCTTCCCGTCCTTGAGCGGTCACAGCCTCTACAGGGATCTGTCCACGTGTAGGCACCACGAAGAAAAAGGAGGCGCTGCTGCTTCGCCTCTTATCACCCAGAAGTCCGGGGGAATCACCCGCAAATGGTGAACTCGGATCACCTGGAGGGCCTGAGCGGGACAAACCCCGCAGGTGCCGCGGGGCCGTCGCCCAAGCCGAGGGCAGGCGGGGGCACGGGGCGCTCAGGTGTTGCTCATCCTGCGTTTTCTCTCACAGGTGTCCCGGGTGAGGTCCCAGGGCCCGCCTCAGGCTGTCACAGCGTCTCAGCTGGGTCTAGCGCTGGGTAAAAGCCTTTCCTAGAGGTTTCCTTCCAAAATGTGCACTTCTGAGAGGAAAAACCATTACGATCGCAAGCGACCGAACTCCTGAGGGATGTGGGGATCTCTGCAGGGTCCCTGCTCGTGGAAAGAAGGAAAGGCCTTGTGATGAACAGCTGCGAGTGCAGCAGCCACCTGGGGCAAGGACCGACATTTCCATCCCAGGCACATCATTTTTTGTCCCAGCTCCAGGTGTTCTTGAATCGCACGAGGAGAAGTCACCACACCTGCCCACCCAAGGGCTCCTTAATGGAGTGGGATTTTGGCTTTCTAAGTAAAAATAACTCGAGATCAAACTCCGGGGAGAAAAAACCAAAACCAAACACACACACACAAAGAAAGAAAGAAAGAAACAAAAAGACAGAAGAGAGCGGGCTGAAACAAAAGGGGGAAAATAGCCAAGAAAAACGATTTGGAGAGCAATGAAAATCTACGTATCAGCCATTAAGACTGGATGGGGTATGATGGGCCAAGCCCTGGTGAAAGCCTGAGGAGAGGTTAAGGGCTGGGTGCAATCCTGTCCTCTCCTGAGGAGTGATTGGAGCAGTGAACAGGCCGGGAGATTAGCAGGAGGAGATGGGAATCATGCAAACGAGCTTGCGGCCAGCAAAGCCATTATCCCCGCTCCGCACAAAGTTTGGGAAGTTAAACCCGTAATTGTTCTAAACTAATGGTGCACTCAGGCGGCTCCATCCCAAATGCAGCCCCTCAGCTCCCAAAAAGCCTCTCAGGCAGCGAGGGGATGACGGGCAGGGAGAAATGCAGAGCAACCAGGCTGGGGAAGGGACTGGAGCACAAGTGCTGTGAGGAGAGGCTGAGGGAGCTGGGGTTGTTGAGCCTGGAGAAGAGAAGGCTCAGGGGAGACCTCATCGCTCTCTACAACTCCCTGACAGGAGGGTGTAGCCAGGTGGGGGTTGGTCTCTTCTCCCAGGAACCAGCAGTAGGACAAGAGGGCTCGGCCTTCAGCTGTGCCAGGGGAGGTTTAGGTTGGATATTAAAAAGAAATCCTTTACAGAGAGAGTAGTCAGCCATTGGAATGGGCTGCCCAGGGAAGTGGTGGATTCTCCATCCCTGGAGGTGTTTAAGATGAGGCTGGACGTGGCGCTGAGTGCCATAGTCTGGGAACCGCGGTGGTGGTGGATCGAGGGCTGGACTTGATGATCTCAGAGGGCCTTTCCAACCCATCTGATTCTATGATTCTGATTCTGTGCTAAAATGTGTCCAGCCAGCCTGAAATTTGGAGCCTTGGTGTGGTTGTTTCCAAGCCCGATGGAAGCCTGTGCTGGAGCAGCGTCCCCCCAGGGTAACCTGAAAACACGCGGCGGGGAACAGCCCTTCCTCTGCCACTGGGGTGAGTTGGAGGGTCACGGGTGTGGACACACATGGCCCCAGAACCTCCCCAGTCCTTACAGTGTCTTTTCTGGCCCACCCAGAGCCAGGGTCCTGCCCTGAGCCACCATTTCATTTTGGACTGACAAAGCCATCCCAGCTCCGTCACCACCACAAAGCTCTCAATTCGGGGATGTCCCTGACCTGTGATGACATCCCACCCCCACGGCCAGGGTGGGGTAGAGCTGAGGGAGGGCAGGGCCGGCAGCGGGTGACGTGCTGACAGCTCGGCGGGGTGATGGATGGCCCAGGTGCCGCAGCCGGGCCCCGAGAACCGGCTGCCTCATCCCAACCTGTAATTTCCGAGGCGGCCTTTCCAGCCCGTGCCCCAAAAGTGATGGGAAGTGATGGGGGCGGGAGCGGGGGCAGAGCCGAGCAAACCAGATGGCCCTGTCGTTAAGTGCAGCTGCACCGGGAGAGGTCAGAGTCTTGATGAATCGGGCAGAGTCCCCGCTAATTAATGCTGACACACAAAGTTCAGATCTGTCCACTGGTGAGGAATAAATCAATCCCCCAGAAACTGATATGGGCAACAAGGGATAGTTGAGTTTGTTCTCCTGCATCCCAGAGGGCAAGTAATTATCTCCATAACTTTCCATAAATAACTTCCACAGCTACCTTAGACTTTCAGGTGTCAAAAACTAATTATGCTCGGGAGCCAAACAGCACGGGACGGCAAGAAACCAAGTGAAGGGCTTGTTGAAGCTTGTGGTGCCATTCAGTTGCTCTGCTTCTACCTCCCACGGTGCTGACAGTGCTGGTCCTAGTGGAATTCCAGCCAGGGAATGGGGTGAATCAGCTTCAGTTTCCATCAATATGGGGAAAAGGACTGGGGTCTGAGTCCTGAGGTGCCCAGCACTGTCTCCTCAGCCTGTAATCATTTAGAAGACCCTTTTTATGTGGGCAGCCTGAGAGTGGTGCTGGTGGTGCTGGCACATGTTGCCCAGAGCAGCTGTGGCTGCCCCATCCCTGGAAGCGTCCAAGGCCAGGTTGGACGGGGCTTGGAGCAACCTGGGCTAGTGGAAGGTGTCCCTGCCCATGGCAGGGGGGGGCACTGGATGGGCTTCCAACCCAAACCATCCCAGGATTCTGTGAAAGCTTCATGTCTGCACCCAGTCATGCCACTCACCGAGGGCCTTTTGCAGCCCAGTACCTTCTTTTGCCAAGGGGGGCTCTGATATTTTAGGGTAAAGGGAAAACAAACCCCACAACTTCTCCAGCCCCCAAAACAGCCACCTAATGGGTGACTGCTAAAAATAACCAAATAACCCCATCTCCCTGCTCTGAGCAGCTAATTAGCAAATGCCATCACCTGGCCTCTTAATTTAAGGGAGGCACATGACGGAGGGTCACTCTGAGCTGGTTTTCCAGGCTGGCACACAGGGTGACATTCCATGAGCACATAACTCAGCGGTTAAATAATTGGGAGGGCTCCCCTTTGCTTTTGGAAGAGGATGTGCCCCAGGATTGAATTCCCAGGGGATAATTGACACAGCTGCAGCTCTTCAGCAGGGAGGTGGGGAGAAGGGAAGCCTTGTATTTTTAGTTAAACTAAGGGCTAATTTTTTTTTATTCCCATAATTGATGGGAAGGGGGGGGGGGGAAGGAAAATTGTGCACAGTTATGAGAACTGGAAAGAGTTTTGGGACTTTTTTCACTGAGTTATTTACTTCTGACAAAGAAGGGCCACTATAATCTAGCGTGGCTCAGAACCTTTCCACGTTATATAGAGCTGTTAAAGGGAAATGTTTAAATATTATCTAATTTCCAATAAAAACTGGACAAAATCAATGCAGCCTCGGGACAAGTTTATATTTCACCGGGCAGCAGTTTTCATGGAAGAGCCGAGCAGCAGCAGCAACCCAGGCATCTCTGCTCATGCAATTGCATCTGCAGAAGTATTTTTAGGGGAGGTACGAAGTGTGACTCGCCCCTCCCCGGGCCCAGGGACGTGTGTGTGTCCTGGCAGTCCTTTATCCCAGCCACGTAACTGGGCAGTGCTGTCACATGGAGCTGGAAATATAAACGCGGGGACGAGGCAGGGGCAGGTTGGCTGTTCGCAAGGTGGCACCTGGCTCAGAGAGAGGAAGCAACCTCACACGCGGACAGGGATGGTGATCCAGGGGGGATGAGCGAGCACCACACCCAGGAGAGCCACCCTCACACCCCTCCCAGGTAGGCTTGGGCAGCGATGGCTCATCTTGTGGCGTGGTGGCATTGCCACCTGCCTGGACACCTCTCAGTCCCACAGCCACAGGGTGCCAGGGGGACGCAGCCATCACGAGGACCCCATCTGGATTACGGGGGGCAGGGGGTTATTGAGAAGGGGTACAAGCTTTGGATTGAGGAGGCAGTGCCACCGGCTGCCAGCCTCAGGCTCCTGCACCACGCTGGAGATTTCCCTGGAAGAACCACAATGCTGCCGTTCCCCACTGCCAGAGGGCGGCTGTAAATCGGGGCGGTGACGCCGGCAGCCCTGCCCACCGGCACACCTGCACTCCCCGCATGGTTAGAGGCAGCCTCACGGGCTTTTGGAACCGGCAGGGTCAGGTATTACAGGCTGAGATCTTCCTGGAGCAAGGACTAAGTTCAGTGGCAGCCGGGCTTGGGGAGCAAGCTGGTGCTGAAGCCGTTTTGCTGCTGTGTTATCGTGCTCCTGCGTGTGCCAGGAATGAGCTTTCCTTGTAACGTGAAGCCAGCGCAGACAATTTAAGTCATTATTAATAGATACACTTGATCTGAGGAAGGAAAACGCTTAATGTTTTGTTAAATGAGGTGTGCTCTGCAAACAGTGGAGTGCAGGGAGAAGATCCAGATGCTCCCCCCGCATTAGAGATTAATGAGTGCAAGGCCACCACTAACAAAGTGCTCATCCTCACCCATATATGGGGCTCTGGGCTGTGCAGGAGCATCCCTACTGAAGGAAGGACACAACAGGATGATCTCAGACTTAATTTGTTGCAGGGAAATGTTTAAATATTAAACATTTAATATCCTTGGACCCTTGGGAATGCTGTGATCACGGGTGACGTGCCCAAGGCTGTGCAGCACACCAGTGGCAGGGGAAAGGCTTGAGGGCTTCCAGCCTTCCTCCACCGCCCAAAATCGCTGCCTGAAGGCAACAAGTAGTTTACAAGCAGTTGAAACCCTCCCATTTTTCTTCTAAACCCCACCAGGGTCCTTCTCCCCCAACTCCTGGCCAGCCCCAGGATGCCCCACAGGTGTCCTGGGTGCCATCTCCTCCCTGCAGTAAATCACAGCTCCCTGTGCAGCCACATTCCCCTTAAATCCACAGCAATATCGCTTCATCCTGCCATCACTCTCCGCTCCTGGGTGGAAACAGCACTTGGCTCAGCTGGCAGGAGCCCAGGCTCGTGAGGGTTTATGTGCCACTCAGCTCCAAGGGGACTTTTTCTCTCTACTCTTGCTGGCCCGGGCTATTTTTGACCCACTCCCTCAGCAACGCTGCAAACCCAAGATGTGAGTGATACACGCAAATCGATGCTGATTAAAAGGTTGGTGAGAAGGGCCACAGGGTGTTTCAACACACTCTCAATGGCAATTTGATGCCAGATACACACTTCCTTAACAAAATCAGCCCGGGTTTGACCGAGAAGGTCTGGGCTCCTTGCTAAATATGGCCAGGGAGGTGATCCCTGCCATGGGAAGGTGATCCCTTTGGCAGGAGCAAGGACATGTGAAGGCAAGATTCCTCCTCACCACCATGAAAATATATAGTTGTTAAACAGAGGAGGGGAAAAGCAAGGCAGGGCTGTGGAAACACAACCCAGGACAAGTTCTTGAGGAAAACGATCCCTGTCTGTGCTGCTCCCTTGGTCTCCAAACCTCCTGCGCCAGCTGAAGGACTCCAGGGGATAAAACATTCCAGAGGATGTTTTTCATACCAGAGCAATGACTTCAGTAGGTGACTTCGTGAATACAGGAACGGGGAATGGGCACAGAAGGGCTGGATGCAGCGGAATAGCAACAAGTGGTAAAGGCAGAGAGAAAAATGAGGGAGTTTGAAGGCTACAAACCGACTGAGCAGTTGTGGACAGCCAGGTGGGAATGCCAGCCTTGAGATCAAGGGGCAGAGAGGAGAAAATAGGGAAGACCACTTAGGCTGACCTCAAATTAGCTCCCAATGCTGCTTCCTGTGAGTAGGGACCTCAAGGCAGCGGGTTCTTCACCAAGGACCCGCAGTCAGACCCCTCCAGCTCAGCACAACCCCGTCCTGGATGGACATACTGTGGGGTTTTTGTGGCTCCATGCTCTTCCCACGGTCTCCAGGGCTGGAGATGGATGTCACCACAGCCATGCTGGGGAAACCCTGAGAGAAGCCTCAGGTGGCTCTGGCAGCACTGGTGTGCTGGCCCGGGGTTGGCACAGAGTTGCTCAGGATCACCAGCAAGGTCCCAAACATTTCTTCCAGCCCTCAGGTTGACTCCCCATGGAGGGAACCACGCAGCATTCCAGCAGTCCCTGCACCTCTGGTTTAACATCTTCCCAAGATCTGCTTGGATCAGGTTCACTCCCCGGAGAGGTGGGTGGGAAGGCTGGGAATGGGAGGTTGTGTCATCCAGAGCCTCCAAGTCACGAGATGCCAAGCTCTATTCTTGTCCCCACCATGGATTTCTCCCGTGACCTTGAGGGAAGGAGCCACAGGCTGCAGGGCAGCAGGAGCCAGGAATGCTCTGCTGGCTTCAAATGGCAGGAGAGTCTGGGTGCTTTCCCTCTGCTATACAAGGCACTGTCTGGGAGAGCAGCTTCCCCTGCCAAAGCCTCAGGAGGATTTGGACCTCACTGGTCTTTGCATCCCTGCACAGACACCCCAGAATTCCAGGCTGGGCCACTAACATCTTGCCCAGATTTTTCTGTATAGCAAACACGAGACTAGAAAAGCACATGAGCACCTTAAAGAAAAAAAAAAAAAAAAAAAAGAGTGTTAGGCAGTGAAAAAAACACTTCCCAGAGGTCAGAGGACACAAATAAGGTTATATGGGGAGGGACAGACAGCAGTCCACTCAATTTCTTTATCTGTTTTTTTACTTCCATAAACACCAGGCACCGTTTTCCCACTGCCTGCAAATAAACCAGCAACTTAATCCAAGAGGTGCTGCTGCAGCAGGGCCCGGTGACCGTCTAACCCTCGTTGTACCACATGCCCATCAGCATCCCACCCTGCTGGAGTTATAAATACGGCACAATAGAGCCTTAACTGGATTATAATTAGACAATGAGCCCGGGAGGATGGAAACAATGAACTATATAAGCCTGTCTGTCCTCCCAGCCAGGACCTGCACACACGGGAAACACTGGAATGGGTGACTTACCAGGACTCGCCGTAGGAAAGCTGCGGGTTTCTTCCCAGCTGGATTCGGAGCATCCTTTGACTGCTCACGCTCCCGTCGCCAGGTTTTACACAGCCCTGGTCACAGGAGACCTGAGGAGCCTCGAGGTCCTGACTGACCGATACCATCAAGATGTCAACCTGGTTTTCGAGATCAGTAAAAATGAGCTGGAGTGGCAGGTGAAAAGCCAAGCGTCTTATGGGCTCTCAGGTAATTTTCCTTTAAAGGCCAGGCCAGAAGAAAACTTTAAAATGGATATTTACTAACCCTAAATAGAAGAGCTACAGCATGTCTAAGTGTTCCTGAGGTGGCTGGTTTCTGGTTAGCTGGCTGTGCCTGCAATTTAACCCTAAATATTCATCACTTTTAATATTTCCTTCTCTTCTGCACACACTAACCCACCAGAGGTGCAGGGAAGTGTAAAATCTGTGCACCCACGTGGTTTTTTCAGGTTGGGATTAGACACTCTGTGGCTTGGGAATGTTTGCAAGAGGGGTCACAGCCCAACTTCCTCATGCAGGGGCTCAGGAAGAGCAGCCTGGTCCTACGTGGAAGGAATAAGACGTTCCCAGGGTAGTGGTGCCTGGTGCCTTCCTCCCTGAGATGCTGCTCAAAGTCCCAGGTGCTCCCAGAGCACCATGTTCAGTAGATCACTGATGGTCCCAGAGGTCCTGGAGCTGCTGGAAAATGCCCAGCCCCGCATCACCCTCCCAGCATGCTCCCACCTGGCTTGGGTGCCTTCATTCCCAGCAAAGACAGCTTTTCCCTCCCTGGGGAATGGGTGAGCTGCCTTTCAGGCACACAGAGCGCCCCAGGCAGCTGGTTGCAGTCAGGGTGTTGGCTCACCCAGCCCGCGCCCCGTGAAATCCTGCTCCTGGACGTGCACGCACCGAGGGAGTTTTGCTTCCCCTCCCGCCAG